>KK076504.1:204844-647820 GCA_000587855.1 Mucor irregularis B50 | reverse complement strand
CCCTTGGAATCTCTACCCATGGTACCTTTTTATTACTCTTTTTATTTACACTTTTATTCAAAGTCGTTCTACTTCTAAAACAGAAACTGGTGCTCATTACATTTTACCTTTACTTTTACACACACACTTCTACACTACGCCATATATAACAATATCTTTGGTTTAATAATTACGCTTCGAAATAAATTTGTTTCTGCAAAAATAAAACAAAATGAGTATCAAGAAGTTACGAAGTTCGATGAGGTCAACTTTCTAAAAATCATAAATTGCACCTGGCAACAAATTATTACAGATCATCAAAAGGAAAGGATCGTATATAGTAAAGAATCAAGGGTTGAATTTGTTGCTCTCAAGTAAAAGATACAGATTACCGAAACTCACTACAAACATGAATTATGTGTCATCAGATGAGCAAACAATTACACATATCGTAGTTTCTAAAACACTACTTGATATGATTGGTACTTCGGCAAAGTATAACTGTGTTAAAAAATACATAAATAAAAAAAATATATTAAGAAAGGTATACTTACCTTTTCAACTTCAAATTATTCACTCAATTGCCGTCTCTATAGTCGCGTAGATGTGGACAGATCTTTCGTATTTTGTATACAAGTGAGTAGCATTGTCGAAGTTAAACTATTGTTATAAAAACTTTCCCCCCTGCTATTATTGGAAAGGTTTTATGCACGAGCAGGGATACAATAATTTAAATTGCATGAAAAGTTTAAAACATTTGAAACATGGAATCAATTTTTTTCCATCAAGTCAGAGTATATAAAGGAAAGGATGAATTAATTTTAAAACAAGTTATTTTTCTCCATTTTATATAATTACGAATATGGGTCAATTCTCACAATTTTTCAGACAAGGTTTCAGCAAACCTGAAATTTACCCACTTTTGGCTGTATTGGGCGTCGCCCTTGGGTCCGCTGGTTTCATGGGCTATCATCAAGCCCATAGTCCCGAAGTAGTTTGGAATCATAAAACAAACGAACAACCTTGGCAACAAGTCAAAGATGGTGAGCAAGTCAAGTTGGCTGCATTTAATCAAAAGTATGACCGCAAGTTCCACAGAAAGGAATGGTAGAATATGAAAATTTCTGAATTGTAAATAGTTTTAAAATGAATAGTATTATAATATAATAAAGTATTATTGTATTGTTTGAAATCTCTGTACGCTTTGTATAAGTGTATAATTGTATACTTAGTTGTCTTAATTTCAATTAAGTACTTTTTTGCAATAGTGTGGGTGTAATTATAAGGTAGTAGTTTGATGTTAAAACTATTAAAGCCAAGGCATCCAAGTACATTCCATTTGGGCCATCTTCTGAGGATTGCTTGCTTGTGAGATAAGGTCGATGATATTCTGACTGACAGGCTTATCAGAACTGACGTTCTAATTGTAGATGAAAAACAGTTAGAAAAAAAGAAGCCCTCCTAGAATAGTATATTATGTAGACTTACATCAGTGATTTCCATTGTAGAGGATAAAAACTGAGCTTTTGCCATAATTTGGTTGACATTAGTTTGCACACGTTCACGGAATTGAGCGTCAGTGACAGATCGATGATTGGAAGCATGCCAAGTAATAAGTTCATCACGGATGAAGAGACTTAGATACTGATCTAACTCTAGCTCTGGTTCGGTAAGACTACGAGCAGTAGCCATTAAACAGCTAGTAAATAAACCTTCAATACCAACCGGTGTGATATATTCTTGAATATTGGGAGTAAATCTGAAGGGAACTGACTCGCCGTTACCCAGCATAGGATTTGCAGAATCCCATCCTATTTTTCAAGAAAGGTCAGCAAAGCTGTAAATCAATTCGTTAATTGCTACAATTACCTGGAAGCAGCTCTGTCATCCAAACACTTCCTGTTTTACGAGATAAAGTAATTTTGTGTGGTGTGCGATGACCAATGCTGAATAAGTAAGACATAAATGTAGCGGAAGCATATTGTGTGATAAATTGTTTACGATGCATCCAATAGTCAGTGTATGACCCAAGAGTACGAAGCATATACTAAAGTTAAACAATTGTTGGTAAAAATAATTCGCAGCTTTTTTTAAACGACATATTCACCTTGCTTAGAATGTTTGTTGGTACAAACTTATCTGCAATCTTTTCATTTATCTCAATGCGCAGATTCAAAAGATCGGTCTTCAAGTTCGAAGCCTTTTAAAATAATGGCGTTAGTTTATATAAATAGAATCAGCACGCCGATGATTTACTTACATCAGTATCCTTGTTTATACCATTCTTCAATTTCTCAACGAAAAACGAAAGCGGATCATCTTTGTGAATGTTAGAGTTATCGCAGTGATCCTCATAGATGTCATACAAAGTGCAGTACGAAGGATCATCCTGCACCATACGCACATTAGGTGCAAGCGGAACAATAGCAGGTAAGTGGAATTTGATATTTCGCATGCGGCTCTCCTTTTTGCGTTCCAGGACACTGTTCATTATACGGAACAATTGCATTAATCTCTCTTCGCGTCTAAATTGACGAGCTGCAGGATTTTGAATAACAAAAGGATGAACGCTTCCATCATGTCCACGTATCGTGAGTCTGCGGAAGCAATTTCCGTAGCTACGAACAACCTCAACCTCGGGCAAGAAGCGATCAATACGCAAGAAGTCGTTGGCATTGTCGTTGAGTAAAAGATATTGTCCAGGAATTTCTACATCATCAAATTTTTGATGCTGAAATTCAACTAGATAATGACTACAAGCTTCCAACTTTTGTTTGCGTGGTCTAGCGTCGAGCATAGCTTCAAACTTGTCACGCCATAGTCTCAACTTGGCGACGTACTCTTCTAAGTTTAATTTAGTTGTTGCAAAGTCGTGAACAAACGCCGTCTTCATATGACCAGGATATAAGCTATCAGCAAATCTAGCAATATTTCCTATGGTAGCCGAGGTGAGTTCGAGTGTGTCTGTAGGATTCATCAGTCGAGAAAGCAATTGCTGCAGAAAGAAAATACATTAGCAAAGGTGAATTCTATATTACAAAATCTACATACCTGAGCGCCTTCATTGTAGAGTGCAACAACTAGACGATACATATCTTCATCAGCTTGAGGTTTAAATTTCAATTGTATTTGATCAACCATTGTTTCCATCGATAAAGCAAGAAGAGGATAACCCGTCTTCAACATGGCCATAATTTCATCTAAAGGATGCGCAACAGCAGTAGGAAGTGAGCCCTTATTTTCTGCATTGGCAGTGGAGCTTGCTGCACTAGGAGAAGGTTTGGAGTCACCATTCGAGGGAGGTTCTTCAGCAGATATTGTCCCATTATCAGCTCTAGACTCTTCGTTCTTATTCTCGACTTTGACACTCTCTTCCTTTATTTGATTTTTCTCACTTTCCGTAGCACCGTTCTCCTCAGAAGTGGGGTTTATTTTAGAATCACTGTCGATAGCCATTGGGTCATTCTTATCTTCGGTCTCTTTATCGTCCGCTTTGGTATCTGTCTCGTTCTTTGGAGAAGCAATTTTTTCAGAGGCCTCAACTTTGATTGCATCGCTTGACGCGTTGGTAACAGATGCGTCCTTGCTGACATCAGCAGAGTTATCAAGGGCTTTGCTTTCCCCACTCGCAGCTGCAGCTTGAGAAGCGGCGGCATTACTGCGTTTCATCATATCTTCTTTAGCGGTACGAAGTTGGAAATGTAAGGCCTGAGGGTATTGTTTTGCTATACGAATCAAAACTGTACGAGCATGTTTGGCTTCTCGCTGTTGTAGTCCCATTAGCAATTGAGGGATAAAGGTAATCCAATACCACACTGGCCATTCACCTTTGTAGCCTTCAAAAGCACGAGATATGGTACCTTCACTGTCATCCAGACTAAGGAGCCAGAGAACACGCAAAAGATATTTCCTAGCTTTGGCATTTTTGTAGATTCCAGCGGCTTGTAAATAACAGCTGACGGCGTTGTTGGCCCAACTCAAATCTGTAGGGTTTTCTTTGAATCTTCCGTCATTATACTTACCCCACTCAGCCCAGGCCCTTGGTAACGACAGATCAATTTGCACAGCATTTACAAATGCTTCGTTGGCTTCATTGCAATGCTTGAGCTTAGCAAGAAATTGCCCCTTCATTGTGAAAAAGTCTGCCTTTTGTTGAGCATTGAAATAGGCCAAATTAGTGTTTGTAATTACATCGAGGCCAGCTGTAAGCTTTTTGGGATCTTGGTAATAACACTTTGCTTGTTCTCGCAACTTCAAAAAGGCTTCACTTATTTCAATATTTGGTAGAGTGTAAATTTTTGTCAAGTAGTTGATGCAAACTTCATCTAAATGATGTTTCCTAGCAACATGAGCAAATCTATTGATGATCCATGCAGTCTCATGATATCCACGGTATGCGAATGAGTTGCTACCTTGAGGATTGCCTTGGGAAATTTGATTCGGCAGTAGAGGAATCAAAGGCAAGTATGCACGATTGATAGCATTGAAGACATGTTGGCGCCAAGCAACAGTGTCGCTCCACATGTTAATATCGTCCCAAGTATTAGGCAAACGTTCACGCCATGTCCCCAATAAGCTGCGAATTTCGTTAGAGCGTTGTTCAAGATTTTGAGCGTTGGTATTTACAAGACTATGGAAAATTTGACTAGCTTCTTGCAGTTCAAGGAATTGTTGAAATACATGCAAGAGGGGTAAATGACTTTGTGATACGATCGAAGGCAAAGCAAACCATTTTCTGAGCGATAACTGAATTCCTTCTTCACAAATACGAGTAAATTCTACTAGTCGGTCGTCAGTTGTTTGTGATTTTATCAACGCTAAAAATGCTTCGAATATCTTTCCATGAGGTTCAGAGTTTTCTGAAGCTTGAGCATATCTTTGCTCTAGTATTTCACGTTCAGCTGCCCAATCGGATAATCTCCAGGCACAATCCAGCATTAATGGCGCATTATTATCATGCTTTGCAAGATCCGCCAAGATATCCCATTGTTGGAGTTTTTCAGAACAAGAAATCCAATGATCTTCCCAAAGCATATATTCGGATTCAGAGAATGGCAATACTCCGCTTCGTGCTTTTATTTGAGCACTCTCGTACATTGTTTGTGCCTGAGCCCACATTCCAGCTTGTTCGTAGGACACAGCGTTATTTGTTTCAACGTAAGCACTGCGACGCTTCCATAACCCATAAAACATATCAAGCTCCTCCAGACTGGAATATAGGTCAGACAAAGAGTCCAATACCCTTTCTTGATTGCCTTGATCGTCCTTTGATGATTCAGTAACACGTCCAGTGATTGCTGATCGCTGTAAAATCTCGATTGCTGTGTGCCATGCGTTGTGAGTCTTACCCAAGTATTTGACCAAATGAGGAGGGAGGTGGATGATAGACGCTGTCTTAGCAATTCCCACCAATAATGCTTGAATAACATTAGGACGTAAGGCAGATTGTTTGTTGTGGTAATCTTTTGCGAGCAAATTAATGACAACCTTGGCCATATCATGCTTCTCAGTATTTGTTAATACAGACCAGCACATAGGGAAGAGATCCGTCCACAATTTAAATGCAATTTCACTATCCAAATATTGGAGGTGACGGGTGCTCGTGATGAAACTATTGATATCATAGTCTTGTAAGTCCCTTAAAAAAAGCTGATGCTTCTGGAGTACTTCATTGATTTCTTCGGGAACATCCATTTCCTCCAATTCCGATTGTGTATTACCGATAGACTTGAGAGATTTGATTTTAAGAGTATGAGGAGAAGTGACTTGAGGATTGACTTTAACAGCTCCAAACATCATATCAAGCGCCTGATGAATCCAGAAAGTATTCGATAATGATTCCCAATTTTGGACACCCAAGACATAGTTGAGACGGGTGTACAAGGTACGACTGATACTGCGATCAAAAACTCGCATAAATTGACTGCGAACATGTGGAATTTCGGACTTTGTACCCATCAAAAATGCTTGCTCCAAACGAACAGTCAATTCCGAACGTGCAAACGAGGGAGTGCTATAAATCTTCAATACCAAATCAAGAAAATCTTCAGTGAGACGAGCATCGTTGCGACTTTCCAAAGACATCATTTTAACCAAAAGTCCAGCCTTTTCTTTCACAGTAGGGAAAGTCTCTGTATTACCCAGGGTCCACTCGCTCAGCATATTACGTACACACTGACTTTAACAGCTCCAAACATCATATCAAGCGCCTGATGAATCCAGAAAGTATTCGATAATGATTCCCAATTTTGGACACCCAAGACATAGTTGAGACGGGTGTACAAGGTACGACTGATACTGCGATCAAAAACTCGCATAAATTGACTGCGAACATGTGGAATTTCGGACTTTGTACCCATCAAAAATGCTTGCTCCAAACGAACAGTCAATTCCGAACGTGCAAACGAGGGAGTGCTATAAATCTTCAATACCAAATCAAGAAAATCTTCAGTGAGACGAGCATCGTTGCGACTTTCCAAAGACATCATTTTAACCAAAAGTCCAGCCTTTTCTTTCACAGTAGGGAAAGTCTCTGTATTACCCAGGGTCCACTCGCTCAGCATATCCAAGATTGTGTGTAAGAGTTGAACATCGGGGGACTTTTCAATCAATTGAATAAGGCAAGTCAAGAACCAGCGGCGTTGATCACCCAAATGCGAAATTCTTTTCTTCAGGAGACCTAACCCAAGAATAAGCAAATTGACTTGAGAGTCATGTCCCGTGGCATTGGAAACCCCACCGGTGATGTGCTCTCTAGTAAGCTTTTGCAGCATTTTTACAATACCAGGTACGAATGGGTCTAATTGTTCACTTCGGCTACTGCTGGCAGCTTGCAGCAATTTTAGAACCGCATAAATGTTGTTCATATTGGTCATGCCGTCAGTGATAGTAGAGTCTATCAATGAGATAAAAGCTGCAACATCAGGGTGCTGTGTTTCCTCTCTGTTTTCAGCATTAGTTGTTTGATTGATTGAGCGGAAAATATGAGATAATACCGGCTGAAGTGCGGTATGAATTCGGATATTGTCAGACTTGATGCTGTTCTCCAAAAGTCGGAAAAGCTGATTCATATTGACTATGAACCATTCAGAGGGTTTATGAGCAATATCAATATTTAAAATCTCCAATGCACTGCATATACTTGACACCAAAATTTCACTCATTTCTTTCACTGTCAGAGTGCGTTCTAAATGAGTAAACTTGACATGAACGTCAGGCCAAACAGAGGGGTCTAAAAACTGTTTAATCAGTTCTAGTACTCTCTGTACGAGTCTTCGTTGAATCATATCAGATGGGTTATAGACAGTACAAGCAAGGCGGACCAGGTAGCCAATAATGTTTTCACGAAGAGTAAGTGTGGGGATATAATCCTTGCCATTTTCAGCATTAGTGCTTGGAGAACCCTTGATTTCACCATCTGGACCTTCGGCCTTCACTTTCTTTTTGGGAGCTTCCGATGAATCCTCTGCTGATCGTTTGCTGGGAGGGGATGAGGGTGTATCCTCCTTCGCGGGAGGTTG
This sequence comes from Mucor irregularis B50, assembly GCA_000587855.1. Lineage (NCBI taxonomy): Eukaryota > Fungi > Mucoromycota > Mucoromycetes > Mucorales > Mucoraceae > Mucor > Mucor irregularis. Next base: position 640,321 of record KK076504.1, on the reverse strand, counting down.
ATTTTTTATTCTCGTCTTTTCCCAAGCGAGCAGTAGTTCGGTCAATTCTACAGTCAAAAGTTTGTTCTCAGGAGTGGCATTTTGTAGTAATCCAAGCTTAGGGAGAGCGTTCACAATTTGAGGTAAAAAGTGTTCACGATAATCGTAAAACAGATCGGCTTGACGGACCAGGAGTTGATAAACGTTGACCATCTGAGAGATACTGTGAGTATCTTCAACGACCACTTTACGAGTCAGTCTAATCCACGTTGGTACTCTTTCGGAGCCTGTCAAGGGAACACGTTTAGGAAGTACAGGCGCAATAATATCCAAACCTTGCTTCACCAGCATACGAGCTTCGGACAAATGAGCTCGCAATAGCGCGGCGTATATTTGAATAACGATCTTGCTAGGAGTATCGAAGGCAGTAATAAAGCGGGCAATGAGTACGTAGCGGCTTAGCTTACAAGTAGCGTCTTCTAGTCTCAGATAATTCCAACCAAATTTGATGACTTCTTTTCGTAAATCCGTGAGTAAGTTGGGTGTATACTGGACAATCATGGCAGTCAATTGGAGTAACTCAATGCGAAGAGAGTCTTCGGCGTATTGATCCACATCGGCCGGGTCTGAGCCCAAATGAGCCCATACTTTATGATGCAGTTGCTCCAATACTTTAGTGTCAAGAATTTCCGCGCACGTGCTGTCTTTTCTCGAGATGGAAACGAGCAAAGTTGGATTGATAACATGTCGAAGAGTCATCATCCTGGAATAGGAGGTGACGGACTTGTCGTTAAACTGTTGAAGGAACTTTTCGATAATGTCATGCTTCCTCTTGGCTGTATACTTCAGAGCTACATCAGTTAAAAAGAAATCACGCAAGTATGACAAATCCATGACTGATTCTTGAGCGAACAAAGCACATAATTCAAATAGGACCTCAAGGTTATCTGGCTTTTCGCGGAGATAAGATATGAATATCTCAGAGAGATACATGGATTCGTGTGTAGTCTGTAGACCCTGTGCGTCATCTCTTTTCATTGCATCAAATCGACTAGGAGATTTCCACAGCACCAAAAGAGCTTCCAGCAGCTCAGGTTGACCTGTCAACCAATTCGAGTCGAAATCAACAATTTGTTTTACTATCAGCACACCTTGAAAATGCAAGTAAGCATTATCAGCAACATTGAAAGTCTTTCCAACTAAAAGTTTTGGTGATTTAGCCACTTCGTCACGGATCTGGGCAGCATTCTCGGTATTTAATATGTCCACGAATAGACGATTGTGGCCGGGTTTATCCAAACGATCATAAAAATACGCTACGGTTTCGGTAGGATATCTGTTGAGATACTTGATCAGATTAGGGCGGAAAGGACTAGAAACGGATCTGCGCAAATGGGATTCCATTTCCAATACGACAGTTACCAAATCATCCAAGAAGATATGCGCAGCTGCAGGTAATAAATGGAAGATATTGAGAATAGCAGCGATGATTTTTACTTCGTGATTTTCGCTAAGGGACTTGCCGGCAGCCTCTTGCAGCACTTTAGGCTCAGCCCATTGCTTTAGATGATCCAAAAGTTTTTTACCAATTTCAACTTTAAAGTAATTTGTAAGCAACTCTAATAATCTTGCCAAACCTTCTAGACCAGCAACACTCAATGTTTTATGGTTTGATAGCGTTGTCAGAATGGGGCGCAGACCTTGTTGTAGAAGCTCCTTAGGTAATTTGTGCTGTTGGGCTAATACTTGCTTCAAGCCTCGATGGGCAGCTTCCACAACTTCAGGGGCTCTAGAATAAAGAGACTTGAAGAAGACTTGAATGATACGGGCACGTGTATGAGTTTGACGTTGATTAGAAAAGTCGGAGCATGCCATAGCGGCAGACAAAAGCTTGATACATACAATACGGAGATTCATAAGTGAGGTTGCGTTCTTATATTGAGAGCTACGACTAACTAAAGCCTGATCTTCGGCATCAGCGAGTGCTAACGCTTCATGAAGTAAACGGATCAACTCGTCATTAAATTCCAAAAACGGAGGTCGCAAAGTGAGACAGTAAGTAATAGCATCGATGTGTCCAATTTGCATTGCGAAAGGAAGTGCACGCAAAGGTTTAGCAAAAATTGGAGCAACCAGGCGTTCTCGGACAGGAGCCAGGAGTTCAGTAACTTCATTACCAGTCAAATCAGCCAGCAATTGAAATGATGATTGTATTGTTTCGCGCACTGCACTGTTTGAATTTGATAGTTCGCTTAAAAGCAAAGCAATCAAGTTTTGGAACTTCTGTTGTGCTTCTTCCGACTCATCATCTTCAGGACGGTTACACACCTTCAGAACATGAGATAAAGTTTGAGTTGCCTCAGCCGTATTTATGTTGGCCATTTCAGGAGAAGAGTCCTTCAGAACAAATAGTAAAGAGCGGATGAAATCAAGTTCATGTTCGCGCATCCATTTTGTACCCATTTCCAGCTGAGAGCTGATGATAGAAATACCAAGACAGCCACCTCGCTTATTAAACCATTCTTGTTTGTAACAACAAGAACCAAACTGCGAAGCGAATACACGGAAAATCGGCAATTGCCACACGTAGTCTTTGCCACCCAAAATTTTGGCTGCAGTATCAAAGCATAATTGGATGGACTCTTCAGCGCGGTTTCTTAGTTTAGCGTCCTCTGACGAGATGACCTTCACAATCGCATCGACTAAAATTGTTGTGTTTAAGGATTGGACAGAAAGTCTTTCATCCATCATATCAGATAAAGGTTTGTTGCCGGTTTCTTTGGCTTCGATGGCCTCGCCGATGTGCAACAACATAAAATGACGACAAATGTTTTCAAATAATGACCAGGCTTCATCAGAGATATCGGGAAGTGTAGAGGACTTAATGATCGCCACTAAAATAGTCCGCAGCGACTCTTCTTGTGCAACACGTTTTGAAAGGTATTTTGTATAACCATTTCCTGCCAATCGCTTAGGCTTCAAGCCAGCCTCTGCAAATGCATCTCCAACAATGGTGCTTCCTACTTCAGGCTTTTCGTCAACATCCATCTTATCAGAATTTTCCCCTTCAAGGTCTTCAGTTTCTTTCGAAACCTCAGTGGTATCTTTATCTGTGTTAACAGATTCTTCTGGTTGCAAAAGGTGCCTTTTCACACGTTGGTATAACGATTGAGCCAAGTTGTCAGGGCCTTCATCTAATTCGAGCATTAATACAATGTTTGCTTTCAGGAACTCGTAGGCGTGCTTTTTGTAAAAAATGTCTGCTTCTTGGTTATCCAAAGTCTTACAGGCGACGTTGAGGCATTCGTCCAAAGGAAGACTGTGCGGAGTGATATTTGGGTCGAAGATTACCTCCACCGACGCACCACTTTCCACGCGGTTTGAGAAGTTTAGATCTGGAGGTCTGCTGAGTATACGTCTGTTTCTACCACCTAGTTTACCAAGTATTCTCATCGCAACATGGCTGTGTTGCTGGTTATAAGGCAAAGGTCGAAGATGACTCCAAAGTGCATCCGTAAGTTCTTTCATGACAGGTGCCATTATCTGATCCAAAAATTCCGGGTTTAAGTTGTCGTTGCAGAGCTCCATTGTTCGCAAACCTTGAGTTACCAAATCGTTGTCACCCTGAAGGGCGATGACTAAAGGCCTCATAAGATAGGGAAGATAAGGCAGTAAAGTGCTTAAACGGACAGGTACAGCCAAACATAATTCTACGAACAAGTATCTCATTTCTTTACGATGAGCCAACGTCAACAATGAGTTCAAATTCTCCAGCAAAACTTGAAGCAGTGGGGAAACCTCTTTGTAAAGAAGCTCGAAGCGGCCACCACCAATACTCTTAAATAATGCACGTAGCAATAAGAAATAGTTTGCAGGTTCTTTGGCTTTTGCAGATAGTTTGAAGCAAGATGTGACAAGATTACCTAGATAAGGTTGAAGAATGGCCTCATTTGCGTCAGGGAAAAGATTGACAGCCATGAAAGCCAAGCGAAACAGGTGAAGCATGACAGCTGAATAATGAACGTCACCATCACCCAAGTGATCAATACGATCGATCAAGAAACGGAAAAGAATGCCAGCAAACCCTTGTGAAGAAACGTCATTGACCAAAAAGTATTGAGCAATATGAACCAGTGAGGTGTTGATAAGAATGCGATCAAAGAAAAAGCTCATTTGTGATACGAAAATTTCTTGAAACACGGCAGGATCCAAAAGTATAAAGACAATAGCAAACATGTCTAGAATTTCTTTTTCTGCTGATACTTGACTTCCAATCTTTAGCGATAAATCATTAGATCCAATTGAGTTTTCATTCACTTCTTCTTGGTTGGATTTTTCGTTGGGAAGTGATCCATCCGGTCCATAATTATCGATGTTGTAGTATTCGAAGCACACCAGACCTTCTCTAAATAGTCTTAAAAAGATATCAAGATCGTCCTGAGAGAAAGATCGAGCAAATTGTGCGTATGATTGAGGATTCACATCTGGAGTGGGAGCGGGATTACAGTGTCGTAACCCAATAAACAAAGGCTTTAAGCCTATAGCCAAGTTTTTGAACAAAAATCGGCCATCCTTGATTCCGTCTTGTTGTGGGTCCAAAGCAAAAGAAGTCGTGTAAATCGATCTCGCCTTGTCGAAATCAAAGTCATCGTCGGGCTCTTCCATGTCTGTATCCTCTTTTTCATTCGACTTGTTGTATTGCTCTTTACTATCATCCGAAGACTTGTTCTTCTTGGTATGTTGCTTCAGACATGACTTGAACTGGATATTAAGAGCAGCAAATTTAGAGGCAAAAGCATCCAATATGCGCATGAGTAAATCTCTGCCCTCCTTCTTATTTGGTATTTTTATAATACAGTCAATCAAGTTCAACAGAAGCTTTCCGCACATTGTTTGAATACTAGGTGCAAGCGTGGCGTCATGGAGGTTTCTTGAATAGATATATACAGTGCGATAAAGCTGTGTAGGTGTGAGTTCGGAACGAATATGATGAACAAGATCCGCAAGCATACTGTAAGCTAAAGGTCTATTTCATGAATTTGTTAGTTGGAAATCCAATTCTGAAGCGCTGTGGATCTAGTTTTACCTTAAAGTATCATGAGAAGTAACTCCGGCACCAATAAGAACCTTTTCATTGAGCAAAAGGTCGATCTTAGGAACAAAAGAAGATCTAAAATCCGTTGATAGGATATGTCTGGTAGCGACTAATAATTCTTTTCTTGTCGCAGAAGATTCAGGTGGACACTCTCGCAGAAGTCTCAGGACAAAATCAGGAATTTGATTTTGAAATGGTCTCAGTGCGGTTGTGTAACTTCGTAAAATGTATGCTAAAAAAGACATGGTTTTGACTTGAGCAATAATAAAATCGTTGTAAACTGATCTATCTCGAATTTCAGGACTGACACCAACAAATACTTCACCGCGAGCCTGCGCAGCGGCAGCAGCTTCTGCTTGTGGTTTAGCTTGAAGACTAAGAGTCTATATCATACAGATTTGTTAACATTTTGACACCTTGATTCTAATTAATTGAATTACCTGAAAAATCAGTGGTACGAATTTCATTATATTTTCTGAGGCATATCGTCGATGAGATTGAAACAATAAAACGACAATTATTGGACACTCTGTCAATACTTTAAAGCTGAACATACTTTTCGGCAGTGGTTTGGAAGGAGACTCTGGAATTTCCGCCGCAGCGGGAGAGTTGGGTCGTGGTGAAGCGACCAATAAAGGATTTATGCCAGGCTATAATGCAATAAACGAGTGTCAATATTTACGAACTTTTATACGTATTTCTTTCAATTCTTACAGTGGCAGCTCCAATTGGTGTACTCGGAGCATCAAATACGTCTTTAACGGTTTGTTCCATATTTTTAAAGATTTCCTGGACGATATCGAGAAAAGGTTGAACTTGATCTTCAAGTGCATGTCTGAATGTTCGATGCAAATCAATGATTATTTTAACGCAGACTACAGCGTTGTCCTCATTTTCAACTTTCAAAAGATGCATCAACATCTTACATAAATCAGGCGCATATTCTTTCAATGTCTCTGTTTGTGGCAGCCGATATATGATTTCTAATATAATGTTACGCAGTTTCTACAAAGTAATATGTCGTCAGAGCTTTCCGTATAAAACGTCCGTTGCAAAAGCTTACTTGTTCAGGAACGTTGGACTGAAATACTGGATTTCCATTTTGTAGAATATCCACAAAAACTGGAATTAATGTTGATAGGAATCGTGAATATTCTAATGTCTGAAATACTTCTACTTGATCTCTAAGTTCGTTAGCGATGGTGACTTTTAGCTGAGGCGCTATAAGGATAGTAACGGTTAAGGTCTCTTCAAACTTGTCAAGGAGAAGCATATTCTGGTTATTTTTACCTAAGTTTGGATCGCTTAGTCTATGCGCGTAAACTTGGAGTGTAGTCATTAGTTTAATATAGAAGTAGAGTTCCTACACGCAAGAGGTAAGTTGGAACAAGAATAGTTTTGAAAGTTCATCGAAAAGTCAATTTGACCCAGAAAAATGAAGATCACGTGACTGTGACTGTGACAATTTTAGACAGTCACAATGTCGCGACTTTGCACTGGCTTGTTGATGCACTTTAACCGTAACAGCCAACATTCTAAGCGATAAATTATGGCTAAAGAGACACAGTTTTCAAGTAAACTAGAGTCAGTCCGCTACAGTCAGGAACACGATATCGAAGGGAAGTAGAATTACAAGTGTGGTGCAAGAAGCTGAAGTTGCACACACATTCGCTTATTTAGTTTATCAGAAATAGTAGTTTTTCGCCAAATTTTATTTGCTTGTGATCGTCAATTACTGTTTTTGTAATCGCATTCCGCATTAAAAAGAGAAGAAAAAAGATGACTGTTGTCTTTCTTCTTTTCTTTCACTCTCATCATGTCTTTACCGCTCTCTAAACTAACCGTCTTTGAGATGGCAGGTCTCGCTCCTGCACCATTTGCAGGCTTGATTCTAGCCGACTTTGGTGCAAACGTAATTCGCATTGATAGGTCCAAGGGATTGAGCACTGACGTTTTGACCAGGTAGAAAATGAAAGAAACAAATAAAAGTTTCCAGTGTTTAACGGAATTGAACAGAAATAAACGCTCGATTGCTATGGATTTAAAGAACCCAACCGCTATTGAGACCTTGAAACAGCTTTTTACTAAAGCGGATGTACTTTTGGACCCTTTTCGTCCTGGTGTCATGGAGAAGTTGGGCCTTGGTCCTGAAGTTTTGTTAAAGTTAAATCCTCGTTTGATTTATGCGCGATTGAGTGGGTTTGGACAGTCAGGGCCAGGCTCAGAAGCCGCAGGTCACGATATTAACTACACTGCCATTGCTGGTACCTTGGGAGTAAGTCTTCTATCCTGAAGGGTCTTCAAGTTTAGATAGGCTTACAATTTCATGTTTGTGTAGATGATCGGTAGACAAGGAGAAAATCCTTTCTTTCCCGTTAATATCCTAGCTGATTTTGCAGGCGGAGGACTCATGTGTGTGATGGGTATCTTGATGGCTATTATTGAAAGAGGGGTTTCTGGCCAAGGCCAAGTCATTGATGCCAACTTGGTAAATTTTATCGTGTGAATAAGATTACTAGCTTGTGAAATAATGTGACTTTATTTTAGACAGCAGGAACTTCGTACCTGACCACATTTCCTTATTTGATGCAACAGTATGGATTAATTTGGGACAGTGAACGAGGAGCCAATATGCTGGATGGAGGTGCTCATTTTTATGAAGTATACAAAACAAAAGATAACTTGTATATGGCAGTGTAATGTCGTATTAGTGTGTATTTTGCTGCATGAGTTCTAACCTTTTTTTTTCAAATACAGTGGAGCAATAGAGCCTCAGTTTTATGCATGTTTACTTGAAAAGCTGCAATTAAATGGAGACAGCTTACCAGACCAACTTGATAGAGATGCTTGGCCAAAGATGAAACTCAGATTTCAGGAGATTTTCTCTCAAAAAACGCAGTTGGAGTGGACAAATATCTTCGACGGCTCTGATGCATGTGTTACTCCAGTATTGTCATTTACTGACCCGATACCCGATTCTACACCCACCTCTAGTAGTAAGCAATGGCCTCGTCAAGCTGCTATGCCTCAACCTGCGCCTCTATTGTTAAGAACTCCTGCTAAGAAAGCTCAAGCTGTGGAGGATCCATTCCTTACACCTGGCAAACACACTATTGAAGTCCTTGGAGAATTGGGTATCCAATCCGGTGCAGTTCAAAGTCTTTTGAAGTCCGGTGCCATTGTAGATGTCTCTTCTTCTAACTCCAAGCTGTAAAATTGTTCTTTTTAAATAAAATGAGTTTCGCACAATTTGAGGTATTGTACCCTTTATGTATATATACGTATATTCAAAAATAACCACACAGCACTCTCTCCAAATCACTTATCGAATTATCGTGAATTGAAACATAGATTTCCAAAAAACACCATTCAATTGATGGACCCAAATTTTAAAAAGGCCAAACTATGTCTCAACACTAACAACGAGTCATACGCTAATGAATAATCAAATTTTATGTACAATTTTTTACTTGACTTGATATTAAAAGTCGAGCGTCATTTCGTTGTCCTTCTTGAGTAATTCCAACATACCAGGAGGCATTAAAGGCTTCTTGATTGTCTTTTGCTCTCCACTCTTGGTAGTGATAGTTTTAGGTTCAGCAATGTAACGGAAGGGCATGGTGACAGATTCATGGCGAGAGAAAAAAATCTCGGGATAATCGATAAAGGGGATTTTTTCGAAAGGAACTACATAGGTAAAGAACAAGTGACGATGTTAATATACATCCTACATCACACCTTTCGCTTTAATATACCTTTATCTTCCACAATACGCTTAGTGACGTTAACAGCGGTATCAGTTGTCATTTGAAGGGGACCAAGACGTCTACCTGCAAACCCTAATTTACGTAATTCACCTGTACGATCTATATAGATTACCTTAAAGATTAGTAATCATATCGTGAATGTAGTAATACTCTCACTATTTACCTCTTGGAGGATGATCACCAAGGATACCACCGAATAAGAAATATTTGAACTTTTCACCATCCTCAGGAGCTAACTCAGAGGTTCCAGCAGGGTCTAATAAGCAAATTTCTTCATGCTTGACGCCAGGTAAGTTCAAGACGTCGAGTTGGTAACACTTGGCAGTCTTGACTTCCTCTGGCATACCTTCACTCATACACTTGTCACTCAAAGATGTAAAGTAGAGGTGATCGGGACCAATGTTTTGTAACATGTGCTTGTATTCTAAAGCACACCATTCATGCATGGCGTCTTCCATGTGCTCGATAATGTAAGATCGTTTTGTGTCCATTATGATTTAGTATGTCGTGTTGCTTGATTGTCAAACTCTAAAAAGAAGGTTTCAAAGAAATCAAAGGGTCGAGAAAAAAAAAGTCTCGTTCAATATGGCCCAATCATTTCTCCCCTCCTTTGTGGCTTTTCAAATCAAGGCACAATAACGATTTGAGCCTCAAAGCACAGAATACCTGCTGGTGCAAATTTGAACTTTTTTTTATAACTGTTGATTAAAAGATCGGCTAGTTAGCTTTTGTAAAGATAAAGAACGAGGCCATTTACTACGATAAATTATAATGACCATTCATGTATTATTTATTTAGTACCATGGATACGTACAAAATTCCAGGAAACCGAAATGATGATAAAGTTAAAAACATCATTGAAAGTACGATAGGTTTGGTAGAGTTTATTCAGATACAAACATCAAAAGAGTTAAACTATACTCTTCGACGACCTAATATTTATGATAATAAGCATCAAGATGGCACCTAGAAACGCGACTTAGATTTTCTGATCAGCCTTTTCACAGGGGAGATCACTTTTATCTGAATTAGCAGCAGTGGTAGCGGCCCGGTCTTCTCTAATTTGTGCTTCCGTTCTGGCTTTGGCAGATGCAACAATGAAGGGGAAAGCAGATTGGAAACGAAGTTCAAATTTTAACTCCATAATTACTATGTGATAGTGAAGTAGGCTCCTAAATACTGTACAGTGAACACAGTTCAAAACAAATGGGATGTATTTATACTATTCGGTAAAAGAAGGCGCCTTTTACAACTGATAAGTGCCAAGATGTTACAAACTTCCTGAATTTAGCAAATTTAGCTTAATCAAGTATAACATTATAATCATTTCTTGGGTCACATAAGTACAACAAACAAATGCTTAACATTATCAATTTGTTTCCGATTTACCTACAAAGGTTGTACAGCTTTTTTGGCAATGAAAGTACGATAGGTAAGTATTCTAAGCTATGGTGTATCTCCAATTAAATGTCAACAACACTTATGAACTTTTATGAGCGCTAGATCAGAAATTTATCAATAAAGTCTTTCTCAGTAACTTGAATATTTCAATTGGGTCAACTGATGCGAACAGTAAATAACTCGCATGATTAACAATGAGACAAATATCTTGCAATTCACTGAAAGTCAAATCAGAAATAATATGAGCCTTTACTTTACACATAACTGTTGTTCTACGACCCTTTTTTTTTTCGCTTTGTGCTGCAATGTGACTGATAAGTCTGTCGAATCATGCAACGACTTTCAGAAGAGTTTACTGATTTAACGTTTCTCAAACGCATAAGCATTTGATATAGTTCAAAGGAGCCTCTTTTTCTTTTCTTTGAGATGTTGATAAGGGATACTTTGATACACATATAGACAATTTGCTTTGGAGGATGTCAACATGTCGTGAAAGCATAGGTACAAAACATCACTCATTCTTAAGCTACTTCTAGCGAATGACAATCAAGTGTTTGATTTACACAATTTCTCCGACAATTACAGGAGGTCCTAGCTATACTTCTCCAATAGATTTTCTGAAATACCTATAGTGTACCAAACAGACGCCCTTTTCATCAAATCGATTTCACTAAATGAATACGTCAGCTTTATACATCGCTTTATTAGAGCCTAGTACCAAAGTGTCTCCAGGTCTCTAATCCTCCCCAAAAAGCTATTCTTCCACTAGCTGGGAACCGTGGTCTTCCCGAAGTAGTTCATGCAAGTAGATGTGTCGTGCTTTTCAGTAAAAAACCAAATCATTGGTCAATGTGATAAATTAACACCGTGTTAGTCAACCCCATGATTATCGTAAAGATTCTGATGTCTCATGCAGTGCACCATAGACTGTCATATTTTCTTTTTATGCAACGTCTTGCACTTTCCTGAGCGCATCTTTTCACCCACACGAAGGAATTACCATCAATTAAAAACAAACAAGGAGTTTGTCGATCTTTCTGAATATCTTATTTGTTGAACTTGATAGTTTTTCGCGTTTGCTTTAGGCAATTGCGAGGAAAGTTATTCACCGGAAGATTTCTTCTAAAAAGTTTTATTCAAAACGTCATAGAATCATTTAGAATAATTTTAACGAAAGGCTTTTTTCCGATCTACAAAATACGCAACGAAAACTCGGTAGATTTGTATCCTGACGATCGCCGTCATTTTGTTCCGGAATAAACAACAACTAATATTTCTGATTTCTAAAATAATTGGCAACTCACCTCATACACAGCCAATCAGTTTCTGGATTTCAAATGCATTTTATGGAAAGGCAAATAAACATAGAGTTTCAGAGAGGCGAGACAAGTGATGTTGTCATAATTTATGCGTAAAGAAAAAGGTATATAAAGACAAAGTGACCCCGCATCGCTTTCCTCACTATTAGGTGTCAAACTATAAATTAATTAAAATGAGTGGAAAGTACGATCAAGCCGTTGGTAACATCAAGAACGCTGCTGGTAAGGCTGTTGGTAACGAAAGACTTCAAGCTGAGGGTAATGCCCAAAACTCTCAAGGTCAGGTTTCCGAGATTGCTAGCAAGGTTGAGGGATACGTTCAAGGTTTTACCAATCAAGTCAAGGGTGCTGTCTCTGGTACTATGAATAGTCTTACTGGTAACAAATCTGGTGAAGCTGAGGGCAAGTTCACCGAAAAGACCGGCGAAGCCCAAAAGAAATGGAACTCTTAAACAACTTTAGTTTACTTTTACGTTGTAAATAGTCCCCTATTATAAGCTAGTAATTTCAGCTTTAGTAAAATAAACTTTTCGCCTTTATTTATTTTTGTAAGTAATTGTTGGTTGAATCGTACATTTTATTAGTGATTAAAAGTAAATGAAAGAGAATGTTGGGATGCGGTTGATGTTAATGAATTGTGCGTCAAGTAGAGGTGGTGAAGATGTATTGTAAGGTATATAAAGTGCTGTAATTAGTTCTGAACAATAGTTACTTCATTCAACACATTATCATCATTCATCCAAGTATTATCGTCTCCGAGTACAAAGTCATCTTCATCCTCGCCGGGTCTGTTGAGTCCTACAATCGATAGATCTTTTTCATTGGCGAGATGTAATAAGCAAATGAAGCAAAACGGCACAGAAATATCTCTCATGGTCTTTGGTGAATACATTTTTTTCAAGTTGTGCACAATGTCTGAAAACTTTTGCACACCATGCACTCGTTCCTCCCCTTCATCCGTGGGCTGCTCATCTGTTGTATCAGCTTTTGCTGTTGTTAATGCCTTCCATAGATTATCCTTTAACTTCTTCACATCCACTCGCTTAGCCGTTCGTGCATAATTGACATATAATGGTTTAGTCTTTTTAAGGTTGTGATTGGTGATAAGTGCATCGCCGTATAAGACTGATACTTCTGGATCGTCGTAAGTATCATGGTAAAATGATCTATCATCGAAGGAGTTCAACATGCCTACATATAATGCGTATTTAGTACGATTTAGCTGAACAAAAAGATGCGAAGATAAAATTTACTTGTATCAGCATTTTCAAAAGCGTCGGTAGGAATGTCATCGTATCCATAATCAATATCATCTGGGAAATCTTGTGTGTCTCCAAAATCTTGAGTTTGCTCTGCCCAGAAATTGATATCCGGCTCATCGCTACCATTATCTTTCGGCGCTGAGATGCCTTCAGTAGTATTGATATTAGCAACTTTCCTTTTGGGGCCAGACTAAATGAAGAGGTCAGAAAAGTCACACAGGTCGTTTCATTCAACGAAACTTACTGGGAACATAGGTTTTAAAAAGTACTGCAACAGTTGTTTGGAGGAAAAGTGGATGTCATCGGGTAATAGTTGTTTCGTTAACTTGGAGATTGCCTCCTTTGTCAATGTCATTCTTTTGGTACCAGGTGCAAATAATTCCTCTTCGTCCTCGTCGTTATCCTCCTCATCAAATGCAATCTGGAAATCTGCTCTACTCTTTCTCTTAGGCTTTTCTGTGCTTCCCTCTGGCTCTGATGCTAATTATATTAAAGCATGATTAGTATTTATCATTGAAGAGTTTAGCTTTCGGCTTACATTTATCGGTTACTGTGACTGGAGCTCTTCTTAATTTCCAATGCTCTGGGCCAGCCCAATTTTGATTTAGAGTGGTATCAAAGTAGTTGAATAGTTCTTGGTTATGTGAATACTGGCAAATGTATATCTACCCTCGCAGGCCATTCGGATTTGATCCGTACCATAGACAGTTTCGAGGTTTGTTCGAAATATACGTCCATTGGATGAAAAAAAAAAAAAAGAATAAGTGTGTACGTTTGCAAATAATTCCTCTTCGTCCTCGTCGTTATCCTCCTCATCAAATGCAATCTGGAAATCTGCTCTACTCTTTCTCTTAGGCTTTTCTGTGCTTCCCTCTGGCTCTGATGCTAATTATATTAAAGCATGATTAGTATTTATCATTGAAGAGTTTAGCTTTCGGCTTACATTTATCGGTTACTGTGACTGGAGCTCTTCTTAATTTCCAATGCTCTGGGCCAGCCCAATTTTGATTTAGAGTGGTATCAAAGTAGTTGAATAGTTCTTGGTTTCCATTATTAAGCATTGCCTGCAAATAGTCTTGCTCAGGATTTCCTTTTTCTGTATTGTCTATATTGTCCTGATCCTCCTCTCCGTCATTATTATCGTTATTCTCGTCAAATGCGAAAGGATCGATATCATCTGCTCCATAATCAATATCGTAATCATCGAATTGAAATGGATTCTCTTCCTCTTCGATAGGATTTTCAATTGGCGCGTCGTCATCATCATGATCCAAGTTGGGTATCTTTAAATCATTCTCAGTGAAAAAATCAAACCCTTTCAATGACGGTACAATATTCAATGCGTGAAGAGCCTCGTAGGTTGGTAATTTAGCTGAATAGATGTATTATTATTATTTTAGTACTTTCACATATATATATACGCCTGTTGATTATTACCTTTCAGTCTAGATATCTCAATAAGAGACTCTTTATCAAGCTGTTTATCTGATGTTTCTGGTACCTCTTTTTCGGTTTCAACTGGAGGTAATACCTCCTCAGAGTTAGGGGCTTCACCTTTGTCAACACTATCAATCTCCATAGCATCAGGATCTTTGTCTAACTCTGATGTAGGCTCGTCAATAATCCCATCCACGTTCTCAGACTCTAATTCTTCTTGCATGGGATCGTCTTTCAAACCTTCTTCCGTATCTTTTACTTCTTCTTCTTCGGTATCGTTTTCATCTTCTTTTTGTGTTTCGTTTTCTGTACCCTCCTCCTTCTCCTCAGTATGACCTGCGATATCACCATCAAGCTCTTCGGTGTCACATTCGATCGTAGCATCTGAAGCATCAAAGATAATTTTGCAGTGCTGATCAATTCCTAAATGATTCAACAAAAGTCCTCTTGCTCCTCCTTCATCAAAATCGGCAGATGTTTTCTTAAATAATGGGTCTACTGCAAAATCCAAATCAAATTTCTTTAAAGCGATACTAGAAAAATCCTTCAACAATGTAGCTTCGGAGCGCTGTGTCTACTCCGGTCAGAAGTTGGTTAATCATAAAGTTTGATATAGACGAACTCACAATACATACCTTTCTACGGGTTCTTCTTTCCCCTGCTTGTCTCGACTCGTCGTCTCCATCGCCACCCCCATCTAAGAGATAAAGCATTGCTTTGTCAGTGGAGCACTAAAATTTGAGTATGATATGTCTTACTTGAACTATCAGCAAGACCACTCAAGAGCTTTCCTGTTTCAGTGGCAACTGAATCAACGCGAGAAGTATAAATTTTGACACAACCGTCTAATGTGCAAGAAGCCTTTTGAAAATTGATTGAATCGCCTTCACGAATAAACGTCATTTCGTGAAAGTAATCAATCAGTGCAAAATTCCAAGTATTTGTGGCATTAATTTTCTACAAGTGTCATCAAGCCAAAAAGACATTCTTTAATTTCAATACTTTGTCTTTTCCAGTCATCTATTTTATCTTACATTGTCTGTACACATTTTAATCCACTCCTCAAAGTTTGAGTACATTTGGGCTGGTGTGAGTGAGGGTACGGTTGGGTTGACAGATAAAGTTCCAGTATTTGTACTGGAAGAAGATCTCTTATTGGATCTGTTTTCTCTTCTATCCATTTGGCCTGTGGAATTGTTGTTACTTAGGGGATTTCTTTGCATCTACAGACCGCTTGGGAAACAATAGCTGCAGAAAAGGGGTGGTGGAGAATGAATTTAGGCAAAAAAATATTTAACGCGGGTTGTTGTACGCGTCTGAAAAAGTCACGACCATCTATCTTTGCGTCGATCAGTATTTACAACCCATTGTCAAGAACAACTGCATGCTGAGACGGAGGTGGGCGATTGATGTGGTACTAAAAAAACTATATTGGACTTGAATTAAGCTCTGTTGCCTAATATTGTGTAAACATTTTGTTATAAAGATAATTTACTGCAGGCATGGAATTCTTGGAAGTAAGAACAAGTATCCTATCCATAGCTTACATCATTAAGCAATAGTGTAATTACCTCTGTACTCGAACCATTTTAATATTATATCATACATATAAACTTTGGCATATTATGGAAAAGGGAGCTTTCTTCGGAAATCAAAATTTTAGTGAACAAAACATGTTTCCTTTTGTGGCAATTTCCATTTTGAAGTTTTCGATATAAACCTTTGACTTTACAACCATCTCCTTGTTCTTTATTTTCAACCGGGCAATTTTACATTTTCTTCTTTTAAAAATGCCGGAGATAAGCAACAGCTCAATAGGATATGCATCTTATCAACAGCAATACAACTCCACGTCAACATCATTCTATCAAGCAAACGATACAGCTTCGATAATTTTGTTTTTCTCCATCATTGCATTATTGTTGTTGTCTTTTGTTTTATACTTTTGGTACACTGAGAGACATAGTATACCACTTACGCAAAGAGGAGATCAAGCAGTCGGCCAACAGCAAGAAATTTATTTATTGATCGACAATATTTCAAATCAAGTCAAAACAACGTTCAAAATACCGATAATTACACTTGCTATCGTTTTATGGAAACGAATAGTCAAGCATCAAGACCCGATGATGAATCCAGATGTGACAGTTACAACAACGGCGGCCGCTACTGCTGCTAATGCACCTAATACGGCAGATGCTGTACTTCCTCTTGTATCTCATGAACATCAAAGAGTTTACAATTCGCGATTATACCACCTGTTCTCTTTATTATTTATAATCAGTTTTGTAATCACACTTGCTATTCTGGTGGGTGCTGTGAATAGTGCCTCTTCGGTCACGGCCAATTCTTCTACTTTGTTATTGCAAGCAGCTTTGTTTGTTTTTGTACTATCTATCAATTTGTACCTTATTACTCGCCAAAGGTGCTATTACATGGAACGACGCAAACTATTTGGAAATAATGATGCACACATCAATGCAATTTACGATACTCGATTCTCCGACTGGGATAAATCAATGTGGTCAAACTGGGTCCAGATCACAATTCTCATCATCGAGTTTTTCCAGTTGATGACTTTCCCTTTGCGAGATTTAATTACTGTCACATCTTTTGAAGCAGGCAATCAAGTAAAAACATCTCAACTTGTATCTTTTATCTTGAATGCCGGAGGATTGATGCCTGACATGAGAACACCCACTTGGTACACTTATTCTCTATGGACCGCTTTTGCAGTCACTCTCTTCAGTTTAACGCTAGGAACAATAATTCATTGCATCAACTTGAAATATCCTTACAAACTACCCACCCGTTGGGTTCGCTGGTGCATCCCTGTTGCTGTAAGTATCATATTTCTCTTTTGTATTTAAAAATAACACATCTAAAACTGTATTATATTTTAGACTTTATTGTACATTCCGATACTGGTAATCCATCATTCTGTAGTTTTTTTTTTTTTAACTTTACTGATTATTTCAACAGACTACATTTGTCAGCTCTGCTGCTTGTCAATCTTTAAATATACCCTCAAACGACTTTAGTGTTTTTGCAGTCACTCTCTTCAGTTTAACGCTAGGAACAATAATTCATTGCATCAACTTGAAATATCCTTACAAACTACCCACCCGTTGGGTTCGCTGGTGCATCCCTGTTGCTGTAAGTATCATATTTCTCTTTTGTATTTAAAAATAACACATCTAAAACTGTATTATATTTTAGACTTTATTGTACATTCCGATACTGGTAATCCATCATTCTGAGTTTTTTTTTTTTTTAACTTACTGATTATTTCAACAGACTACATTTGTCAGCTCTGCTGCTTGTCAATCTTTAAATATACCCTCAAACGACTTTAGTGTGACACTCCGCTGTAATGCTCCAAATATTTCTCGTCAACTTTACATGTGGCTCTCTTTATTTGGTTACATAGTGGCCTATTTTTTAATGACTATATTCTTGACAAGTTACGAAAGAATCCCCATGAAGAACGAAATTGCCTATAAATCCATCAGTGTTGCGTTTATTAAAAATATGGGTAAGCCTGTAAAGGAGGGAAAATCAAGCTTTTATTCATTTGTAACATGATATAACTGCATAGGTCTTTTGCTCGCCATTGTTTTCTTGCTCGTCGAGTCAACTACTAATGTAAATCGTATGCGTGCTATTCTTTCTATCACCATTTTGTTAACAATGATCTGCTACAATATTAAAACAAGACCATGTTACGTAGACAAGGTAAACCAGCCCGTTTTCTATATTCAATCCTTCCAGTATGTATTAATCTATCTACCTAGATCAATTTTTTCAGAACAGCATCTTTTACTTGTATATTGTGGACGTCTGCATTAGTTGCAATTCTTAGTGATACAAACGCTGCTCAGAGTTTAGGTCCACTTACAGTGATTTATATCATTATTGGTGGATGGATCTTTATCATCATTCTGTTTGTCATAGTTTATTTTATTTACTATATTCAACCACCAGATCATGTTATGATGAATGCGTCAGCAAATAATACGATGGTGAATGTGATGGAAGAGAATAAATACCAGACTTCTTGGACGTCAGATGAAGATCTAAGTCACTTGGAGCAAAACGAATATCAAAGTTCTATCCGCTCTGCCGCTACAAATGTGCAAAATGACAATGACAAGACAACAGGAGGATGGTTAGCAAACAATTTCATATCACGGTGGTTTAATGGATCTTCCGCTGCTGAAGATACAAGCAAAGGTCGTTCAAGCAGCGACGATATAAGATACTACTAATTTGTCTACACCGCATACCCTTAAAGATGTCAATTCGATTCTTTTGTAAATAAGTTTACTACTACTATTATTCTTCCTACTATTTTTTTTGTACACTATAATATTTATTGCCTTCTTCTTTGTCCTTTTATCAGAAAAGCCATTCTATCAAGTCTGTATTTTTCTTCTTTTTCACGATAAATACAACGTCCCCATATGAACACACCACCCAAAAAAAATTGCGATCATTGATTTACAATAAATCAAGAGCTTAATGTTTCTACTTGATTACCAGCAAGTATGGTGATTGATCTGTCCACCATGTGTGGTCTTCTTTCCGTGTGCAAAGTGAATGTAGTGACCACCGCGATATTCATCCCTTTTAAAAGGCAAAACTGCTAATTGTTCTATGGATCAACGGAAATTACACTTTAGCAGTTAATTCGGTTAACATTACAAAACATTCAGCCCTGATCCACAATTTTCAAAGTGCGTATATGGAGTATCTCGTTTAAGCATGTCTCTCTTATTTCGTTTTTCTTCAAAGAAGCACGTCTTCAACCTACTGAGACAAGCATATAAAACGAAATACGTACAAGATTTGAGGAAATTGCTGCTACAAGAGACAAATGAAAAGTGCTACTTTATACTTTCCACTGAGTATTCCTTCTTTACATAGTACTCAAAGTACGTTTCTATTCAAAATCTTGTTAAAAGTACATCAAGAGGTTTAAAGTAGTGTTTATACAGTGTAAAAATCATTTCTATTTTCTATCTCTGCGTAAAATGGTCGTAGAGACACGTTCTACAGCTCATTCTGATCGGGAGCATTGGAAACCTCAGAAAGTAACAAAAAAAATATCGCTTTCTTTGTAGGATCTTCCTGAAAGAGAAGCGATGAAGACATGGGAAATATCAAAAAGGGGGATGTGACTTGCAATTTTTTCAAAATCTATTTAATGAACTCCGTTTTTGTCCTTCTCCGACCTTTGTTCTTTCTTTTTCTCAATTATTTCCTTTTTTGGTGACCGTCCGGTAGGTTGAAAATTTATATTTTTATTTTGAGCAATTGCTGACTTTTTTTAAACACTTTTTTAAGGTGGTCTTTCACTCTCTCTCTCTCTTTTTGTGCTTAAGTTGGTAGCTACTTTTTAGCCTCACCACCTAATCAGTAGATTTCCAATTTGACAGAACTTTTACTACTTTATCTTTCTCATACGGCTGTTTGCTAACAATCTGTCGAGGATGGAGTCTTGGCTTGACCTTCCAAAATGGGATCAACTGTGCATCACAATTTATAACGAGAACATGGTAGTTGGTAGGGTGATGGCTTACCAAGGCTGATGACCTCGCGTCTAGTCACGGTGAAAGTTAGGTGGTTGGTTGAGGTGGCGGCTCACCAAGCCTTTGATCTTTCCCATCTGCGGGTAGTTGGTGGGGGTGCATAAGCTTACCAAGCCTGTATGATGTTTGCTCCGTTGAGACCCTAGGTCAAATTTATTTGTCTCTAGGCGAGCCCGGAAGAGTAGGTAGATGGTAGGGTGACGGCCTTTCACCATGCCGTTGATCTTCCCCGGTTGATTTTGCTCAAAGTAGGTTGGTCCTTCTTATCTTGGTGGCACGGTAAGGAGATAGCTATACGCTAGGTCAGAGTACGAGCGCAGGATGACCGAATGATACTTCCTGGTGTGTTGGGTGGTTGATGTCTGCGTATGATGTGGTATTAGTTATCAATGGTAAACTGATCTGTATGACTGCTCTGTTGACCTCTGAAGAAAGATATCATGATCCAGAGTGGTCATATGCCAATATGAATCACGAGGGTAAATATCAATTGTGAAAATCTGTGTTGTAAACTGGGGGTGCATAAGCTTACCAAGCCTGTATGATGTTTGCTCCGTTGAGACCCTAGGTCAAATTTATTTGTCTCTAGGCGAGCCCGGAAGAGTAGGTAGATGGTAGGGTGACGGCCTTTCACCATGCCGTTGATCTTCCCCGGTTGATTTTGCTCAAAGTAGGTTGGTCCTTCTTATCTTGGTGGCACGGTAAGGAGATAGCTATACGCTAGGTCAGAGTACGAGCGCAGGATGACCGAATGATACTTCCTGGTGTGTTGGGTGGTTGATGTCTGCGTATGATGTGGTATTAGTTATCAATGGTAAACTGATCTGTATGACTGCTCTGTTGACCTCTGAAGAAAGATATCATGATCCAGAGTGGTCATATGCCAATATGAATCACGAGGGTAAATATCAATTGTGAAAATCTGTGTTGTAAACGGATCATATACTTAACTATTTTCTTTTAAACTGCTTTTAGCCTCAAATCATCAGTCATGCGTGGGGAGAGAGGGAAACATTGGGATCGCGGTTTCAGTCACTTATACCTCACTCCTCACTCGTTGGTAAGTCAAGTCAATGGACCCGAGGTCGGGCTTGGCACTCCTGTAGCTTGGTAAACTCAGGTGTCGGTATCTTGTCCCAGAAATGCGGCAAGGTAGAGTTATTGCTCTCTTTTCAACCTTCGGGTTTTCGGAGCCTAACTGAAGTAGGGTTATGGTTGGCATGTGCTTTAAATCACAAAGCGAATGGGTTCGGTTCCCATACTTTACTTTATTAGCTAAATATTTTCTTTACAATAAAATTATCGTCTCTTGTTAGTTTGATATAAATAAACTTTGCGTTATATGGATTACTTGACTCATTATATAAAGCGGGACCATTTGGTCTTTAGTATATATCGTACTTAATTGGCCATCAATTGTTTAAGTTGTTACCTTATTCTGAAAGTAAAATTCATGCTGTAGTGACAGGTGTTTTTAGAAGTGACGGATTTTTCAACCACAGTGGTAGCTGTCAAAAAGAGCACCCGAAAAAAAAATTTACAGTTGCTTGCCCATTAGGTGTTAATGTCGACACAATGAACATTAATCTTTACAAAAGAAGACGTTTAAGGTCAACGCAACCTATACTCACCCGTACCCAAATCCGAGATTTAGGTCGGTTGATTGACTATACCTCATTTCGTAAATCTGTTGAGTTTTTTATGGTATAGCAAACAAAAACGAAGAGTGACCCCACACTGTGTTATTGACGTTGGCACTTTCGTAGGATCCATACAACTACTTTAAACTAAGTAAAGTAAAAATGGCAGAAATTCATAATTACCTAATCGCGCAAGGCATCACGCAAGAAAAATGCCCCAATTCGCACGTTAGACAGGGCGATCATTCTCGCATATTGGTCTCGATTTTATTTCCTGGCTACCCAATTATAAAAGCAAGCGAGCAACATTATCGCGATTTAAGAGAAAAGTATGTGACATGGATGAGAGCAAACAGCTTGATATACTTACTTGTCTTATGTACAGTCGAACTTCTCAAGCCAAACAAATCGATTTAGCTTATGATCAATTAACCACTTCTGATAAATATGAGCGTTTAGAAGAACTTTTTAGAACAGAGGTAGATTGGCATAAGACTCCAAACAAAGCAAATCAATATACAGTAGATATACCATTGAAGAAACTGAATCGATCAATTGTTACTGAGGGTCACGCTTCCTCTAAATTGAATGTGCGCCTGTTTTTGTATTTGTGGTCCTCTGAGCGTATGGCCTGGAGCCCATCTGAAATAAGCCTTCTGGTTGAAAATGGAGAAGATGATTGCCTGACGGAAGAAGATAAAACCATCCATGGGTATGGTTTTAACCATACCGATATTACAGACAAATCAGAGGCCATTGCGAAAGCGAATAGACGTAGCGCTGGTATGGTTACCTTGAGATTCACATTTCATCAAGGACAGCCTATTGTTCGTCATGTTTCTGTATGTGCCGTCATTGAAAAATCAGCAGAGGAATTAACAAGTCAGTTGTATGTTCAAACTGCATCACTGTACATTGGACGAGCCATGGAAAAATCAAACAAAAACATCCCTGAAGCGCAACGAGTGCAACAAAAAGTGATTGAATTATTGAAACCTTACGATCAAAACGACAAATTAGACTTGAAAAAGACGCAGGGACTATTCCTGTCTTGTGCAGAATCACTTTTAGATGCATGGAATGGTATTTTTTATTGTAGTTGTAGAGGCGAAAGCTTTTTGGTCGATTAATTTATTATGTGTATGTAGATCAAGGTGATGCAGACGAGAACGATCCCGATGATGAAATATCTTCCAGTGGTGAATTCATATCAGTTTTGGATCCTTTGATGTTGAGCAAAATTAATCATCCTGCACGAGGTGTGTTCTGTACGCATAACACTTGCTTCGATGCAAAAGAATTTTTTCGATTTGAGGCGAATTCAATGCGTTGGAAATGCCCAGTATGTCAAATAAATTTGCGTGGCATTCAGGTAAGTTGGAAAATCCTCAGAAAGTTAGATTAAGCTATTCATTTTTATCTCTCTTTACGTATTGATAGGACCTTTACATTGACTACCATACCAAAGCTGCCATTGAGAAATACCCAAACGAGGAGAGGTTCAGACTGACAAATGATAAAATGTATTCACCGATAGCACCTTTACCAAAAATTAGTACATCTGAAAAGAGACCTTCCGCGGTGTTAATATCTATTGAAGACGATGAAACTCCTCCTAAACGATTAAAAAGTTAAATTATGTAAAATAGAAGATAATAAAATAGAAGATAAAGAACAAATGATTTTTTTGATTCAGTTTCATGTAAATTACGCTTTCGTTACACGAAACATCGCTTTAAAAAGTGTTCGTACTAATAAAATCTTTATAGGTGATATAAAAATTGAATACCTGTGCTTTTGGAGGTCTGAATATGGTGGGAAATTTGAGCAATATTTTTTCCAGAGTTTACACGAATAAATAACGTACACGTACAGCAATAAAAGTATACCAAATACTATGGTTGTATCATAGAAGCATTGTTTTCTTCTCTAATTCCAAGCCACAGGAACAACACAACATATACACTTTATTTTCACATGACAGCGATTATTATCTCGATCTTTGTGTTACCAAAGTACCGGGAAATGATTTCTTCCATAATCCTGAAGGTGGACAGAAAGCGCACAACTCCTTCAACATATCAGTAAAATTGTCATTCCTAACTAATAGCTATTTTGCATGCCACCACAAGAATATAACTTTTGGAATAGGTGAAAAGACGTCCAAGGGAACAAAAGCTCGTAGCTCTGTTCCATTTAAGTTTGAAGCTGGAAACCTTGAAAACCGATGGATTGATAAGGTACCAGCGACAATAAAACTCCTTAGTGGCTAGAAAAAAACGTCTCTTTTTCTTTTGATGACTCTTTAAAGCAAACCAAAAGCGCGATTGACTTTTTAACATATCTTAAAGCCTAATTTCAGGACAAACTTTGTATCTCTATTCACAATCAACTAGTAATGGCTACAATATTTTTACACTGCAATGGCATATGAAAAGTTGTGGATACAATGGTTGTTTATAAAAAGTTGTGGATGTAAGGATTGCCACTTTTCCAACAGTCGAAGAAGGAAGTACAATTTGATAAAGTTGTTTGAATCACTTGCAACTAAAAAGAATTTCGGGACGAACAACTAGTCTTCTGAAGATGAGTAGATATTTGTTTTTTCAATACGGTCGATACTTTTTATGTTATATATTTATACTTCATACTCTATTATTCACGCATAAATAATAGAAGCATCCAAATCACTAGCCTGTGTCTACTGGGCTGGGATGCTAACTTACATTTAAAAGTTCGACGAATTGGCTCTAATTTTGGCTGTTCTAAGTAAATAGCTAAAGAGATTTCTCAATAATTTTTAATTCTACAAAAAAAAGCCTTCGACTACCAGACAACCGCGTTCTTTGAAGGATGCGGTAATTGTTATATAGCAATGCAATAGGGTATCCAAGCTGTGAGCGTGGTTCGATAGGGAAAACCTGAAGAAAGAATAAAGTATTCGGAGTTTCTCAAGTTCCCTCTCTGGCAAACATTTAGTTTCCAGCTTGCGCACAATCTTGGTAGAATGAGAATTTTGTTGACATAGTGTTTTAGTCAAAACGAGATATGTCGTGTTTATACTTATTTTATATTACTTCCGAAATCCCAATTATACATAAGGTTTTCGTATTATCAAGAAAGTGTATTTGAGAAGTGGAGGACTTCACAGTATTTACTTTATTAATAAGGTTACATTCTCTGTGTTACAAAGATGGTAAAACTATTTTAGTCGCCGTTAGTATCCTTCTTATAATTCTTGGTCAGACAATTCATTGTATATGTACAGCTTACTATCTCCTACATTTCATTAGACCAAATACGCAGTTAATATTCTTCCAGTTGATGTTTAATTGACATAGATGAATGGCTTAAGAAAGTGGAAAAAGTTTTGTTTACATCGTGTATCACAAAGAAACCGATGGATATGATAATCAGAATTTGTACCTGATAAAAAGGTTAACAAGGGAGGTAACGTGGTGTCGTGTTATTGTTTTCAATTCGATTTCAGACTAAATAGAGTGAAGGCCTGTGTAAAATGAACTATATAAACAAGAGGATATGGCTTTTACCATGATGGTCTATAAAAGATCTTCTGTGTATATGTTTAGTATGTGTTCGTGTTTGTGTGTACCTATTGTGCCATACGCAAGCAAACAATATCTTTCAAATTATGATATAAAAAAAAAACAAGATTAAAAGCTATTATTGGCTGAGCACAGGGACCTTCTCCAACTTCGGATCTTGTAAATAATTTTGAGGGGGAAGGGTACTAAATAGTTTTTTTTTTGCTCGTTTCGTTCCGGCTTTCTCCACTTTTCTTATTCTTTTGTGTTTGCCTCTATACCTTATCACCTCAAAAAGCTATTACATTATTTATTAAATAAGGATATTTACAAAGAATGAAGTTTTTCAAGTCAACACACGAATACGGTTACGAGTGGAACTTAGTCTCAGCAGCTCAATGGCAAAAATATCCCAACGAAAACTGTCCTCATGTATCCCATGTCGATGTATTGAATCGTCAAATAGATCCTGAGACAGGTATTATGACAACAGAGAGACTTATCACCGTCAACCAAAATATACCCACTATCATCAAGAAGGTAAATACTTAAAATTAGAGTGATTTTCAAGTAGAATTGGATACTAATATCATCATAAATATAGATTCTTGGTTCTGGCTCTACACAGTACGTTAGAGAAATTTCAATCATCGATCCCAAGAAAAAGACCCTCACCATGCGTTCAATCAATTTGACCTTGTGTAATTTGTTATCAGTTGAGGAAACTATTGAATACCACGAACATCCTGAAGATAGCTCCAAGTAAGCACACTTTATCTTAATTGTATCGCTCTCTCTCATACTAAAGTGATTAATTGTTACAGGACACAATTCACTCAACAAGCAGCAATTAAAGCAGGTAGTATAGTCTCTGGCTGGTCCAATGTTTTGGAAGAGTTCTCTTTAAGAAGATTCAAGCAAAACGCTGATGTTGGACGTGCTGGATTCACTAAAGTGTTGGAACGCTTTGTAGTCATGGCTGAAGCCAAAGAAGCTTCCTTAAACTAAAAAATACACTCTACTTATTTCATTTCAAATCCTATTTATCCTTCATTTTGTCGTCTCTCTCTCTCTCTTCTAGCAATATTAACTATACTCTATTCATACATGTCCCGTTACTTTACCACAAAGTAGAAGAAAAAAAGCATCCCTCCTTACTATATTTATTCTAGATTTTCCTGTATTTTCATTTTAAAATAAAAAATATCATAACCAAAGAAAGCAGCGGAAGATAAATTGCATTTGCACCGTACCTATCAAAACGGCAAGCTTCATGTGCATAGAATTAGCCTGTCAGCATGGTTGATTAGAATCCAGCGCCAAGGCATTTAAATGTGGGGAAAGTGCTTTACCTCCGTAGATCTATACCGTTATCCTTTTTTGGACGAAAGAGGGCCCTGCGTTTTTAATTATCCCGGGATTAATGAGTTACCGTGCGCCATTACAGACTGTTTGATTCTCGTTGAGTCTCGAAGCTCAATTTAACGTAATGTTGTTTATTTTTTCGGTTCTTTGGTCAAGACATCTGAACTTTCTTTTTTTTTGTAACATGATAGCAAGATGATATAGACAAAGGTGCTTAAACCTAGTAGGGCAATAGTACGTAATCGTACAAACCAAACACTGGTCACATAGTGTATGTGTACGGAGTAGGTTTCCGGGACCACACCTTTCCTATTTTCAGCTCAACAAAATAGGTATGTGTAATTTCAATTCGAGGTTTTCTTCGTGATCTTTAAATACGTAAAGTTTGTTACAAGTTCTCTTAAACAACCCAATAAGTCCTCGCGTACGTACACATATTTGCTGTCTACATTTGACACTTTATCAACTTGGTGATAGCTTTCGCAAACCATTCTTTTGATAGCCTATCAATACCGCATCAACTTGCGCAAAATTATATGTGTCGTAAGTAAAGAGTTGCTTTATTGCAGATATGAAGCATGTGCTTTGTGTACGATTTATCTAAGCGAGTTATGTGTGTCTACATAACATCTGTCGCAGCTATTTCATTTTCCTTACACACATACTAAATTTTTCTTACTTTGTGTGATTTATACAATTCATGGATATAAAAATATACCTTTATTAGACACTTGATATATCAAGATATATATGCAATGGATACGGTGCTCGATATCTATTACCAAATACTTAATTTCAAGGCAAGGCTGTTCTTGTACTCTAAAAAGTTGCTTATATGCACAATTGCGTTTGGTTATACTCTAAAGAACCACCCTACTTGTCACACTGTTGATTTGAAGATGAAGACACTCACTCGTAAGGAAGCATGCCGCGCTTTGAACCTTTTACTAATTCAAAATCCGTCGAATGGGAAAAAAATGAAATCAAGTCCACCTCTTTGTTCAAAGGTGTTAGAAGGTATAGACTCAGCGTACAAAGGCAACTATTGAGTGAAGTAAGATGTTATTTAGAATATTACTGTTTGATGGAGTGGGTGGACGGCGCATGATATATTGGACTATTAACAATAACCCCACAAGGCCATGTCCCACTCAAAAATCAATTATGTACAAATTATGTTGACCAATCGCTTTTAACAAGCTGACACATTCTATTTATTTTTTTCACACTCATTTTTACACTTTTTCATTTTCCATTTTTCTCTTTTCTCTTTTGCTTTAACTTGATACTCTATTAAAATAAGCATGGAATATTTGAACTTTTATGAGGATTTCTTGTTGAAAAATGCATCACAAATCACCAGTATTGAATCGACTTTGAGGTCGCTGACATATATTTTACCAGGTATAAACGAATTGTAGTATGTTTACGGAAGGAGAACCAGGAATAACACGCTATTTTTATGGTTGTAGGTCGATTCCATGACGCTGAACTGGCTTCACAAGCACGTAACGTATTTATGAAACAACGTTCATATGCGCATATATTAATTTTTTTGTTATGTTCGTTTGTGTAGTGTATGCCGCCTTAAATTTAATAGGGTTATATCACAATTCGATTTTGAGAAGAGCAGCTCAAGCTCATGCCGAAGAAAATAAAACAGGGCCTGTTGAGGAGTCGACCTTCAACAAGTACCTCAAGTTCTGGTCTTCCAGATCCAAGCTCAATGCCAGTGCGTCCATGTTGTTGTCTATCATTTCATATACTCAGGTGTTGATGGAAATGGCAGTTTTGAAAAAAATGGGAAAGAAGAAGCAATGGGAGCTGATAGCATCCTTAGAGGCAATAAAGTAAGATAGTGGTTGAATTCGAGATAGAAGAAGGAGTAGTTCGTTTATACTAATGTTGACCTGTAGGGCTCTTTTGAGATTAACACTTTTCCAAACAACGGGTCAACGCATGACACTTTACCCCACTCATTTACAAAGAGATGTGGATCCAGCAAGTTTAGCTTCAAGTGGACATAATATAACAAGAAATGTTAGCGATAATAATGATGAAGGATGGGTTGGAAAGAGAACAGGAGTATCAGTACCTTCTTTATCCAGTTCAATTGATCTCAACAACGGTTTAAAGAATAAGAATGCTCACACGGATGTAACAGAGTATTTATTATCAAAAGTGTTGACACCAGAGAAACTTCGTAAGCCAGAGCAGATGGTGCAAGTTCAAAAGAATATTTCAAAGTTGGGTGAGATTCTTTACATTTTAAGACCTTTAGCATACGGTAAAGTAACACACGACTCCAAACCAAGTAAAATGTCAAATTAACATGTGATTTATAGTGTTGTCCATTTTACGTTGGGGCAAACGCTCTTGGAGACCATGGATTATATCTATTGTTATAGAAGTTTTATCTCAAATGGCTGTTAGAAAGGGATACGAATCAAAGAATAAGAACCGCAATAATATGATGACATTAGAAAAGCAAGAATACCACAGAAGATTAAAATTAATGTTGTTTAACGTGATGCGAGGTGCTTTCTATTTGAAGATTACAAGACCTCGTTTAGAGAGATTTTGTAACCGCACTGAATCTAAGCCAATTGTTTCCATGGCAGCAGGTAAGAAAATAATGAAAAGTGATTACCATGGCAACCATAAACTAATTTCTGATCGTATCCTAGGTGTCCTTCGTGACTACTTGCCATTATGGGAAAGAATTTACTTTTACACTTCTGCTTCATAAAGCAACATTATGCATCACTCTTCCCCTTGAAATTAACAATAAAAGACCATCTTCTGCTAATATTTCTGCTCCGAACAAACAATAAAATCACTGATTTGTTAGGCAAAGTTTCACAAAACCTTTTTTTTTATCTTATTCCATTATTCTCTTTCTCTTTTCAACTTTGTATACAATGTTGATGAGTTCAAAAGTGCAACTTGCTATATTAGCAATTGGCAGTTGCTTTTTACTATACTTTTTCTTTAATAATCCTGCAATACCCTCAACATCAGTGCAATGGAATAGCAACAATGGCGAGTGCTCAGCCGGTTTTTTCTCAAAGTCGAGCAAGTTTAGCCCTCAACAATATTCTTACTACAACATGAACAACGATAATGGACAAGCTGATGTGGACATCAATAAAGCGAATGGCCAGACTGGCCATGTATTGATTCTCACACCTTTTAAGCAATCAGTACAGTTCATTGACAAGTTCTTCGATAATGTGAACAAGTTAACATATCCTCATCATCTTATTTCTTTGGGCTTTCTTGTATCCGATTCCACTGATGGTACTATTGAAAAATTAAGAGAAAGAGCTGAAGCAGAGTCACATGCTGAAGAATGGAGACGCTTCCATAAAATTTCTATTTTTCAAAAAGATTACAAGTTTGACTTGGCTTCCAACGAAGATCGACATGCCTTTGAAGTTCAAGTAAAAAGAAGAAATATCATGGCCAAGAGTAGAAACACTTTACTGTCTGCCTCTTTGAATGAAAAGCACGAGTGGGTTTTATGGTTGGATGGTGACGTTACTGAATATCCAGAGACTTTATTAGAAGAATTGATTTCATTGGATAAAGATGTTATTGTTCCCAATTGTTACTGGCACTCTTACAACGAAGAAGGTGGTTATGATAAAAACAATTGGCAGGAGACAAAGGAAAGTTGGGATTTTCAAAAATCCATCCCTGAAGATCAAGTATTAGTAGAAGGTAAATCCATTTTTTTTTTTTTTAGTGAGTCTTACTTTACTAACGATTAATACCATTTTAGGCTATCCTGAGTTGATTACACACAGAAAATTAATGATTGACATGCGTAACGAAGATGGAAATACAGATTTATTTCATGCTATACCCTTAGACGGTGTGGGAGGTACTTGCACATTAGTCAGAGCTCGAGTGCATAGAGATGGTGCTATTTTCCCTGCTTTCCCTTTCCATCATCAAGTGGAAACTGAAGGTTTAGCAAAAATGGCTAAAGCATTAGGCTATCAAGTGTGGGGTCTGCCTAATTATTTGGTATATCATTACATTTAAATCGCTTTCTTTCTTCCTTTTACCTTTTTATACTACTTAATATCAACTTGCTTTTACATAATTATCGTTTTTTACTTACTATCCTTGCAAAGTCAAAATAAACTCTATAACTTCTTACATAATAATTTGCACTTATTTGGTAATTATTACCGTCGTCATTGATAACCCGGTCTTACTTAAAAAATAGTGTTATAACTTTCTTTTGATTGCCATCCCCTTTTTCCCTTTTTTTATTATCTTGTCATAAAATGCCTGCAACAGAGCAACCACAGCAGCAAAGTTTACTATCTTGGCTATCCCAATTAGCCTTAAACCATAATACGAGCGAGCCATCAACACCTAAACCAACACAAGAGGAGAATTATCCCCAGCAATATAACGATAATGAGCCATCAAACCTCAAACCAACTCAGGAAGATCCGTATCAAGATATCAAAGATACGGAAAGCTTTACGGATGGAAATTCAGTGAACAGCAAAAAGAGCAGCACTCCCTCCACTCTCTCTAGACACTTCAAAAATCATTTAATGCACTTTCACCGGCCCCATGGATTATTTCATAGACAATTAACGTCTCGTCATCGACACAATACCTCCATAGACTCAGGCGACACTTGCAGTTGTAAAGACCAGCAGCAGGGAAGACGAAAACATCCTTCGGGATCTTCGAACGATGCCGATGCCGAAGATGAGGGAGGTGACAGTGACAGTATGCGATCCAGAGACGGAACACTGCGACCCCCTTGTTTATGCTCAAAGACAGCAACAAAAGTCGGAAATACATGCGACGACAGTTGTAACGATGTCAACATAAAACGCCACAGAGAGCATTCAGTGTTCTCTCTACCTGGTGATGTAGATAGCCCTGAAATTGGCTTTAAAAAAATTGAAAGAGATGGGGATCTAGTGGACTATGACGATACTAATGTGATTGAAGAAGAGGAGGAGTATCAAGAAGACCATTCTTTAGAAATCAGTGCAAGATACAGATCTGTCATTCGAAACGACCTGATCGTACTTGCTTTTAATGGGTAAAGTGTTTACAATATTTATTTGTTTACATGTTCGTATTGACCTAAAGTTGTTGCGAATCTAGACCATTTCAAAGTCCTATTCAAACAGGTGAAAAAAAGCAGGTTTTGCATATTGGGTGAGTCACAAACATTGAGACATGTATTATTATGTGGTCTAACTATTTATTTTAGGTGCGGCAATGGTGCATGGTGTGCACAAGTAGCACAGTTATTCCCTCATTGGTTAGTGGTGGGCATTGACGACAAAACAGGAGGTCCCATAGTAGATCAGCGCAAAGTACCCACCAACTTCAAATACATTAGATGCTACCATGACGTGCTTAGGACTCTCAAAGATATTCCTAGTGATTCCTTTGATTTAATATTATGTCGGTTCATGATTTTTGTGTACACCGAAGAGAAATATAACGAGCTCATCCGCGAAATACACCGAATCTGTAAGCCTGGAGGCTTTGCAGAATTCAATGAACTGGATATGAGAATTTACGGGAACCCAAAAGCGGGTCCAATGACGCATACACTTAATTCTAAAGGTACGCACGAACTATAGTCCTTTGTGCCTTCATGCGATGATGATTAATGCTTATAACTTCGTAGTGTTCGGAACAATGGAGGCCAATCACTTAAATCCCCGATTAGCACGAAAATTGGGAAATTTAGTTTCTAATGTTTTCTTGAATAAGCGATCTGAGGAGGAGGTATCGAGAAAAGACAAGAGAAAATACTTCTATGCAAATTACACTTCTCTACCGATGGGCGTATGGGGTGGTAGACTTGGAGTTATGTTTCGCGATGATATCAATGATCTGATAGAATATTTTCAAGTACATCAAAGTGATCATACTGCCGATATGAGTAATAGCGAGACAGAGTGCACAAATGAACTCAACTTTGAGGATATCGAAACCATGGAGGAAGAAATGGAGTGCCAAAAGTCTTTTATGAACCTATATCACGTTTACACGAGAAAGATTATACCTGAAAACGAATAAAACACTTGTATATACCATTTTTATTTGTAATATTTTTTTGGGGGGTCTTTAGCTTACTAATTTGGAGCGCAGCAGTCGATGAAACAAACATCATAGCGAATGACGAAATCTTTGTCTGCATTATAAAAACGCCAAATCTTTACTACACTTTCTCTTCTTTTTTTTTAATATTTTATTAATCATATTTTATTATATATCAAATGTCTAACGTCAAGAATATTGTTGAAGAAGCTATCGCAAACAACGGAGTTGTAGTCTTTTCCAAGAGCTACTGTCGTAAGTATATGAGTAAAAGAAGTGAGTAAAAACTGATCACTAAAGATACTTTGGTTGTGTTTGAAAAAAGCCTACTGTAAGAAGGCCAAGGCTCTTTTTGATCAACTCAATGTTAAATACTATGTTATCGAGTTGGATGAACACGGTAAGTTTTTATGTCCTTTCTTTCTATTTTACAAGGAGTTAATTTATTTTGGAATGATAGAACACGGTGCTGAAATCCAAGACTACCTTCACGAGAAGACTGGACAAAGAACAGTACCCAATATCTTCGTTGCCCAGCAACATGTCGGAGGCTCTGATGATTTACAAAAGGCAAAAGACAGCGGCAAGCTTCAAACTCTCCTCGAGAAAATCTAAATCCATTAGCCATCCTTGTAAATAGCGTCTAGTTCTTAACGCGTCAGCGTTGTTTTTCATAAAAATAAATATCGAGTCAAACCTTTAAAAGTAAGAAAAAAGCTGGTTATAGTGTGAATAATATTCTGCTGAGGTACCTCTATTTTCGCAAATGTCTTTGGCAATAATTGAATGACCATACGTAGTCAAATTCTCCACTCAAATCAATCTTAAGCCATCCGAACCACTTACACGTTGTATACAATTGGAGATAGCTTGTGTTTTCTATGGATTTATAGTTTTGGGGCGCGTAGTTTCTCTGTGCAACCTATTCATCTTCATCTTCCTTACGTCTCACAGCTATAAAAGGCTTTGCGTTAAGTGATAAAGATCCACTCACGAGTTTATTTTTTGATGGGTACAATATATTTCGTTTTCAGAAAGGCTTAGTAATACCATCGCTTGCTATATAAAAATGGCAAATTATGTAGCTTTCCTCTTTCCTTTTAATTACTTTTTCACTGTATCATATATCAAATGATTAACGTCGAGAATTTTGTTGAGGAAGCTATCGCAAACAATGGAGTTGTCATTTTCTCCAAGAGCGGATGTCGTAGGTGTGAATAAAAAGAGTGAAAATAATAATAGCTTCATATATTTCGATCACCTTTAAACATAGCCTTTTGTGCGAAATCCAAGTATTTTTTTGATAAAATTGTTCGTATCAAGTATCTTGCCATCGAGCTAGAGGATCATCCTGGTAAGTTTTACGTCTCCTCTTTCTGAATACAATTCATTAATTCTTCGTGTAATAACATAGATCAAAGAGAGGAAATTTTGGAAGGTACAATATATTTCGTTTTCAGAAAGGCTTAGTAATACCATCGCTTGCTATATAAAAATGGCAAATTATGTAGCTTTCCTCTTTCCTTTTAATTACTTTTTCACTGTATCATATATCAAATGATTAACGTCGAGAATTTTGTTGAGGAAGCTATCGCAAACAATGGAGTTGTCATTTTCTCCAAGAGCGGATGTCGTAGGTGTGAATAAAAAGAGTGAAAATAATAATAGCTTCATATATTTCGATCACCTTTAAACATAGCCTTTTGTGCGAAATCCAAGTATTTTTTTGATAAAATTGTTCGTATCAAGTATCTTGCCATCGAGCTAGAGGATCATCCTGGTAAGTTTTACGTCTCCTCTTTCTGAATACAATTCATTAATTCTTCGTGTAATAACATAGATCAAAGAGAGGAAATTTTGGAATATCTTGGTGAGAAGACGGGACTAGGAAGTGTGCCCAATATTTTCATTGCTCAAGAAATTATTGGAGACTCTTGGCATCTTTACGAGAAATGGGAGGATGGCAAGCTTTACCCCCTCCTCGATCGTGTTCGAGGCCATTAACAATTTTTGTAATTACATAACAATTTTTTCATCACTTCAACGTTGTTTCTCATCAAAATAAAACACTATTTTGATAGCAAAAATACATCAGCATGAACCAAACTTCCTCAGACAAAGGAAAGCGAAGATATATTATTACACAGAGAGAAAATGTATCTGAAACTAATCCTGAGCAGAAACAAATGGAAGATTGGGTACCATCTTCCACTATTTGAGGTGGTTGTTTTAGCTGTAGTCGAGTAGAAAGGATTTCTGTACAACTTCGGCTATTTGTGATTGTGCCCGACTTTCTGGTGTAGCAATAATTTATCATCACTGCACCGCCCGAAAATGAAAAAGGCAATTACCAAATTTCGCTGAATCCCGAAGTTATTCATTCAATGCAGTGAGAAAGGCCTCAAACTTTAAAACTCTAAAAATATAGCAACTAAATGGAAGTTTTATTCAATTATGATAATGTAAGTATGTAATGTCTAGTTGGAAGGATCAATATTAGTAACTGTGGGCTCAAGATTGATATGAGTGGCGGAGCTGGACTTAGTGGTGGTGGTCATTTTGCTCTCGCTAGAAGCAGTTTCAGAGGCTACGGCAGAGGAAGTGGCAGTAGCAGCAGCAGTGGTGCTGTTTGCAGTTTCAGGCTCTGAGGAGTTTGATGGAGAACCACCCACGGGCATATTTTCCAAAGGGTACACCATGTTATCTTCCCAGTAAGGTTGAGTGATACCATTACAAGCAGAGGCAGGAAGGACATTGAATTCCTTTTGGATAACGGGCAACCACTTTTCAGTCATACCAACTGTGGCACTATTCAATTCATGCTCAAGGACAATATGACCAGTCTTTTCAGCTCCTGACTTTTCACTCTCGATCCACTTCTTGAAGTAGCCATCAACGGTGTTAGGAGAAAGATTACCTCCACCAGGAGCAGGCATGTCCCAGTCATTTGTATCCCAATCCCAGAGGATAGTACGCATACCCATTTGCCAAGCAATAGAACGAAGACGATCATCGACATCACCTTGAGGAGGTCTCCAACCTATATTCATTATAAATTAAATTGTGGACGAGATAATGTGGGTAGCTTCATTACTTACATTTAGGTGTAACACCCGTGGCTTCTTTGATGGCCTTCAAAGTCCAATAGAGTTCAGCTACAACTTGTTCGTTCTTGAGAGTTGTGACAGCTGGATGACTATATGTGTGAACACAAATGTAATGACCATCGTTGAAAGCACGCTTAGCAGCAGCAGGATAGTTGACGACATTGGAGCCGATATACTATATGAAATGAATCAGGTGGAAGTTTTACAATGCATGAAATAACAGTAAACTTACAAAGAGGTCAGCCTTCTGGTTGCTGTTCTTTGCTAAGAAATTATAAAGAGCAGGTTCAGCGTAAGGGTTTTCCTTTGCGGCATTCTTGTCAGTGTAGAGATTGAATGGTCCATCATCGTAAGAAAGACCCCAGTCACCCTTCTTTTGACAAGAGTGAAGATCTTCAGGAATATTGATCTTGGGCTTTACACAGTTGGTATCTGTCCACCAACAGTAAGGATCTTTATCACCGTCTGTGTCAGGTTGGAAATCGCCTGCTTTGTTTTGCTTTCTGACGGGGGCTTTTGGTACGAGACTCCAGTCGATTTGAGCAATGGCAGCCTTTACTTCGGGATGATTGGCATCAGGGATTTCAAATGGTTCTGGGTATCCCTTCAATTTATATGTGGGTAAAGTGTCACTTGTATTGTATGGGCCATAATTGTAAGATGTAACCACATCATCAGGAGTTTTCATATCAGGGAAGATGGGTGATTTTTGAGGAATGTAACCGGTTGAGGTAGTAGTAACAGTAGTCTTGTCAGTGTCAGTGCTAGTGGGAGCAGCAAAGACCATTTGTCCTCCACTGACAGCAAGTAAGATGGCACCATAAAGTGAGAGCTTCATCGTGATTTAATATATTAGTAATACGGTAGTAATTATAGTGCTAATGCAAGTATTTTGAAGTGCTTCTTTATATACTTTCTGCCTCCACACACTAGATCGGGTTAGTCATTCTTTACATTATCATAGCGTGTCTCTGACTCTGTAATTTCTCGGTTCGCATGTTCAATTGAGTTGCGAACCCGCCAATTGACAGCTAAACTTATCGATATTCTGTAAAAGTGAAACAAAAAATGTCATGACGCGCCACGCGCCAAAAATAGCTTAAACAAACTATTTTTGGAAAAATTATCTGTGTATAGTTCAGTAATTTCCTCTCCTTCCAGAATATGTGTTTTCTGAAAATTGACGCTGTGTTACAGTTTACTGTTATGGTACATCTCAAGAATGACTACCAGTATACCTGATAAAACTCGGGCTTTTAGCGTATATTTTTGATTCATTTTTTTTCGAGTTCTGTATTTCAATTGTATACTTATAAGGTTAAGGAGAAACACATTTCCTTTGGACATCGGCGGATTACAACTTCCGAATATACCAACTATATATTAATTTCGCATTATTGCCATCGAGATAAGCTCAAAAGCAGGAGTTTTACATATTTTGGAACACTAGAGGTAGTCAGGCGAGGTTTTCTTTGTGAATAATATGGAATTATCTCCAATTTGTAAAGTGATGCGAATTACTATCTATCCATATAGCCCGAAGTAAATTCATGGATTTCTAGATGAGTAATCGGTATGGATGTATAAATGGCGTCAATGCTTCTTTATTGTTCTGACATCAATTCTTCACACGTTGAATGTATTTTGACAGATCGACTCCGAAGAGTTACCGTGTTTATAACCTCGGCTAGGGATATTATTTAACCATTTGTTGTCCGATCAAGAACGAGCGTGTTTAGTTGATCTTCAAGACCTTTGGAAAAAAATAAATAGAATGCGTTTATCCGAAGATAGATTATTATGTAATTGCTTTTTTTATTGGAATGAGTGTCTTTCTGTTCCAAGGTATAATATTATTTTTTATAAAA
Source organism: Mucor irregularis B50 (assembly GCA_000587855.1). Taxonomy (NCBI): domain Eukaryota; kingdom Fungi; phylum Mucoromycota; class Mucoromycetes; order Mucorales; family Mucoraceae; genus Mucor; species Mucor irregularis. Next base: position 602,849 of record KK076504.1, on the reverse strand, counting down.
AACGATATGGTTACAAATTTATACTGGAATACCGTGCACACGAACACGATAAATGTCTGTGTGCTCCGGACAACCGTAGTTGGATTTAAATTGGAGTACTACAGCGCTAAAAGGCTCAGTAGGTACCTCTTTGAGGTCAAATGTTTGGATAGTAGAGTCTGAATCAATGTCATAGGTAACTCGGGCTAAACTTACACGTTCGTTGGTATTATCAGGGTAGCGAGGAAGTCCAAATAATTCAATTTCTTTCGGTGCGGCTTGCATTTCATTTGACATCATTTCTTTGGATGGATATTCAACACTGAATCCTGTAATGAGGATACTTTGACTGAGAATGATACCCAACTGCCCTTTATCACCGAACATTTGCCAGCATTCTCCTGGGTGGGTGCTTGCTTTCAGAGCCATATCTGGTGTTTTGGCAACAATAGACATCCCAACAAAATTTTGGAGTCCTTGAACCCAACCAGGGTATCGGTAATATGTGGAACTTGTTGAACTATATAGCACTTGTGCGCCACGCGAACTTAATGCGAAATCAGGGGTATTTAAAACGTCTTGGTGATACTTTTTCAGAGCTATGTCCACAAGATTATTGAATGAAACCTCTTTGATATCGCCATGGTTTTTCATGAGGGAATCTGACAATAGTTTCATAAAAGTATCTTTCCCGATAACAGCACCTTGTTTCTTTTGCTGGTTTAAAAATTCTGTCATTTCTTCAGAGAAATATTTTTTAATCGCAGCGTCGTTTTGCTTCAAGAAATCGTTCCAAAACGAGGCATCTTTGAAGTAGTTGTAAAATTGGGGGGAAAGTTCTAGTTGATCGTTCTCATTTGTATTGATGAAAACTAATTCAGGTAACTGTTCTCTGATTGCATTCTTTATATTTATGGCAACAGATTCTTTGAGCGATGTAAGTTGGCTTTGTTGATTGTTGAGTTGTGTTTGCTGGTTTTCATAGTTGGAGTAATGAGTATTTAATTGTGATAAGATATCTTCATCTGTATTCTTCATTCCTGTGATTTCCGTCTCCATTCTTTTGATTGTTGACCACAATTTTGAATTATCATCCCTTAATCTGCGATATAATGCCATATCAAAATTTGATTGTGTCCTTTGACTGAGTACAGATTTGATTGTTGTTTGAAGATAATCAATAGTGGTAACTGTCGTATCGCTTACGTATGACCTGAGGGATGGTGTAAAAAAAGATATGAAAAGAATCAATGTAAAGGCTGAGGCAATTTGTTTTCTACGTTCAGAGCTTGGGACCCAGTGATGATTTCGAGATGATAATTTGGCTGAAATAAATATAATGGGATCAACCAAGATAAATGAGACGATCATTGTGAAAAAAGTGATTGTGCGTATAATGGGTTCTTTGACAATCCAGTAAATCATAAAGAATTGAAATACGCAAGCTCGTAACATCTTGAGCATGACATTGGTTATTTGCTCTTTCCAATTTTGTGGTAGATTATTGTCTTGAAGTTGTGGCTCAGTATCTCTAGAAGAAACAATAGAGATTGGATCGTCCAAATGTTGTTTGGAGTTTCTATCGCTGCTGCTGTAGCTGGAAGCAAATGAGAGAGTCTTTGGTGTTCTAGGTACATTTTGATTTGATAAAGTCGAAGCTTGAGATACCAATGTTCGCATTCTACGTTCCTCTAACGGGTTATCAACAAGTCTTTCCTCATCTGCGTATAAATCATCATCACTACTTTCATCTTCTTCGTACATATCCTCTTCAAATGAATGTGTATTAAATGCAGCCGGATTCCGTGATAGCTCTTTGAATTAGAAGTAAAATTTAATATCATAAATTCAACACGAAGTTTTTTTTTTCGACGAAAATCTTACTCTTTAATTCGACATCATTACGGATGGCTTCGTGGTCAATCTTACTGATATCAAGCGCCTCAACCGGCTTCATTCTTATATCTCTTGACGGTGAGCGATAAAAAGAATTATTTGCACTGGGTGTTGTGTGGTGGGCATTGTTGTGAATAGCTGTTGCAATTTGTACAGATGTATTGCCTGAATTGCCGTGCTTTTGTATGTTCTCTGGTGAATCTGACGAGTTCGTATTACGCAGTCGGTATGGCGAAATCATACAAAAAAATAAAAACGGTTTCGTATTGTTATATGGAAGAAAGAAAAAGCAGTTGAGTCTTTTGCACTTTGTTCAAGTTACACATTGTTCTTTTGGCTGATTGGATGTTTACTTTTGAATTTTTGAGGGGCTTTGTGACTGAGAAATTCATTGTTGAGGAAATTGAGTGCGGCCAGCTTCTCAATAGCGAGTCCTGCAAGCAATTGAGTGGGAAATGACTCTACAAACTATTTTATTATAAAATATATTTACCACTTCTTCTGTAGTTAAGTAAGCCCACATATCTTTCTATACATCCTTGGTATGCAATTATCCTCTATGTATTAAGAGCTGTCTAATCTAAATGGAAATTGTTCTAGAAGCAAAAAATGCCGTATAAAAGTTTGGATTACTTCTCTGAATGATAGTTTACGAAACCGATCCTTTCAACATACAAAACCTTCGTAACTATTATTTTATTACTGGTAAGATCTATTGCAAAGTAAGCAAAAGTATATTCGAAGGCAACAGCATAGTTCCTTGTGCTCTGTCGGATTTTCGATCTGAATCATCTTCAAGTGCTCTAGAGATTTCTTTCGTGAAGATTATCCGTGCACCCAATAGCAGCGATCCAATGCGTTGTGGCAAATGATAACAAACAAACCATTTGCCGACACCTTCTATACCTTTATCTTCTATCCGCGCATCCATCCTCTTCAATTTGACAAAAGAATCGATAAAATCCCAGAGAGTACAGATTCAAATATCCCATATTTCAGGTAGCGGTAAGACAATCACACATTTAATATCTACAGCTTGTGCTATCTGCTGAGATGGCAACATACACCATACCAGCCTTATTGACTGTGGCGCAAATGTAAGATTTCATGGTACTAGTTCTTAACAGCTTCCTTGAAGCACTGATAAAATCATAGAATGAGTTTTTTTTTCTTTGTTTCCAACGTTTTGTAAAATAGTCAATTAAATGTAAACATGGCTATGTAAATAGCTAGATATTGCACAATTAGATTTTGAGTCCAATTTTCATAGTATTATTATCTTCCGAGAAAAGAAAAAATTCTAGCCCTATACGAGTTTGTTGTACTGATCCAGTTTCCTTTTTGCAATGCAAAGCGTCATAAACAGGATAAACTTTTCGAATTACAGCAACGCCAACTAAGTAACAATTCTTATATTTCTTCCGCCACTTAAAGCATTGGACTTATGTTACACAAAATGTTGATGGCTTTTACATTGATATAATGACAGGAGTTCAAGGGATTGATCATACAAGCTTAATTCAGTTAATGCGGCATTATATTTTTACTGAAATTTAAATTAGTTTACATATTTTTCCAATATAACATCGTAACAAAACGAACTTGATATTCTCTACACATCGTAAGGATATACATTTTGTCTTTAATTTTTAAACTCCATAATCTTTTACCGAAGCTCTGATCTGATTGGCTCAGAACGCATGCCATATCTTTGAAGATGCAAGAAGAGCATACATAGATCAAGCGGGGCAGTAACGCGCCAAATATTATATAAAGGTCATCACTTTTTCAGGTTAGTTTTCTCAAATCATCCATTAATTCTATTAAATCTCAAAATTATGCCTGCCCCAACCAACGGAACCCATTTTGACTTCATCATCGTAGGTGGTGGTACCGCCGGTAACACTGTCGCTGGTCGTCTTGCTGAAAACCCCAACGTAAGCATCCTTATTGTTGAAGCCGGTGTTGACAACCCTAAGCAAATCAAGGAAATTACTACTCCCTCAAATGCCATGAAACTTCGTGGTAGCAAGCACGATTGGGCCTATAAGACTACTCTTGTTAAGCGTGACGATTACGAACGTATTGAGAAGCCCAACACTCGTGGTAAGGTTCTTGGTGGTAGCTCCAGTCTCAACTACTTTACTTGGATCCCTGGTTGTAAGCCCACCTTTGACAATTGGCAAGAATTTGGTGGTGAAGAATGGACCTGGGATAATCTTCTTCCATATCTTCGTAAGAGTGCATCTTACCATGACGATCAAGGCCTTTATGATCCCGAGTTGAAGAAGATCGGTAATGGTGGACCCGTTGCTATTTCTCATGCTGAACTTATTCCTGAGATGGAACCTTTCCGTGATGCTCTTACCAAGGCTTGGCTCTCTAAGGGTGAAAGACTTACTGAGAATATCTATGATGGTGAAATGATTGGTCTCACTCACTGCGTCGACTCCATCTACAAGGGTCAACGTTCAGGTAGTTTCCTCTTTGTCGAGAATAAACCCAACATCACTATTCTTCCTCGTGTTCACAGCAAGCGTCTCATCATCGACGAAGCTTCTCGTGTCTGCTCTGGTGTCACCGTGATCAACTCTGATGGCGAAGAGCTCAGTTTCCATGCTACTCGTGAAGTTATCCTCTCTCAAGGTGTCTTTGAAACTCCCAAGCTTTTGATGCTTAGTGGTATTGGTCCTGCTTCTGAATTATCCAAACACGGTATTGATGTACTTGTTGAGTCTCGCCATGTGGGTAAGAACTTGCTTGATCACCCTGCTGTTCCCTTTGTGTTGCAAGTTAAAGATGGTTTTGGTATGGATGACGTTCTCCTTCGTGATGGTCCTCGTAAGGATGCTGCTCATGCTCTTTATGACAAGTGCAAGGAAGGTCCCGTTGGTTCCGGTCTCTTAGAATTGGTCGGTTTCCCTCGTATTGATGACTACTTGGAGAAGGATCCCAAGTATCGTGAAGCCAAGGCTAGCAATGGCGGTTTAGATCCCTTCTGTCCTGAAGGTCAACCTCACTTTGAGCTCGATTTTGTCTGTATGTTTGGTAGCGCTTTCCAATGGCATTATCCTTTCCCCAAGAAAGGTAACTTCTTGTCTGTTGTTGTCGATTTGGTCCGTCCTGTGTCTGAAGGTGGTGAAGTTACACTCAACAGTGCCGATCCTCTTGTCCAACCCAACATCAACTTGAACTTCTTTGCTGACGATCTTGATGTAATTGGTATGCGTGAAGGTATCCGTTGGTCTTATGATTTGCTTATGCGCGGTGAAGGTTTCAAAGACCTTGTTGTCAACGAGTATCCCTGGGAGATGCCTCTTGATAATGATGAGGAGATGAACAAGGCTGTATTGGATAGATGTCAAACTGCTTTCCATCCTTGTGGTACCGCTCGTTTGTCCAAGAACATCGATCAAGGTGTAGTCGATCCTCAACTTCGTGTTCATGGTATCAAGAACCTCCGTGTCATCGACGCTTCTGTTATGCCTATCATTCCTGATTGTAGAATTCAAAACTCCGTCTACATGTGTGGTGAAAAGGGTGCCGATATGATCAAGGCTGCACACAAGGATCTTTATTAAATTATTAGTTTACTACTTTCTCTTCATATCTTTTTATCATTTTAAAAAATAAAATTAATATAATATACATATACTTTATGAATACCAAAAAAATAATTTTTACTAGTGATATAATTAAAGCATATTCTGAAAGCAGTGTTTCTGGATATACATAAATTTAGCAAAGTACATACATCATGATATCCATACGTACTATCTACTCTACACATACACATCAATTTAATTCATCTCTTTATCGTAATGGTCTACCTAATGTTAATGCGGCAAATGTTACGTATTTCAGCTAAACGTACCCTTACTACAAGATATGCGCTGTCCAGAGTAGTACACAAAAGTAAATCCATTTGCACTAGAGCTTTAATGCTATTGGCGAAGAGTTGGAAGCGTGTTTTACTTGTATAATCTAAGCTTCAGACTGCACGTCCCATTGGATACAAACATATGAGACAAAATTCTGCCTTTAATTTCGTTAGATGGCAGTTACGGATGATGCAGTATGTTTCTCCTCGTACCTTAAAACTTAAATTGTGATTTCTCAGGGAACTAAAACCAAGTGAGAACTTGCCAGGACCAATAGTTGAAAACTATGAGACATGCACAACAACATGCGGAGCCTACATGTTCTTTATATTTTGCACGGGTAAGTATGTGCATCAACAGAAGTCTATCGTTTCTTTTTTGGGGGGTATTACGGGTGTACACGGAATCCACAGCAAAGAGTATGCTCACACGAGTTTCGGTAAATATCGAGTATATCGGACACATGAACCAATATGGTAGAAATATGTACATATATACGTTTAATACGTCTATTTCAATTAGCGAGTAGTGTCCCTATAGTGGAAGCTTTGCAGATACGCGAAAGATCTGTAACCTGTGTCAAACTTGAAATCGCTCGTCCAAACGATGGTCGATCAATGCCTCCACTTTCAATCCCCATTGTTTGTTTGTTGCTAAATCAAACAAATGTTTCTAATAATGCACGTTGTATAACGTACAAATGGTGATGTTTTTGATAGGTACAACGCTGCCCCGCTTTTGATCTCCATTATTTGTTTGTTGCTATAACTGAACAAGTGTTTCGCATATGCGCTTTAAAATATACGACTGGTGTTGTTTAGTGTGTACGTGAGTTTCGGTAAATATCGAGTATATCGGACACATGAACCAATATGGTAGAAATATGTACATATATACGTTTAATACGTCTATTTCAATTAGCGAGTAGTGTCCCTATAGTGGAAGCTTTGCAGATACGCGAAAGATCTGTAACCTGTGTCAAACTTGAAATCGCTCGTCCAAACGATGGTCGATCAATGCCTCCACTTTCAATCCCCATTGTTTGTTTGTTGCTAAATCAAACAAATGTTTCTAATAATGCACGTTGTATAACGTACAAATGGTGATGTTTTTGATAGGTACAACGCTGCCCCGCTTTTGATCTCCATTATTTGTTTGTTGCTATAACTGAACAAGTGTTTCGCATATGCGCTTTAAAATATACGACTGGTGTTGTTTCTCGAGTATTTTATGATCGGTGGGGCATAATAGAATTGGGCAGGTTCCTTTTTCCCGGTAAACCACAATTTCCTGATAAGGCAGAGTAATTTTAAGTGGAGATTAAACTCATTTTGTGGATGATATCCCGATTTCTTGAAAATCGAAGATCTTGGAAAATCCCATCACTGAGGTACGCGCAGTAGTGCCTTTGAATTCGTTCATCATTGCATAATGATTTTATTTGTGTGAATGTACAATGATTTATTTAAAGATGTAAGGTTCTAATAAGGTAATTTTACAGTGATATTTTCGGCGGGTGCAATGCCCTTAGTGACCACAAACTCGGCACTTGCGACACATCCTTCTAGTAAAGGAATACCCTTCCAACAATACGAACCAACAAACCAAATACCATTTTTACCTTGGCAGGATCCCAGTTGGGTATCTGCTTCTTTTGATGATGAGAAGAGACACTCTTGTAATGCTTTTTTAGACTCTAATGTCACGGTAGCTCGTTCGAACCAAGCGACTGATAGGATTTTCTTGGGATCCACTGCGAGGCACGGATTTGTGGTTTGCATATAGAGTCCTGACACTTTGTTGTTAAGAGCTGTATGTGTTAAATTAAGGATATGTGTAGCCATGGTTGTGTCATGAGGATATGGGACAATCAGGTCACTCTCTCCAGGATCCACACTCTCGTCCACCATTGCTAAATTGAGCGCTTTCCAGTCACTTGAGTTACTTGGCAATAATCGTGTATCAGTGTGATTAATCACTAATGCCGTGTCATAATGGAATTTTTTCAACATGTCCATCTGCTTTTGAACCAACTCTACGGACTTGTATTCCTCAAATGATTGTTCGTCGTTTTGTTGCTTTAAGGAATTGGTATAAGCTTGGAGCATAGAAATAGCTTGGTTTCCTTGAGTTGCAAAGATGATATGATCCACGTCGTATTTTGATCCATGTTCATCAATAATTTCAAATCTATAACTTGTATCCTTATTGGGTTGTATGGCAGTGATCTGGGTATCCAAATGAATGTTTTTTAGAGGAGCAGAGATATTTTTCACAACCTGTTGAACGCCACATGTTGCAACATACGATTCCTGAAACAAACCCATTGCCATGTATTCTATCAAAAAGAGTCAGGACTTGGATAGTTTAGGTCTAAACAGGTTTCGTATTAATTACCTAACACATCAGAGGCTGGATAGTTTAGCATAGATTGATATGAATTTGTACACACAGCGGCGAATAATGGTACAAAGATTTCATGAGAAAAGTAGGGGTGGAAACGATACGCTTTGAAGAAGTGGCCAAGTGTCATGTTGCAAATGGGATGTTGAGGATCTTTCAAATTGCCACGATGGTGCATCCAAAGTGAGATCAACATTATCCACACATAGGAATATGCCACTATCAACGCTCTCCATATAAATCTACCAATATCAGCCAAGAAATCCAAAGTTGTTACGGATGTGGATTTTACCATATCCAGTGTGCCTACTGTACGTGCACCACTGTACACCAGGTACGCGTTGTTATCAGTGAAAGATGCAACTTCCGAAGGTTTTACGTCTGTGTGTCGTTTCTTTGTAGAAGATTGCATAATCCTATACCAACCAAAACTAAACTCTGCTTTCTTGGCGGGTATTTGCAAGTGTTCATATAATTTAAATAAATGGGAGTAGTAGCCTATTGGAAAAAGTTAATGCCTCAATGGTATGACAATAAATAAAAAATTTTAATTTTACCAGACATAAAAGATCGCATAGGTACCTTGTATATATTAAATGATAAATTAGGTTACAAACAAAATCATATGTCGTTGATTGCTGCACACTTACATCAATTCTGAAATTTTTTTCAGGACCAACAGAAATAGAGGCAGCATCCATTCCTAATCGTGAATTCTTTTCGAATAAATCTACTTGAAACTGCTTATCGTCTTCACTGTCGATTTGGCCCTTTTCAAGGAAATAAGCAGCGGATAACCCTGCCAACCCTGATCCGATTACTGCTATTTTCACAGTTCTTTGCTTCTTGTCACTCTTTTGGTCAGTCGTCATGTATATTTTCAAAGTGGTAAAAAAAAAGATGATTGAAAAAGAGAAAAAGGTGAAAATTCTTTTTACAAATGAATATTTATAATATGGTACACCATCAAGGCAAAAAATCTCAACCTGCCAATAACATGACTTACATTTTCGTCAAGGTTTCCAAATATGGTAATGAAGTAAGTCGAACTTTTGGCTGCGCTCCCCACTACCGCCAGCTTTTGGGCGCTTAAAATGGTAATAAAGCGAATTGCTCCATATAAGGAAGGGTTAAATTCTGTAATTATCGGTGACCATCAGCGATCTCTTTAGTATATATTGTTGATATAAGTTGATACAAAGCACGATTTAAGCCTGCCTTACTTTTCAAATAAGACCCTATTTGATCTTTAGTCTTTATCAGTAAACAGTAAGTACAAAAGAAAATTACCAAGTGCAATTGATACCTTGGAAGACTGTAAAATTGAACAATTGTTAGATAAACGCGGGAAGTGGTAGTGTAATCAAATCATCATTTGAACTTCTCCTAGCAGAAAGTCAAAGTTGGAATTGGTTCTGATTCTGATTGGAGTAGGCTAACGTCTTTGATATTCTGTAATAATGCGGTAATATTGATATGCGGTCAAAACTATGGGGAAAACGCTCAGAACAACCACTAGTGATTACATGAACTAGTATTGACGTGTTGAGTTTTTGTTGAAGCTCTTCACTTGAGCTTCTCTTATTATAACTTACGGTTGTTCGGGTGAAATTTTAGAAAAGAAAAGAGGGCACTCTCTTTCACAGATTTTTATTTTCGGATAATGAAATAACACGATAATGGTGAGTGTCCGAAAACACTTGATTTTTCAGTCAAAAATAACTCACTCTTTCATGATAAACTAGCTGCAAGTATTGGGCCGAGCATTGTTTTATTATTGATAATGATACAATTAAAGTGGACCTAATACTACCTTCACTTCATTCATTCTCGGCTATTGGATTATTTATTTTTTTTTTTTCATACAAAAACCGTCATTGATGTTCATGGAACATAAAAACGATACAACAATACAAGCATTTTACCGAATAGTCAAAGAGAAAATGGGCGGAAGAAAAAGTTAGAAAGACCTATTGCATCGGTCTTGGCTGACGTTCGCAACCAAACAAACACACAATTTCAAAAACTAGTATGCCAGATAGTCTTCCCGACAAACGTGCAGACGACGGAATATTATATACGAATACTTGAAAACGCATATATTTAAAAAAAGGCGCTACATGTGTATCACCAATGCCAGAGCCTTTGGAATTACCTGAGGCAACTTTACAGCAAGCCAATAAAACTGGGATCAACTATGATAACACTGATGACATTTTAGCTGAAAATAGTCTTCCAAAAACTGATATGGATTATGCTTTTCAAATTAAACAATCAGTAAACTCAATGAATTGGAAAGGATATAATAATAACGGAAAGAAGGAAGGTTATCTCAGCATCTATACCTCACCAGCAAGTTTAAATAGAGCGTTCTACAAAAAAAATAAAAAGCAGCAATATGCATTACCAAAAGAAGGAGTGGGGGAGCAGTGAGGGAAGTTATCGCTGCTAGATACCGTCTTTCCTTCCATTTTGCCCTTTACAGATATTCCCTCATATACTTTCTCTTTTGTAAACATGTTTGAGTGCAAACTGTATAATTACATTGTTTGACTTTGACAGGTTAATCTCAAGGCGTAGTAGTAAGTCAAAAAACTTGCTGAAAAATTCATCTCGTAAACGGTCACGTCTTATATTTCGCGTAGCAGCAGCCAGATTTCTCCAACCTTCTCTTGCGTGTACCATAATTTATTTGACACTACAAGAATGCTCGAATCACCGATCTTTGCTATAAATCAAAGCAATCTTGCCTTTGACTTTGAAGAATACATTAAAAATGAATTAGGCTTGAAATTAGATAATCAAACTAAAAGAGAAGGTATTCTAATGGATTGAATTTGTATTGAATTGATTCGAATGACTAAACTCTACTTTATTATAGATGAACCCATTTGTAAATATTATTTGAAAGGAAGCTGTACAAAAGGCACCAATTGCCAATTCAGACATAAGGGATTTGATCGAGACAAGTCAGTTGTGTGTAAGCATTGGTTACGTGGTTTATGTAAGAAAGGAGATAGCTGTGAATTTTTGCATGTGTTCAACATGAAGAAGATGCCAGAATGTTGGTTTTATTCAAAATATGGAGAATGTTGTAACGGAGACGAGTGCATGTACCTTCATATTGATCCAGAGAGCAAGCAGAAGGAATGCCCTTGGTATGCTCGTGGATTTTGTAAACATGGTATGTTGAGCTGATTTGATGTAGTGTGCCTTAAGTAAACAACTAATTCTCGTTCATTAGGTCCTAACTGTCGTAACAAACATGTCCGTAAACTGGTCTGTCAAAATTACTTGACAGGTTTTTGTCCTGACGGTCTCAATTGTCCCAACGGACATCCCAAATACGAGTTGCCAGTATTATATAATAATCAAACTGAAAACGAGCAACAAACACAACAGCAACAGCAACCACATCAACAACAACAGTCATCTTCATATCAAAATCAAAATACCCATGGTGACAGTGGCCACCATCCAAAACCATACAATAACAATAGACCACACTTCCAGTCACAGCAACACCAACCACAGCAACAGCAGCAACATCAACAAGGCACATTCCGAAAGTTAGAAGATGTGACTTGCTACAAGTGTGGGCAACAAGGTCATTATGCAAACAGATGTCTTCAAGGACGACAGCCCAAATAAGGATAAATTTGCATTTGTGTCAAAAAAATCCCAAAGTAAACCTATAATAAAGTGCTTCTTCTGTTTCAATTGAAGATCTTGCAAATAATTTAAAAAAATAAATAAAGAATATTTAACAAACAATGGTTTCAAACCGTATCCAATGAAATATATGTCGCTATACAATTGATTGTTGTGAAGTGTCAGATCAAAAGGAGTCAAATCGAAAAGGCATATAACAAGTCTAGTTCTATTCATGACTTGGACTTGAAATATCTCGCTCTAATGAGTTTTCATATTATAAAATATTCTTCTTGTCACACTTAGCAATAAGTATTTCTACAGTGGTGATAATGTAGATAGATGTCAGTGTCCACACCTCGTTAACGCCGTGAAAAGCCCGACTAACATCCCACGAATAACAAATGATACTCATTTCGAATAGGTGGAAAAATGCATCAACTCGAAAAAAGTAAAAAAAAAAAGCTTAAAACCTGGCCCACAGCGTAAGCATTCAATGTCAGACGGTTTCACATTTTCATCGAGATAGTTATTACTGCTTTGTTCTCGACCAACTTTATTCACGTAGACTTTTCTATCACAAATGGATAGTTAATTAAGGACTGGCTTGGCAAAAGATAGTAACATGTTTTTTCTTCTTTTAGAAATCCTGGGTCTATTCGCTTCCGATGTATTATTTTGATTTTAAGCTATGAACGACGCTCTATTGTTATTCACATAGTTTTACTTAAACTCCAGTAAAGTTCTGACTTGTAAAAAGCAGCGTAACTGAGACGAGACATGCTCGAGTCTGGTATTTTTTTTTTTTGTGCAAATATGCATATTTGGCATTTTTAACTTTGTACATGAATTTTCTGATTTTTAAAGCAGTGTAACTGAGATGAGACATGTTTAAGTCCGGTTTCTTTTATTTTTTTTTGGGATCTGCAGTATAAAAAGGGTTAACGCAATTCCCCAGGTTTGTGTTCTTTCCTTCATTCATAACTACTTCACCACTATTTATAAAGAGTTATTTTCCATCTATTTATTTATTCACTTTTACAAAAATAACTATGACTTATAATTCATTACCACCTGCTAGTCGATCCATTTTTGAAAAGCTTTCAAAGAGAACTGCATCCAGTTACATATTAGGTATGGATTTTGAATAGTGCATTTTATCAGCTCTCTCACTAACGTTTCTATTCAAAATCGGAAAAGATTATGTAACTGCAGAATACGAATCCATTATATCTTGCCCTTCAGTAGATGATTACTTTTCAAATCCTAAGCGATTCAAAAACGATTATAGCAACACAACACCAAGAGTAGTTCAATATGAAGCATCCGGTTTACCCTCTCCACCTTTATCCTCACCTGAAAAGATGGCCCTATCAAACCCCTATCATAACAGTTACCAACGTCCTGTATCGTTCCCTCCTACACCGAGCAGCCTTCCTCCTGTATCGCTTCGCTCTTACATGGAATCCGTGGTGAAAAAATCTCGCATTGACACCGGAACTTTATTATCTTCCCTTGCATATGCCCGCCGACTGAAGTCCAAGTTGGCCCATACTTCCAAGGGTATGGAATGCACACACCACCGAATTTTCTTGGCAACCCTTATCATTTCATCAAAATATATCCACGACTCTGCACTTAAGAACAAGTACTGGGTCCATTACGCTCAAATATTCTCAGCGTCTGAAATCAACTTGATGGAAAAGCAATTATTACAATTATTGGTAAGCATTTGTAACACATGCACTAAATTAAAACATATACTAACTCTTTTGTGAAATAGGACTATAACTTGGAAATCAAGTCCAGTGACTACAACATAATTGTCAATGATATTGTGCGACTTTATGCTAATCATCAATTAGCCAAAGAAAAAGCATATACGAAGTCTACCGTGGCTCGCAATGAAAACCGCTCTTTCTACGAAATTGACCAAGCATATAAAAACTGTAATTTTGATCAACGTTTAAAACCCTCTCCTCCTTTGCTCTCCGGGTTATAGAATTTATTATCCATTGTAAATAAAACTTTTCGCACTTCATTGAGTGCTTGTACACTTGTATAATCTCGTTTATCTCGCCAAGTACCGAAAAAGACAAAGAAAACTTTAAATTTACTTGACTTTTCTTTTAATACGTCATATTACATTGAAAACTTAAACTTTATTTTTGTTTATGGTTGCAAAAGCGAAATTAATTTTGTTGAACTAGTTTGGGGACCAGCCCAAATAAGTGATATCTAGATTTTTACGGATCGTGTATACAAAGAGTACTAAAAACAATAGTCATTGTTGTACAATGGAGTGAAGGGTAATAATGGTGGGGGAATAAAAGAAGTTGGCATATTGGAGGGGTTTTGTAACAGCATTGTCATGGAGGGGTCGACGTAGTTACTATAAAAGTCACTATCTTGATAATTGGCGGTAGAGAGATCAATCATTTGCTCTTGTTGCATAGCCGACCAGCAGAAATCGTTATTTATGGTAGGAGACGACAGCATATCTACAAAGTAATTGGGATCACTTTCCTCGTAGAAATTTAGCGGGCTCTGTTCAGGAAACACGGGGGGAGCAAGCATCGTAGATATATCATCGCCACCAAAGGTAAGTGGGGTGTCGTAATCGGGTATTGTTGAAAAAGCGGGAACTTCCTTTTTCGCGATCACTTCACAACTCAAGTCAATACCACTATCACAGTCTGAGTCGTATTCAATAATAGGGTCCTCTTGCTTCTTTTTAACGACTTGTTTCTTGATAACTTTTCTTCTCTTTTTAATCTGATTGGGCGTTGTCTTTTTCGCTGTTGTTTCATTTGTTGTGGGGTTCATGCGAAAAATGGTGAATAAATGCGAACTTTCTCGTTTTGAAGAATTGTCGATAATTTTTTTAAATTGTTTATGTGATGCCGCTGCCGTCAACTTACTACTGGAACATTTTGTCGATGTGGTGGATAACCCCCGTTTTAAAAGATTATCGATAAATTGTTGCTCGTAACCTGGCAAAATGGTCCAGTGACACCCCTTCCCCGAAGAAATAGTTGTTGAAGATATATCGCGTTCTAATTTCACAAAAGCTTTTTGAAGTGATAGATTATGTCTAATTGAGTTCTACATGGGGTAAATAAAAAAACGTGGCATGAATTTTAATACGCGAGTTGAAGCAGTAATTCTACTTTACCTGCCATCTATTATCTTTCATAGAATAACATGGGTATTTTTCCGAAATCCATTGATAGATTTCACTCAAAGTAAGCTTACGTTCTTCGCTAGAAAGGATGGCATGCGCAATAATTGTAGCATAAGAGAAGGGCGGTTTTTCGTCCAATTTGACAGGTTTCCAAGTGGGTTTGATATGAATTATGCCAGGAGGTACTTCTTTTAAATTATCCGTCATTGTCTGCGTTTCAGTATTATTCATCATTTGTGGTATAGTGTTGCTGCTGTCGTCTTTAGGTCCGTCTGTTATGAAAGGGTATGAATGCATGATCATGCAACCATTATTATTAGAAGTTGGTCTCATGAGGTATAGAATCTAGGTGATATATGTGAGTGATGGAAATAAACGATTTTCCAGAAAAAATGACCTCCTTTATATACACTTTATTTCTGACATGGTCCTTCTTGATCTTGAGATGTAAAAATAGGCAGAGGTTACACGTATTTCTAAATTAATTCCTGACCCGTCTGTTAGAGCAGGACTGACACATCCACGTTATTGCTGAGTTTCACTTACTACATAGCCCTGTTGGGTCATTTTACTTTCTATACACCATTTATACTACCCAACAGCTTCAATTGACTTGTTTCCACAATCAATTCTTTATTACAACTCGTTTTCTTTTGCTTTTGGGCTTCTAAAAGTAATGTGTAACCGATCAATGATAAGCAACACATGAATTCACAGCATCCGTTGAACCGCATGTATTTTCACACTTTTAAGAAAATTTCTGACGCCGCGCGTAAACATCCAACCTTTTCCACAACCTTCACCTTAAAGCGATGAAACTTCCGTGCACAATGCTCTCACCAACGTTAGCTTTGTAACACTCAATTTTTGACAAGTTCCATATGCATGCATGTACATATTCAAGTGTGCATTTACAGAGTATCAGTGTGTTCGTACCACAACAACAAAGTTGGCTAGCACGCAATCAGTTTGGCTGATCTTTTACAATGACATAGAGTCAGTCGGTTTCACATTTCTCTTGAACGTCATTGTTATTGTTTATACTTTGTACCTACATGGTAACTGTATGAAATCCAACTCCTCTTTAAAAAAAAACGCTTAGAAAGGCTATATTCTTCTTCATATACATGTTGAGAGAATTGGGATTTTATTTTTTGTTACAAAGTGCGAAGATGTGTGTATATAATTTGTGTAGTAAATTACAAAATATTTATAAAGGTGGAGAAGGGAGGAATAATAGAAAAGTTTTACATTATTTAAGCAGAAGCGTTGTCTGTCTTTTGAGTGTTGGAGTTGACGTTGAGCAACAAAGTATCAGAGTCAAGCATAACTCTATTACCAGAACGAGAGATAACACCGGCAATTTCACGAGCAGCTTCAATTCTCTTTAATTCAAGGAAACCAGGCTTGTTTTCAATGGCTTCACCAATCAATTCAGCGGATTTAGCTTCACCTTGAGCGCGAACAATGATAGATTGCTTTTCTTGTCTAGCTTTGTCTACAATGAAAGCAGCACGTTGGGCTTCTTGTTGAGAAATTTGCTTGGCTTCAACAGCAGCTTCGAAAACAGGTGAGAAACCGAGGTGGGTGATGGAAACATCGTCTAAAATAATGTTGAAACGCAAGGCACGACGAACCAAGTTTTCACGGACTAAACGAGACACACGCTCACGCTGAGTGATTAATTGAGAAGCAGTGAATTGAGCAACAACAGACTTCAACACTTCGTTGACAATAGAAGGTAAGATACGTTCATCATAATCTTGACCAAGTGTACGGTAAACTGTGGCAAGATCGTCGGGACGAGGCTTTGAAAGTACACGACAGGTAATGTTGACCATTTGTAAATCTATTCTCATCAAGAAAATGTCAATATTGCATAAAAAAAATTACACTTGTACATATCACTTCTTCTTTTGACAACAACTTTTACATCAACTTGGAAAAGTCCTTGCAAATGTATATCCCTCCCTCTCCTCTCTTTCTTTTTTTTTTCTTCTAAAATACCAACTCTACTTTACCTTTAGTACCAGTCAAAGAAGCAACATTACGAGGCTTTGCACGGACATCGTAAATAATGGGAGTTTCGAACCAAGGAATCATAAAGTGAGTACCTTCGTTATAAACTTGATTTTGGACACCAAAAAGACGAGTATATTTGATAGCTCTGTGACCACCATCGACTATAAATTAAAGGGATTAGAACTTGATTTCAAATCTATTAAAAATGACGTTTACCGTTGAAAAGAGAGGCGTTAATACCGTAACCTAAACCACCCAAAACAATAAGAGCACCAGCAGCAGATCCAAGACCTTTACCGGAACCTTGAGGGAAGAGACCACCCAATCTTTGAGCAGCTTGCTTTGCTTGTTGAGCCATTATTGTAATTATACTTTTTGTAAAGGAAAAGGAAAAAAATAAGAGACTTTTCTGCGCTAAATTTCGTGGCCCTGCCAAAAAAGTTGTGACAACCACGTCCCCAGCTGTTGCAAGCAGACCAATAAGATACCGTATTGAGTTTAAACCGCTCCAGTCTCACAGGATCTCTTTTAAGGGTAAAAATGAAAGATTAAACTGCGATTTCTCCTACACAGTTTTTACCCTTATTTTAAACCCTTCAAGACAGCAACATGGACTACATTAGCTACGTACCGCCAACGGAAGAATATTACGTGACTGAAGAAGAGTACGAAGAGGAATTACAACTGAAAGATGATGATCTCAAATTAAGCGATATTGAAAAAATAATTGACTTCACTTCAACTGTTGCGGGTAATCAGCAGCAAAGTGAAAACGCGATAGTGATAGCTAATATGCAAGAACAGTCCGCCATAGACAGTAAAAAAAAACTATAAAAAATATGGTCCTGAGCAAATCCGGCAGTTTATACAAATCATGCAAGACGAGAGTATTACCGTTCCCAAGGCAGCCGCACGCTGTTCTATTCCCAGAGGTACTGCATACAAGCTATTTGCAGAGTACACTGAAAGCGGAGGCACAGTTTTACCTGGCAGTGCATCAAAAGCGAAAAATAGAGGAACAAAGCAAAAACTGTTCCCACACCATACAAAGTTTATAGTCAGCTATCTTGAAAATAATCGTTCATCGACGCTAAAATTAGCCAGAGAAGCTCTTCTTCGAGAATTCCCTGAGGTGGGAGATATTTCTCTCACTTCTTTATGGAAGCATATCAAAAATGAGTGCTCCATTTCTGTTAATCAAGAATGAAGGAAAGGATACTGATACCAACACAAAGGCGAAAGGAATTTAGTCGACTTTGGACAACTTACCTAAACCAAATTGTATGGGGTTGCTTCCGAAGTAAATAAAAAAGAAGGCTACATTATGGTGGTGGCGTTGAGCTTAATACCACCTAAGATAACTCCAGCCCTTTGAACGTATTGAATTATGCTACAACGATGTGAAATTCCAAAAGTATGTGGACGATTCTAGCAACATGTACAGACTATCGTAGTAGTGACTTTAGAATGATCTGAATCTTTATGGCCACTTGTGATTGAAATTGAAACAGTTTTACTTTAATAAATTGGCTTTAAACACTGGCTGAAACACTAAAGACTGGATGCATATAACTATGGCTTTGATTAATGCGTCATTGGCGTAGATTCCTTCCAAGGCTATGCAGCCGCTTTCTCTTCTGGTTTGGCTTGATTAATTTGGGACAAACTTGAAACAAGCACTCAGCGAGCACAATAAAGCGTAATTTTTAATTCTCAGATTGTCCATTTGTCCATTTTGGTGGCACTGGGCTGGATACTACATATCATAACTTTTACAAACGTATCATAGAGAGCAAATGAACATTGAGTTTTTCGCAGACTTGCAATCGTCTTTGGAACAAGTTTCAGAGAGAAAAGAAGTAAGTTACTGAATTACGCTTAGCTCGGGTCTTTCTTCTGACCATTCAATCTAGGTGATTCGCTCCACTGTCAAAGAGCTTGATCGCGCTTGCAGAACTCAAAACGCGACTTTAAACCAAATTCACGCCGATCCAACAGGACCAGGTAAAACTTGCAAGCATGTAATAGTAACTAACTTTGCTAAAAGATTTATTTAGTTCCTGTCATTGATTATAGTGTCATTAAAGAGAACCTGCATTCTCTTTCGGGCTTGATTCCTAATAACGAGTTTTACAAGTACAATGACCTGTGGTCAAGATCCACTCAGCAGCTTGTCTTTTTGATTATGTTTGAATCTTATTTGAAACGAAAAGAAGTCGTCAATATTATACCCATTGTAGAACAAATTTTGGACGGTAAAACTTAAGGATTCGCTTGTCTGATCAATTTTATTCTAACCTCTATATCACTAACATAGTGAAAGTGGATATTCATAATAACTTGAATGAATTTCACATTCCACTCGAAGACGTTCTTCACGCTTATATCTCTCTGATTAGTGAATTGGTAAGATTTTTTGGGAACAAGATAAAGAAGAGTGTTCAATTGACCTTTTTTTTTCACTCCAAAGTCGAGATTGTGTGTCAATTCAGTCACTGCAGCAACAACAACGACAACAACGTGTTAGCAAAGAAAATAAAAAGAATATTCGCAAATCCATGTCCAACTGGAGCGTTAAAAAGTCATATGCTGGAGATGAAGAACTTGGCATTGAAAACACGGGTAATAGATCCTCTAGCACGACAACTGTTGTCGCTTCCTCCCAAGGCGCAAGTGGAGGCCACCGTTCATCCTCCGAGGATACTCGCCAAGAAGATGCTAAATCAGTGAACAATCGACTCTCCGTCGACTAGAATTGTTGAATAGAAGAACACATATTCGAGGTCTTTACAACTGGTAAATACAAGGAAGAAGAAAAAAAGTCGTACCATTCCAATGGTACAACGTGAAGAAAACGAGTCTTATACTTTTTTGTTATAACAGGTTTTTATTAGCAGCTGCAGCATTTGTGATGGGCGCTGTTGCTATTTGGTCAATGCACTTTATAGGAAACAATAGTATGACCTTAATCGTTCAAGGAAACTCATATCAGCTCGACTACCACGCCGGCTATACATTTGGTAGTTTAGTGGTGGCTATCGCCTGTATGTTTCTTGCATTTATCTCTGTCGGTATCACAGAAGAAGTTAAAGTTTCGAGGATCATTCCAAGCGGAATCTTTGCTGGGGTAAGTCTCTACCTTAATTCGTTTATATATACGCACTCTCTTCATTGTCTCTCTAGCAATGCAAAAGAGAAAGAGAAGAACTTAATTGAAGTAATTTACTAATCTTATAACCAAAAAAACAGATTAGTTTGTCAATCCATATTCATCTTTGCTTGTGCCTGTTTTAAACCCCCACTTTCTTTTGTCTTTGTTTCTTACAAAATAATAAAATACATGATTTATTCTATCCCTATTCTATTGTCTCAAAAAGACCCTCGAAAAGTGTTTTCTTAAACTCAGAAATTGCCATATATGATCACACTACTATTTCGCGATGTCTATTTTTTCTTAATGAACGAATTAATATTCGTGTATTAGTCCGGGCCTATTATAGGGGAATACAAAAATAGCATATGGAGGTTTCTGTACTCTTGAGTGACAGGCACGGGTATCCATCAATTTTCTCATTTTATTATTATCAGTGATTCTAAAGAAATTGATTTGTTCAAGCGGAGATTTACTAAATTATTTATTGTATTATGTAAAGTAAATTGCACCATTTATCAGTTGACTTGAGTGCAGAGAACAATTCACTGGTAGGTATGGGAGTGTACAGTAGTTGGGCCAGTTAGGAGGAGTTGCTGTTGTGGCGGTAGTGAAGGCGTAAAGTAGTCTTACTTTTTGAACGAGCACTCTCCCACTAGTTACCACAAATTGCCTATTTGAGAGAAAGTGGGGTTTTGTATTCAAAGTTAGCCTATCAACCAATAATGATTATCACTTTCACGCAATAGAAAATGGAGATGTTCACGCTTATCGATTGGGTGTACCCTTTCTTTCCAACTTTCTTTCTTTAGCAAAATCTACAGAGAAATTGCAAAATAGAAAAATAGAAAAAGTCTCATTAATTCTCCAAGATTTGATCTGTTACTACCTTAGTGATGTTGACTACAATTATTTGATCGGACACAAGCATGTGTAAAAAGGGCGATCGATGACCAGGACAGACCGCTGTTACCCTTGAGAACATTTAACTGGATGTCTCATGTGAAAAGGAATTTACTTTTATGGAAGCTTGTGCAATTTACTATGGTCCCACAGAAAAAAAAAATTATTGAATATGGGAAGCCGATTTCCTTTTTTCTACTTGACAAGTTTTCGATATCTAATTTGTTTCTCTTTCTCCTTTATCAACACAATTTTTGTTCATTTATTGTACCTTTTCACTACATCCTAAAGAAAGGAAATATTCACTATTGGCAGCTACAACATAAGTAAAAACGATCAGTCGGTGTGCGTGTGGTGCTGTGGATATAAATATATTTTCTTTTTTACCTTACAACAATTTTGTTACGACAACAATAACGCTTTATAATACAACTATTTATATTCAATTTATCTTATACCCACAAAGTACATTAAAATATGGACCATATCGCTGAACCAGCTGCACAGTTTTACGACGGTGGCATCATTTTTGTCAGTTACCTTATATCAGTTGCGGGAGCACAAACAACCCTAGAATTGTTGAATAGAAGAACACATATTCGAGGTCTTTACAACTGGTAAATACAAGGAAGAAGAAAAAAAGTCGTACCATTCCAATGGTACAACGTGAAGAAAACGAGTCTTATACTTTTTTGTTATAACAGGTTTTTATTAGCAGCTGCAGCATTTGTGATGGGCGCTGTTGCTATTTGGTCAATGCACTTTATAGGAAACAATAGTATGACCTTAATCGTTCAAGGAAACTCATATCAGCTCGACTACCACGCCGGCTATACATTTGGTAGTTTAGTGGTGGCTATCGCCTGTATGTTTCTTGCATTTATCTCTGTCGGTATCACAGAAGAAGTTAAAGTTTCGAGGATCATTCCAAGCGGAATCTTTGCTGGGGTAAGTCTCTACCTTAATTCGTTTATATATACGCACTCTCTTCATTGTCTCTCTAGCAATGCAAAAGAGAAAGAGAAGAACTTAATTGAAGTAATTTACTAATCTTATGTTTTCCTTCCCAAATAACCAGTTGGGTATCGTCTGCATGCATTATATGGGTAAATTTTTGTGATCGAAATGATTTTCAGAGAACATCGGGAAATTAAATATAAATTAATAGGGCAATTTGCGATTGATTATTTTGTGATGGTGTATAAAGTAGGCTACATTATTGGTGCTGCGATCATCGCTATGTCCGCTGTCACTGTCGCCTTATATATCTTTTTCAAATTGCGTGAGAGATGGATGAATGCGTGGTATAAGCGACTTGGCTGTGCCATGTTGATGGCCACCGCTGTTTGTGGTAAAATAACCTTCTATCGTTTTTTTTTCTTTTGTTTCACACTTCATCGAGATTGACATTTTTTTCTTTTTAGGTATGCATTATACCGCATTGGTAGGCACCACATTTTATAGACCTTACGGTGGCGCTCCACCCGTCCCCAAATTGCAAACACCCGCCCTTATTGGCATCATTTCCGCTGTCATTGTATCTGCTTGTGTTGGCCTGTTGTACATTAGTGTTAAAACAGGAATGAAAAATTTGCCACGCTACACAAAGAATACAAATAAGCGACTCATTTTAGATGCCGTCATTTTCGATCCTATTGGCCGCATTCTTGTAAAAGTCGATGGTACCTTACCAATGACAGAAGTGGTTCATGAATTGGATGTAAGCGGTATTTCCCAGCACATCAATTTGATTTCAATGTTGACATTTACTCTTTTTTAGAAATCAAGTCATGACTTCAACACGAACCACCCTTTATTTATCCGTTTATACGAATTGGCCATGGAAAAAGCCTCAATGAAGTTTCAGAGTGACGAAAGACCTTCCGGTGTATCTAATACATCCAGCTCAGAAATCTACGATATCGTCGAAAAACAATTTTTAGAAGCCTGTCATGAACTCAAAGATGATTTACGTCTTAGTAATAACGGTGATCTCGGTATCCTCAGTGAAATTGTCGTAGGTACCGACACTATTTCTAAAGCTAATCGCTTCACAAAGAGTTCTCATTTATTCAAAAATGATGGTACCTTACCAATGACAGAAGTGGTTCATGAATTGGATGTAAGCGGTATTTCCCAGCACATCAATTTGATTTCAATGTTGACATTTACTCTTTTTTAGAAATCAAGTACGTACACACTCACGAACCACCCTTTATTTATCCGTTTATACGAATTGGCCATGGAAAAAGCCTCAATGAAGTTTCAGAGTGACGAAAGACCTTCCGGTGTATCTAATACATCCAGCTCAGAAATCTACGATATCGTCGAAAAACAATTTTTAGAAGCCTGTCATGAACTCAAAGATGATTTACGTCTTAGTAATAACGGTGATCTCGGTATCCTCAGTGAAATTGTCGTAGGTACCGACACTATTTCTAAAGCTAATCGCTTCACAAAGAGTTCTCATTTATTCAAAAATGCATCTGGTCAAAAAAAGAAAGGCGGAAGTCCCTCAATTGCTGATATTGAAACTGCTTTACAACAGCAACATCATCAACAATCACTTTCATTCAGCGACGACGACGATCACCTGCAGCAACAACAACGACAACAACGTGTTAGCAAAGAAAATAAAAAGAATATTCGCAAATCCATGTCCAACTGGAGCGTTAAAAAGTCATATGCTGGAGATGAAGAACTTGGCATTGAAAACACGGGTAATAGATCCTCTAGCACGACAACTGTTGTCGCTTCCTCCCAAGGCGCAAGTGGAGGCCACCGTTCATCCTCCGAGGATACTCGCCAAGAAGATGCTAAATCAGTGAACAATCGACTCTCCGTCGAGGATTCAGACGGAGAAGATAAGCATATCTTTTTGGTCCGCAAACTAGATGATGAACGCGATGTATCTAAATTGTTATCTCAAGGTTATCGTTTCGCTGAGCCTATCTTTATTGCAAAGACAATGGCTTCCAAATTACGTATCCCTACCGATTGGATGCGTCAACATTTTCTAGACATGCAACAGTTGGCAGATTCTATTTGTGGACTCACTCAACACGATTGGTTCCCCTCAGCTGTTGAACCTGCTCCTAATCCTACTGTTTTCAAAGCATCTACCCGAAGCTCTGTCTATGTGGGTGCCTTTTTGTTGATAGATGAGACCAAGGAACTCACTGGCATGCAGATTGCGATTGATAAGACCAGAAGATACGCTTTCCCCATGGAACAACTTACGTACGACCATCCTATGGAAGCTCCCGCGGAACTCAACGAAACAGAGATTAACTTTATCAAACACATTCAAGGACTGTCACTGTTCGAAGTTGCCGGTATTCGCCAAGCTCCCTTGAATGAATTTTGTAGCGAAGACGAATTACCTGGCGAGATGTTCCTTCGTAGTCTTGAAAACGCTGCAAGAACCATTTTAGATTCTACTTCTTACAGCAAAGCTCTTTATCAATCTTCCAAATTGCACATGACTGTACTCGATCTTCCACCTTTTGCTCTGACAACTGGTCCTTGCCAGTTAATTGTTTTCAAATCCTTTGTCAATACTCAAGGTGCTGTTTCAGCAGTCAACCATACGTTCACTGAGCCTATGAAATGTGTTCCTTTAAAGATCTATAAGCTTCTTTCTGGTTTCATCACAACGGAAGCCGCTCGAATCTACCAATCCAGCTCGCAAACATTGTCTCCTCCCACATATCTTCTTCAACAACAAATGTATAGACAGCAAACAAGCAACTACGAACAAAAGAAAATTGGAGCTAGTAGTAGTGGAGACGAAGAAATGCCCATGAGTGCTCTCCATGTAGAAAGAATTGATTCACGTCACAGTGGTAACGAGTCTCCTTTAGCTACAACACCCACTTCAACAACAATCATGAATGGTGATCCATTCTCTTTACCACCTCCTCCCAGAGCTAAGCGTAGTCGATTCAAATTAACGAATACCATTTTAAACAGTTCTCCGTTTGACATATTATCACCTATACATGATCAACAAAAGGCAAAATCTTCATCAAAAAGCATTGCTACATTACAAAGTGCTCCTTTGACTATTTTGACAACGAGAGATCGTTACTGGTGGATCAACTCCATTGTAGAGGAAACTATTCATAGTAATATGGATTAGTTGGTGTAAATATTTACCACTCCCTTTTATTCTCTATTCTTACAATATAAATCACCTCACTTAATAGATACTAATTATTTCATAGACTATCATTATTATCCCCTGCACTTTTATCCACTGTAATATCTAAACTTCAAATGTATACATAATAATCAACAATAAAAATTCATCGCTTGACAATTATTTTCTTTTCTTTATTATAAAAGGTGCTCGTAAATTTACATTATTATTATTATACACAATTGCCCCAGGTGATTTTAGTGGTTTTTCTGCTGATGATCAAAAGCTCTTGCGATAATAACGGCAGTGGTGTTTAAAAAATCATGCATGTCATATTGCAACCTATCTCTGGGAACTTTTTCTTTTTCCATTGTCTTGTCCGCTGCTTCTGAGTTTCTATAATGATGATACCAGGCGAAGTCGGTAGGCACAACTTTATCCTTCAATTTGATCCAGAGATTTTTCAACTCCAACAAATCGCCTACTGTGAAATATATTTTTTTATCTAAAAGCTTCCATCCTTCTCCAAATATCACGGGTAATAAAGAATTGGGAATATTTTCGGTGGTGATTAGTTTTTTGAATGTGGTTGAAGCTGATTGAAAATCGCCCTCCAGAAAAGATGTGTTTAGCTGTGAAAGATCACGGCATATGATATAATGAATACCAGTGAAGTTATTCAAGTTGTTGTAGGTGATGATGTTCATGTCGTATAGTTGTCCTGTATAGACATAGTCTTTTAAAATGGCCTCAAATACTTGATCTAATTGTTGGTATTTCTCGGCTTGACTGTAATATTGGAGCGCGTTGTTATAATCCTTCAACTTCAGACAGATCGTAGCTTTTTTCTAAATATAGTCGTAATGCATTCAATAAATGTGAGAGCTTTTCTATGATTAGTATCACTTACTTCGTATAGTACAAGTCCGTTGTTTTTCATAGAATAATTGATGCAGAATTTCACCACATCATGTAATTTTCTATCATTATTTGAAAAGTCCATTGCCGACAAATGCTAAAGATGATGAAAAAGTGAGTATTCCATGAACGAAATCTTGCGTCATCCCCGCTAAAAAACTTCTTTACCTCTATTACTGCTTCCTTTCCAATAGATCCACAAGTCATCAGATATGAGAAAGATTCCTCCCACAATTCGAATTGGTTGTTCAGATAAGACGCATATGTCAGTATGAAATACTCCCGGGCGCTCATCGATAAAGTACTTCCATCTTCAACGGTATAATAAAGCGATCGATCCAGCACTTTTTGTATACTTAATAAATCTGCAAGATGAGCAATGAACCACCAATCATATCCTGCACAAAGTTCAAGCGCTTCGTAAATATTTCCCGCCAGAAAGTGGCACATCAATTGAGCCTCTTCATCTATTTTATGCATTTTACTGCCGTATATAGTAAAAAAACTCGTCGCTATCTCGTGTATTGGTGCATTAGAAGGCTCTTTGTAAAATGTGCAAGATATAAATGCATGGATTTGATCTTTTGCGTGTTGTAAAGTGACCAATTCATCCCCCATCAAGATTGACAAAATATCTGCCATACTTTTCGTGTGCTGTGGACAGTTTTGAATTTGTCTTAATTTTTGTTTGACTTGACGTATGTATTCATGATGTGCGCGTAACCAGTCGACTCCTTTGCCTGTAAGTGTATGTAATTCTTTCACAAATCCTAGTAAGTCGTATAATAAGTTGAATGACACGTCTAGTAACACATGAGAGAATAGAGCAGAAAGCTGATCCAACTGGCCAAAAAGTGCAAGTCGAATTGCATACGGCCAAAAGTCTTCGCGTTGAAATGTTGATGTACTGAAGAAAATTGTTTGTTGGTCGAACTCTAGTAAATGGGCTAATACGAAAATAAGCTGTCGTTAGTTCTCCTTTCGCTTCTCTCTTAATGTAAACAGTGGCTTTACATTTGTACATTTGGTTGTACCAGTCCATGAGTTGCTCTGAAGTAAACTTCTTCTTTTCAGGGAAGTATAGTATCTGGCATAAATTCCAAAGCCTTTGCAATTGTTGATACACGGCTCTTTCTTCGGCTGCTTTAGGTCCATAAAACTACTCAGTTTATAATTTTAGTTTGGAGACGACAATGAACTGACGTATTTGTTTACCTGCTCGACATGTTGAATTTGCTCTTTAATCACGGTCGAATACTGTTGAGCAAAAGTAGAGAGCTCCTTATTTTTTGGGGAGCTGTTCACAAACATTTAAATAAGCATTAGATAGAATACTATGCATGTCTCGTCTAGTTATACCGTACCCTTCATGTAACTTTTGAAATACTTTGGAAGAACTAATGTAGAGCTAATGAAAAGTGAAAAGTAAAAGCTTAAAAAAAGCGAGAAAAACGGGCAAATGAAGTGACTTCAACTCAAATACCTTGGAGCGAATAGCTGGTATGTGGACTTCATACTGCAGTTTAGACTGGCAAAACCTTTTGATAAGTTCTTGATTGTTCATTTCGTCAAATTATAACAGTGAAGAGTTATGAAGACTCACTCAGATATCTTGACCGATGTTCAATGCGGCCTTTGAATAATTTATTGGTGGTGTAAGAGGAGAAGGGAATCTTTTTTATTTTTTGATATTTCTTCTATAATGAGCGTATTCTGGATACAGTCAGTGGCGTGAACCACTTCAGATTTGGGTTTGACAGTATGTTTCGAAAGAAAAACTGTATGTTGAACTTTACCAAATTCTTTCTTGGCTCTAAATCGGTCTATTTGAAAACAATTTATGTGAGACATTGAAGGTATTACCATTACCAGTTTTTAAATGTTTCATAGGGTCAGCCGTCTCCTGCAGCTACTTTATTCAACTTTAGATGTACAATCTGAAAACAACAAAGGTTGAGTGCCCGTTCTTGATATCTTTTTGCTAATATTTTCCAATGCGGTTTTTCAATAATTTATTGGTGTAAAGAAGTGGGGTATGATTATATTGATAATGCAAGTAAAGTAAAAATAATTAAGGGGGGGGGGTAGAATAATTTGGATAATCCAATAATAAAATAAATTTTTAGGCAGAGATTCTACCATTGGCAGCATATACAAAGAAAAGAACCCAAGCAACGAGAAGACATACTAAGAAGATACCAACATATACGTAATTTAAAGGTCTTGATTCGACATTGTGGAAAGAGTCTAAACCACGTTTGTTCAAAGCGACTTCTTTGCCGTTAATTTCTTCCATACGTGCAATACGCTTCTTGCGACTGGTTTCCAATAAATTATCATAATAAAAGTACTGGGATGCCCATAACGCAGCAATTAAGAGGAAGCCGACACCAGACAACGCAATAAATAAAATCATTACACCAGTGTATGATTGATTAGCTGTATTGTCTTGAACAACACCGACAATGATATCAAGAATAGTAGTACCGATGTTGTTGGAAGACTTGTACATACCTAAACCAGTACCAATATAATCGGATGGTAAAATCATACCAATGGATGTGATCATACCAATAGGGCCAAACGCCAAGGAGATACTGTAAAACACCATACCTACAGTAGCATTTACATATGTCCAACCAAGTAGAGCACAACTGACAATCAAGAGAATGGCAGAGATGAGGAGAATAGTGATTCTCAAACCAAACAAATCCATGACAATACCCAATACAGGAGTGGCGACGATAGGAACAGATTGAGATGCACTAGCGGTATAACCAGCCAAGATAGAGCTACCCTTACCAAAGTGAAGTTGAACAAACTCAGTACTGATAGTTTGGAAAGAGGACCAAATAGAGGACGCTTATTGTCTTGAACAACACCGACAATGATATCAAGAATAGTAGTACCGATGTTGTTGGAAGACTTGTACATACCTAAACCAGTACCAATATAATCGGATGGTAAAATCATACCAATGGATGTGATCATACCAATAGGGCCAAACGCCAAGGAGATACTGTAAAACACCATACCTACAGTAGCATTTACATATGTCCAACCAAGTAGAGCACAACTGACAATCAAGAGAATGGCAGAGATGAGGAGAATAGTGATTCTCAAACCAAACAAATCCATGACAATACCCAATACAGGAGTGGCGACGATAGGAACAGATTGAGATGCACTAGCGGTATAACCAGCCAAGATAGAGCTACCCTTACCAAAGTGAAGTTGAACAAACTCAGTACTGATAGTTTGGAAAGAGGACCAAATAGCAGCAAAGATGAATTCAATTAATAAAATGTGCCAGTAAATGGTGGGGAACTTGAGCAAACTTCTCCAATGGAAAGCCTTTCTAGATTTAACCTTTGAAACGTCTGCCTTCGATAAAACACCACCACCAGTGGAGGCACCGCCATGAGACTTACGTAAGTGTCTAACGACAAACGCATAGACTATGTTCATCAAAATCGAAAAAACACAAATGATGAATGACAACCAAAAGGCCCATACATAATCTCCAGTACGTACAGCGATAGGGTTAGCTACCAACGTACCCAAAAACGTGGCCAATCTACTGATGGATAATTGGAGACCGATAGCTATGGACAGGTTCTGAGTACGAAACCATTTTGATAAAATAGATTCTTGCATAGTAACAATTAATCCAGATCCAATACCAAAGATGACACGACCAGCAACCATCAAACCAAAGGAGTTATACTTGGCAGCAATAGCAGTCAGTAAACTACCAAAAATAACTACCGCGTTAATAGCAAGAGTACCCCAAACAGAGCCAAACATATCAACAAAGATACCTCCAGCAATAGGGAAGATCGTGTTAATGATAGATACAGATGATGACAGAACACCGTATTGAGTATTGTTGATATGAAGATTCTATGTGAAAGATGTGTTGTTTAGTAAGAAGCAGAGGTAACACAATGTGCCAAGTTTGAAAATACTTACTGTTTTAATAGATGCTTTCATGGCACTAATAGCACTAGTGGAAAAGTGAGACCCAACTAAAATGTGACCAAACTTAATATCAATCTTTTCTATAGTTTGTTTTTAAACGTATACATTACGAGGGAATAGTAAAGCAGTGACGAGAGCAATGAGTTTATATTGCCAGGGAGCATTGGCTAGAGCGGCATCACCGGCCTCTTGCGAAGAAAGAGATTCACCGTCGCTGTCGATATCAGTCTTCTCAGAAGCTACGACATCGTTTGAATCATGGTGATACGTCTTTTCGTCGTTTACATAAGATGTTTCAACTGTCTCATCTTCGACGGCGACTTTATCCTTCAAGGAAGACATGATCTTCGTTAAAGAAAGCTTAAAAGTAAAAAGAGATTAAAAAAGATGAAAAAGATGAGAATAATCTGATTTTAAATATAAATACTGCTGAAAAAGGAATAAAAATTATCTGATCTTCAAACTAAACGTATAATTGTAGTAAAATTATAATAAAACCGGGTAATATTTTACTATATTCGAACTAGCAGTTGACCACTAAGATGTAGCACAAGCGTGTGTTACCTTCCACGACGTAGTCTTTATACGACGCTGGTGTAATGCGGGAATATGCAGTGCGAGCTCTAAACGAATCGAAGTCATCCTTTTCTTTCCGTATCCACCCCTTGTTATATAAAAAAGTTTACTAAATAACATCTAAGGTTTGTGTTCAGAGACAAAGTTTCCTTTTTTTCAGAACTCGAGCTACAAATGTCTTTTAAAAACGTGTCGCTACATGCAAAGAAATAAAGGGTGAAAAATAAACTGAATCCTTTATTTTATTTTTTTTCATCTCGGGGATATCGCACGAAAAGTATAGTCATATCATATAGTATTTCACTGAATTGATCTAGCCTTATATTCCCAGCCAACAATATGCACCACTTTATTTAGTTTAAAAAGCAGTCAAAGGAGGATAGGCCTCTTTTACCACAGCACCTTCTTCAGTACTGATTATCAAAATACTCAATTTATCAACTTCCTCATCCATCAACTTTTTGAGGTCTGTTTGACTTTCACCCATCAAGGCGTTACCTTCAGTAACTCCTATGTAATCAAATACACCGTTGAGACCAGTGTAACCGTCCTTCCAGAAATGAACCTTTTGGCCGTGTTTCATTTTTGCATAAACCTTAACGTATGCACCGGCTAAAGGACGCTTGGTCTTACCGCTCAATACACGGACGATACCGAAAGATTCGGCAATGTGGGTATGGAGACTATTTGAGAAATAGGCTTGGCGTCTCTTGATGGTATTTGGTGTACCAACGCTGGAAATTTCGATAAACAAATTCTTGTTACCGGTAGCAAGAGGAACATTCAATGTTTGCATAGAATTCACTTGGCCCACACCAATCATATCAAAGTCATCTACATCAGCTTCGACCTTTTGCTTTTCGGGCAAGTCTATTCTCAAAGTACTGCTAGGTTTGATCCAAGTGAAATTCTCGCTATTGCTCATAGTGGTGGTACGATCATTCATAAATGGATTAGTGGAGAACATGACTTCGATATTCATCTCGTAGTATTTGATATCGATAGATTTCACATTGGCGAACTGAATAACGAGTTCTTGGTTTTGTTGATTGACCTCAAATTCAAGAAGAGGCTCAGATTGAATTCTCACCGTGTTGTCACGAGTTAGGTCGCCTGTGAGTGGAGATTCACCTTGTTCAACCTCGCATACAAAGTCATACAAATTGTTGAACAAATTACGCCATTTGGGGTTACCAAAATCTTTATAGTTGCTTGCAATCTCCTTGACAGCCTTTAAATCTTGATATTGCTCTTCGATTAAAGCGGTAGCTACCGGAATACGAGTCTTCAAATATGCCTCGAGATAATCAATTTGGACTTTGCAATCTGCATCATCTTTGTCAGTTTGAATACGCGAAAATATAGATTGTGCGTCCCCAATTCGGTCTTGCAAAATCAAGTAAAGAGCCAAAACCACTAAATCGGCACTTGATGGTTCACGTGTGAGCTGACTTAAGTAATTAAGGTACTCGTCGTACTGTTGGTAAAATTGGTCATTCAAAATTTCATGAGACGTGGATTTCAAAGGGTGGGCGCGGGCATTGAGCAAAGGATAATAATCAAATAAATCAGAGACGTCCTTTCTCTTTCTGCTGACCAAGGGTGAATCGAAGACTTGTCCAGTATTGTCCAAAATATTTGTCTTGCTAAAGTTCAACAAATCACTAATAATATCCCCAAATTGATGGTAAACACCATATTTCCAGAGCTCTTGTGCGAAAAAGTGACGGCTGCCAGACAAAATGTCGAATGCTTGACGAGCAAACGATCTATCCTTCATTCTCCAAGCAATAATTCTCAGATCAAGACGATCTAACTTCTTGTAATTTTCAAGGAAAGAAAGAACACTTGCATTGGATCCATTGTTTGCTATATTTGCCCAAGAGGATAAAGATAATGATTGTGAGCTGTCGGTATTGACAGAGCTTTCATTCTCTACACCGGTGGTTTTTTCTTTTACAGTAATATCAATTGCTTCAATATTGCCGAGAAGTTTATCACCTGACAAAGTAGAAACGGTGATTGGAACCATTGCGAACTGGCCAGCTTTAGGGAAGTAGAAGGATCCTGTAACTTCATGCCAAGTTGAATATGCATTGATGGTGATTGTTTTGGATTTGCAGTATGGAGTGTTTTTACAAGGGACAGAGCCTGTAGGAACCTGAACAGTGACTTGGCAATTCAAAGGTTTTCCAGAGGCATTACTAATGATAACATGGCTGCCATATTCGATCATTGTTTCAACAGCACCGGAGGTTGGATTTATTTTGATGCATTCGTCAGATTCGATCGGAGTGCTTTCATCAAACAAAAACAACTCTTGACCTAGCAGCAAGCTGTTCTTTTGATTACCCGCAGCCAAGGAGGTTGCATCGCAATCAGTCAATGTGCGATAAAATACCATCAGAGGATGTTCATTGGATGAAGAAATTGTAAGTTGTACAGCGTTACTGTCAGCACCTTCTGTTTCCGCCAATGTAGCTTCCATTGACCAGTTTGTTTCTGAAGCAAATGGCAAATCACTTAAACTTAAAACGTAAAAGATTTCCGTCAAGTTGCTCAAACAGTACATGAAATTGTTGGATAAAAACCAGTTGTGGTTATCGCACTTGTTCAAATTGTACTCCAGGAAGTCAATCCAAAACTTCTTGACGCCAAGTGTGTCGTCTTGATTGAATCGGCCAGTTTCAACCCATTCGCTCGTTGGCTTGACAAATTCATAAGCTACCTTCTTTTGGCGCTGCTTGGCCTTTTCTCTCAACTCATTAGCAACTTCTTGTAATTCCTCAGAGTCATCTTCCACCGGTCCGTCTAGTTGAATTCTATCTATAACTGGAGCAGATCGTAAGGCTGATCGTTGTATGCTTGGAGCTGGTGGAGGTGCAGCTGCACTTCCAAACGCAAACGAAGCTGGAGAATAAGCAGGCGAGGTGGGAGCATATTGGGCTGATTCCACTTCTGATACCTCTAGTGCATATCCCAAATCTTCCTCCTCATCTTCTTCATCTTCGTCAGCGGAGGAAAGAGAGAGGGCGCTTCCTGCAAGAATGGAATCAAAAATGGCATCAGATCGATCGCTCACTTTTTTATCATCAAAATCTTCTTTAAAAGTTCTGAGGACTGTTTGTAAGAATTCCTTGGAGCTAGCAGTAGCCAAAAGAGCTTTTTCAGCGGTATTTAGTTGATTGAACTTGTAGATACTACCAGTATACTCTGATAAGTCACCATCGATGAGGTAGAGATCCATGAAAGATTTTTGGATTTTACTCTAAAATATTTGAAATCAATGAATAGATTGAATAAATCGACACGAATGCTTACATACCTGGAGTGAGGGTCGAACATTTTCTTCAAAAAATGAATTGTCCTTTTTCTTCAACCACAAATTCAATTCATCGCAAACTTTTTTCTCGTGTAATTCAAGCTTCTTTTTCTCATCGAGAGTGGCCCAGGTTTTCAAATAATCAAATTTTTCCGCGAATGAATCACCTAAGGTGGAAATGACTTTGATCATTTCAAATAACTTTTCAAAACTATCAATAGTTTCGTACTCGTTGGTGCCAATTGTTAGATGTTCGGTAGGAACAAGACTTTTGATCACCTTAGATCTTATCAATGCCTTATTGCTATTTTCCTTTTGACGCAGGTCATTGAGCACAAATGAAGCAGGAAGATCAGGTAAAGCCATGTTTCTGACTATCGCTTGTTCACCAGAAAAAGCAACCAATTGCAAATAACTGCCACCAGAGCCAAAAGATTTTCGATCAATGCTGACAATACCATCGGAATTCACGGGAATGATCAAGACAGGGCAATTGTGATCCAAAAATGCCAAACTAGATTCTGTGTATTGAGAAGGACTGGCCATCATCTTGCAATAACTCATTGAACCAGCCACAACATTTGCTACAGATGATGTGAAACTGCGCCCAAATCCGGTAACTTTACGTTTTTTCTTGGACATCTCTGTCGCAAGATGTCTAGAGTTGGAGCTCGTATCAGCGTTTTTCTATACAGAATTGATTCAAGTTATTACTATTTTATATACTGTATAAAAGGAAAATTAGGTTTACCTTTGGATACATCAGTAGCGTAGGCTTCGTCAAAGTGTTTCCAACCCATTTCTCGGCTCGAGCACGATTCAATACATACTGGTATTCCTCTCCTAAAGTTTTATCGTCCAAAAATTGAGATTTGATTGATTCCGATTTAACCTCATGTGAGAGAGGTCTGATCAAAGAGCGGTTGTCAATAAGTTGCTTCAGTAATTCAGAGCTGGTGGGGATAAAAGTGTTTGTAGTAGCAACGACAAAAGCCTTGGAATTCCAGTTCTGCAATTGTACAGTAATAGCATCATCAGATACAGATACATTAGATATATCAAAGGGTCGACTCAAAACGATTCCATTTTGCTTAGCATATTTGTCTGTGCCAATAATCCAGTCAGACCATAAACGTTCCTTCTTATCCTTCTCATCCAAAGCGTCCTGACTGGATTGGTTACCGATAATTGTGCATTTAATTTGCTTTGTGCCTTGGGTTTGAGAAGCAATGTATAACATGTACTCGCCTTCAGGTAGCCCAGAGACAACAATATGACTCTCAGTCTTATGAATACAATCGGATACATCTTTAATGAGCATTCTAATATATAAAATGAATTAGTAAACTGTATTCACATAACTAGTGCTAAACATACTCTCTGACACCGGTTTTATATAAGGAGAAGAGCAAGTCGGACACAGGCAGGATCGGACGATTGATTTTGAAAGGCGTATTGGCAGGAGAACAGACAGCAGGAGGTAAAAGACTTTGTTTCACACAGTTGACCAGCCACTGTTTGTATGTTCCTTGAGAATTAGAATATTCAATCCATTGAATATTGTTCAACTTTCCTAATTTAATGAAGCCTTCGTCATTTGTTTTGAGCGAGACCTCCACTTGTCGGTAGGCGATATAACTATGCTTTAACTTCAGTGAAACTTCATACCCTTTTTTAGTCTCTCCATTCTTTCCGAAAGCATAAATGAAATGGTCTCCCTCGGAATCCTGTCTTAAATGAACACTTGCAGGTACACCAGAGTTGTCAACAGGAGAAGAATAATTGATATTGTGTTGGACATCAACTGTCTCTAGAGTGTCCTTAAGAGTTCTGACCTTGGCTTGAAGATTAAAGCTGAGATGCGTAACTATAATGGTGATACTAATTAGTGTATGTTCAAAGTACTTTTTTCAGCGATACATACGTCTTTCAGGAACCATAAAGTCAAAGTGAATGGCATTGGGATACTTGGATAAATTTTGACAGACAGAATTGTTGGTAATGTCGTCCGCATTGGTACATTTTACAGATAAGCTAGCTTTCTCAAGTAAAGAAAGGGATACTGGTGAACCATTCATGGTTAATCTAGGATTTACAATAACCTATAAGATAATTGAGTATAATGCACCCGATGAAGGATAGTCGCTGTCACTTACTGTAACTTTTTTGTTAAATGAAACCATTTCAGGGTTCACATAAAAGTCTGCCTCCAACTTATAATCTTCAGACAGCTGATAGAAACTGGCTGATTCACTGAAATCATCCGCAGTGGAAATTAACAGCATTTTTGACATCTTGCTTTGAGTTTTGAAAGGCAAATAAGGAATTAAGATATTGTTGGATTCGTCAGCCTAAAAGTGAAGTATGTATCAATAAAACGATGTTACGTATGAGCACAATAGTTTATACCTGATAATACTGGTTTGCACACCAGATCTTTGAGTTTTCCAAAGTTTTCCCCTCTTCATCGATAACTCGGACCACATGACCGCCCACTGATTCTTGAATAACATGTCTCAAATATCCCTACAAAACCATACATCATCAGCTACATGAAATACCGCACACATATGCTTTAATTTACCTTTTGAATCACAGCTCTACATTGATTCTGACCACCTACAAATTCAATAACCCAGAGACCACGACCATGGAATACTTCAGGAGCAATACCGTTGTCCCCAAAAACGAAATCATTAGTTTGGACTCGGATAGAAGGTACCGAACTAAAGTCAATGTCTTTCTCCCAGCTAGGGCAAAGGCCATCCAAATCAATCTTGTTGTTTTTATCAGCAATACTGTGTTCGTTTCCGTCAATATGAAGACGTGAATAATTCTCAACATCAATTTGGAATACGCGGATGGTGAGACATTGTATATTTTTGGTGCGAACACTCAGCTTGATAGGGTCATTGGGCTTTCTCTTGATAGAGGCATTCAATGTGGATGGAGTAAAAGAGACAGAAGACTCGCTCACCAATTTTTCAAATGCATTATATCCAAGGTCGTTGGACCAAGAATCTTGCGATTCGGAAGTAAGTGTCAACATGAGTTTAGCATAGAGAGGCTTTAAGACATAGTGGTAATCCATGTACGCCCCCAATGATTCGATGTTTGTAGTAAACTTGCTTTGGGAGATCAATCCTGTAAGGTATTCTTGTACAACCAAAAGTTTGTCCTGTCTCGAGATTTCACCTTGACCAAGAAGGGGGATTTGGTTTACGGTTTTGACAGTAGTAGAATCAGTACGAACGTTCAAAGGCCATCCAAATCAATCTTGTTGTTTTTATCAGCAATACTGTGTTCGTTTCCGTCAATATGAAGACGTGAATAATTCTCAACATCAATTTGGAATACGCGGATGGTGAGACATTGTATATTTTTGGTGCGAACACTCAGCTTGATAGGGTCATTGGGCTTTCTCTTGATAGAGGCATTCAATGTGGATGGAGTAAAAGAGACAGAAGACTCGCTCACCAATTTTTCAAATGCATTATATCCAAGGTCGTTGGACCAAGAATCTTGCGATTCGGAAGTAAGTGTCAACATGAGTTTAGCATAGAGAGGCTTTAAGACATAGTGGTAATCCATGTACGCCCCCAATGATTCGATGTTTGTAGTAAACTTGCTTTGGGAGATCAATCCTGTAAGGTATTCTTGTACAACCAAAAGTTTGTCCTGTCTCGAGATTTCACCTTGACCAAGAAGGGGGATTTGGTTTACGGTTTTGACAGTAGTAGAATCAGTACGAACGTTGCTTGAACTATTAGATGAGAAAAGATTCGTAATTCTTGATGGTACAGGGGAAGTAGCTGTAGAAGCATTTGATGAGCTTTGAAGATATCTAAAAAGAAACTGTTTGAATATACAGTGTATCAAAGGGTATAAAAAAAAAAAGACAATGACAACTTACTGAATAAATCTAGTCTCATTAAAATCTTGTCTAACAATGTCGATTCGAAGTTGGTAGAATTTGATAGCAGACTTGAATGGATAGTAAATGGCAGGCAATTTGTTAGCAAAATCTTCCAGCTTTTTCAGGTAATCTTGCAAGATGTTTTCATCGTCATCCCAGAAAGTAATGGATTCATTACGTGAGTATCGCTCATAATATTGTGCAGGAATCAGTTTTTCCAGGTAAGTGTTGATAAAACTTTCCTCTAAGAGGACAATGTTTGGTATCTTTGCAATAAGGTAATCCATTTGCGCCAACGTGAAATTGTAAAAGGGTAGATACTGCAAGTCCCAACCATCCGTGCTGAGTTTCTTGTTTTGTGTTACTTGAATCTTCCAAAGTCTTGCAAGTCTATCCAAAATATCGTTTCCAAATATTTTTTGGGATGGATGCGAAAAAATTACTTTCAAGGCAGCTACCTCTTCGTGCTCAGACAGCAAATTCTTTCCGAGAATGTCAGAATTAAATTGAGGAAACGCCATAACTTCCATATCCAATGATCCATTGATTTGAAACTCGTCAAAGCTTTTCTTGAGAAGGCTGAATCCGTCGATTAACTTTTCGTCAAGAACTGATGGAACATTGCTTTGAATGTGCTTGTTTTCATCAACTTGACTCTGGTCTTGTTTTTGAGAAACAAGATCAAGGTACAACCCAGTCTTGATAAAGTCAATAGACTTTAGGGTGTCAAAAGGGTAAATCAGAAGAGTGTGTACGTTGTAAAAGGGTAGATACTGCAAGTCCCAACCATCCGTGCTGAGTTTCTTGTTTTGTGTTACTTGAATCTTCCAAAGTCTTGCAAGTCTATCCAAAATATCGTTTCCAAATATTTTTTGGGATGGATGCGAAAAAATTACTTTCAAGGCAGCTACCTCTTCGTGCTCAGACAGCAAATTCTTTCCGAGAATGTCAGAATTAAATTGAGGAAACGCCATAACTTCCATATCCAATGATCCATTGATTTGAAACTCGTCAAAGCTTTTCTTGAGAAGGCTGAATCCGTCGATTAACTTTTCGTCAAGAACTGATGGAACATTGCTTTGAATGTGCTTGTTTTCATCAACTTGACTCTGGTCTTGTTTTTGAGAAACAAGATCAAGGTACAACCCAGTCTTGATAAAGTCAATAGACTTTAGGGTGTCAAAAGGGTAAATCAGAAGGTGGTAGCGAGTGTTAAGCTCGAGATGTTTGCCACTTGGAAAAGATGACTTGTTCAGAAGAGCCTGCATTTCGTTAGAAAGATCTCTCTCGACTGAGGTTGCCTCTCTACTCTTTGTTGGTTCAGGTTGTTTCATGACTTCATCATAAATCTTTTGAAGGATAATCAGTCCCCGGTAATAATTTCCATCTTCAGTGTTTGCTGTGGTTAATTTTTTGACTACGGCCTCACGATCTTGAATTGGGGCAATAGCAAAATTTTCTTTCAACGACGATATAAAGGGCATTTTTAAATCAATGAAAGAAAGTGAAAGGAATAAAAAAATAGTAAAAGTTCAAAAAATCTAGGGCTATTTATAGTTTCACAAAGTTCAACTGCGGCGGCGTTTTCATTTATTTATTCATGTAAACACGGTCGGTTAAAAGGTGGTAAAAGTAAACTTGTACCACATTATATGCGTTTCAGCTCAGGCACTAGTCGCATATCAACAGCTCGGGCGTCAACAGTAACAAACAATCAGCAATGCTCCCGAAAAAGTATTGAACGCGTGCTTCCCTCTAAATTATAAAAGCATCTCTGTATTTCTCTTTACCA
This sequence comes from Mucor irregularis B50, assembly GCA_000587855.1. NCBI lineage: Eukaryota > Fungi > Mucoromycota > Mucoromycetes > Mucorales > Mucoraceae > Mucor > Mucor irregularis. The sequence goes on along the minus strand of KK076504.1, from coordinate 563,133 downwards.
CGAAAAATTCCTACGCGATTGTCTGCGATTAACTGTATATAATAGGATGAAGTTATAAACTCATTACGAGACTGTGTCTGTTTTATTATTTTGAACGCGACCACCATTTTATCTGAGTTGAAAAATATACGCTAGAAGCCATGACTCTTTGCAAAATAGGTCTCCTCTTGAAACGAAGTGTAGTGTGAATTTTATGCATATTTGTGGCTGGAGTCCCTTATGCACAACTTTAAAAAATCGAATATGGAAGGTACCGTATTCACAAATGATGATAGAGATACAGTCCTATATTAAAAGCGCCGAGGATTATCTCAGATTAAAGAGCAAAAGAGCCTTCCTTTGTCAGTGTATTAATAAAGAGACTGCAAAGACTCCTATAGGATGAAATTTGTTTTGATCTATTGAGCATACAAATCACTAATTGTACAGATAAAAAAAAACTGTTGTTTGATAAAGAAAAATACAACATACAAAGTTTCATTAGAAACTCATAATACTAAGGAACTTGAACATCAAAAGTTAGCTAATGAGCATGATGTATACTTTAATCATTGATGCTTTTATAACTTCTTTGCTTTCTGATAAACAATGTTGGTCACAAGAATTTAATAATTTGGGGCTTTCAAAAGCCTCTGTGCACATATAAACAAAAATTATGTGGCCGTGCAAGGATTTCTATGGACAATGGGGTTGCATACTTAACATCCGAGCAAGTGTTAGTCGCGTATATGGGTCTGTAATATTTATCTTGTTGTACATGTTTATGGGAAAAAATTGGTATTTTTTATGTGTAGCGCAAAAAAAAAAGCGATTACAATGGGAAATGCATATTATATCATATACATTGAATGTAGCTTTCACATTTGTATTCTTAAATGGCTATAACATTACATACAATTATTTAAACGATTCTACCTTATATTCATAAACCAATTTTTTCTTGAAATATATTATAATCAGATTTATATGGTGAGGTGGCAAAATAAGTGGAATAACACTTGGTCTTGACATTGTACCAGCAATCAACCCTTTCAATCCAATCAAACTCGGCCCCTTCCAGATCATTACTTTCAGTTGACTGTGAATTATATGAATCCTAGGCGGTGCTACTGCTTTTAAGTAAATTTAACTTTTCCACTTTGCTTTCTTTTGGGGGGAAACCAAACTAATGGTTGGGTAGGGTAGATTGGAGTCCTGTGGGTGAAGGGGGGGGGGGAGGACTAAAGTACGGATCTCTTTTCCGGAAGAGCTTTGTCGAAAAGGGATAGTTTTGATCGGGTCTGCCAATCGAATTGATAATTGATTGGGATTTTGAGATCTCACTTTCCACCAAGTCAAATGCTTCAATGTATTGATGGCTTGAGGAAGTTAGAGTAAATTGGCTGGGAGGCTGGAATCACAGTTTGGTATATTAAGCTAAAGTCCATTAAAATCTAAATACAAACATGACACAGTGCAATTAGAAGCAGTTATAAGCATTGAACAATCAACACAATGAATGAATCCAATTTTAGGGAAGATGGTAAATAAAAAATCTAGATACTCTTTGCCTTCTCGAATAAGTTTTGAGCCATCTTTAAGTTTTTTTTTTTTGAGTAACAGCGGCATCGGTTGTAAAACGTAAAGAATTATAATAATGTTTTGTGTGATACGAAATCTAACTCTTACAAACGTGAAGAATACAGGTCTGGCTCTTGTATTCTTTTACCAATGACAAAAAGTTGCAGTTCGGAAGGTAACAACCACACGCGATTTCCCCTACAACTAGACGCACCCCAAATTTCCAAAAATAGTGAAAAAATATCGTCGCCTGCAGGATTTGAACCTGCGCACGCAGAGCGTATATGATTTCTAGTCATACTCCTTAACCACTCGGACAAAGCGACTGGATATATTTTTCGAAACGACAAATAATATATATTTCAAAAACAAAATTTGTTAGTAGTCACGTGTTTATCACCTGACCTCCCGGCTTACTAGATCAGGAAGGCGACTGTCTGCTCATATACTAGGACTTACAGTAATTTTCAGGTTTGTAATTTTAATTTATTTTATTTTTTGAAACAAAAGAAAAAAAGTGTATTGAATGAAATTGGTATAAAGTTCTTTGTTGTGTGAGTGTGAAGTTATTTACAAATGTATGTCTCTTGTTGAAAGAAACGAATTTAGATGTATTGCACCATCAAGTATGTTGTGACGGCGACGATCGTCCATCGATTAAAGAGAAATATGAATGGTGTTGGCTGGTTGATGGATTTTGAGTAAGGTTCGTAATGTGGATCCAAGGTGATTGGTGTTGGTGATCTTGTAATAGTAGTAGATTCCTCCAAGATATTGTTTTCTTCGATTGGAAGCACGTTATTTTCATCAGCAAAGTGTTCTTCCATGTCTTTTTCCAGCATATCCATTAGATCGTCTCCTTCCTCTTCCTCTTCCTCTTCCTCTTCCTCTTCCTCTTCCACCGAATCTTCTTCTTCAATTGTATCAAGCTCTTTGATATCATCCTCAATGTGTACGGTGAGCTCAGGAACATCGTCTACGTTTTCAATGTTTCCGATGAGTTCAGGAACATCATCGCTGTTTTCATCTAAAATACTGATTTCGCAAGTGAAAATTCCTTTTGTCTCTTCGGGAAAAGTAATGAATAATACAGCTTCGTGAATAGGTGTAAATTGGGGAGGAGTATCAGTCATGACAGAAGACGACGACAAGACGGACGAAGAGAGAAGGTTGCTCTGGATCGCATTTTGTAAAGCGGTTGCAATTGCACTTTTCGGTGCGTCTATTTGCTCTTGTTGTTTAGCATCTTTGGTAAATGTAGATGCCAAGACGCTTTGAAAAATGGTAGCGACAGCATTGGAAATATCTGATATGGGTGCAGTTTCAACACATGAGGACAGCATATCATAATCCTCTTCTAAAGAAGATTGTTGAAGACCGGTGGAAATAGCTTCTGTAATATGTTGAACGGCAAGTGTAATTGATTCGGAAACATCGTCTAATGTCGCGGTTTGTTTCTCTTCTTGTTGTACAGCTAAACTGGTTGAAGTAGTTGGCGTGGGTGTTACTGTTGAGGAGGAGTTTGTAGCTGAAGGTGTAGGAGTGGAAGATTGGGATGAGGGTATAGGATGATCAGTGGCAGTAGTAGTAGTGGTAACTGCAATAGTAGGAGTAGGAATGATTGTTGTTTTTGTAGGAGCATGTGCCTGAGGAATAGGAACATGAGCAGGGACAGGAGATGTAATTGTAGGGAGAGTTTGTCTCATGGGTGTTTTTGTGGCTCGGATAGGTGTTTTCGTAGCGCGAGCAGTGCTTGTGCTTGTCGAATTCATGACCGTACTTTGCAACTGAGTTGCCTTGATCGCGTTAAGCTCTTGCTTTAACTTTTCAATTTGTGCATCGCGCTTAGTTAAGGTTTCATTTTGTTTTGTTTGAACGGACTCCATAATGTTCATCATGTCTTGTAACGATTCGACGTGTTGGGCCATCTTATCCATTTGTTTTTCATGAATAGAGATCTGTGCAGCAAAACCTTCTTCACAACGAGCAACAACGTCACGCATTGTTGACTCTTTCATGAGATCATCTGCAGATATGTTTGAAAATTGCGAGAACTATAAACCGTTTTTAGTTGCATTGTTTAAATTAATTGCAGGTATGAAAGCAATATATTACCGTGTCAACATATTCTGTATCATCACCCTCTTTTTTGGAGCTTGTCAAAATAAGTCCCAACAAGTTTTTAAGACGTTCTCTTGTTTCAGCTTCCAACTATATAAAAAAGGTTAAATTTACCACTTTGCATGATTTGTTGCAAAAAACTCTCCCTTACATCGTTTTTTTCCTGCACTTTTGTTTGCAGCTCAGCAATTTTAATGAGACAATTTTGCAATTCTGAATTATCTAAAATCTTTTTTTTAAGGGGTTAGTTTCGATAGCGAAGGGTTCAATTGACAACAAGGACAACTTACTCTCGTCATTTTAGCAGCTGTCTTGACAAGTTTTGCACGTTGAGCAAATCTCAATGTGTTGAGGGATTCATCCTTGGAGGCAAAAGTGGGGTTGATGGTACATATGACAGAAATGCGCGCATTACCTGATAATGCAGCCTGTAAAATACGGGTCAATTTCGAGTTACGGAAGGGGATATGAGTCGAACTGTATTTGTTGTGTGTATAATTAGTTTATGTGGCGTAAAATATCGTTGCAAAACAAACAACTTACGGTTCATCACTTGTTAATTTGGAGATGACATTTCCGAGGGTTAATAAACTTTTGTTAATGTAAGCACCTTCCTTTCTTCTTTCGGTATCTGTGGCCACTTTTTCTGAACCTGCCAAATCAATCAAATTCTGTACAGTTTAAATTAGTATCATATTTTTTTTTTTCGGTATGACAATGTTAAAAAAAGGTACCAGTTGTGAGACACGAACGCCACGATTGGCATTAGTAACCAAGCCCTTTGAACGACTTTCAATGACAATTTGAAAGATAGTATGAGATCGACTACTTCGTTCATTGTAATCAGTTGCACTAATGTGACGATTTCCTTCCCCGTCTTTAATACAATTCAAGACTTCTTCGGCGGTTTTTACAATGACTTCTTTCAAATTACGAACGTAAACACCTTTTTTGTCCTCAATGATCTCTGGACTTGTATTTTCGGAGTTCAACAAGTCTTTGATTTTTTCATTGTAAATTTCCATGTAAGAGACTCGTAGCAAGTATTCTCGTCCATGAGTGTCCTAATATGAACGTTTTAGTGTACCGGACAGCTGGATAGTTTATATGTGTTATTGTATATACCTCCTCAATAAAAGAGAATACTTCTCTGACAGCACGTGGTATAACTCCCGGCTCCTTTTCGGTGCCTGGATGAGATATTGTTATTGTTGAGTCAAAGGATAGTCGATGATGACATGATATTTTAGACTTACCCATCTAAATTCATTAAAAAGTCATTTTTGAAAGGAATGATAAGTTAAGTGTTGATCTAATTCAAACGATTTAAATTTACCATAGTCTAAAAGAAAGGAAGATTAATCAAAGTGCATTTGAAACGCCAGAAGCTCAATTGCGTAATAAGATATTACAGTATTCACTGAACTTACATAAGTTTTTCCACTTGCTGTTTGACCATACGCAAATACGGTGCCTGAAATAAAGTAAGGAAAATATTTAGGAATTGGTAATTTTACGAAATATATAAAAAAGGTACCGCATACCATTGTAACCCATCATAGCGGATCTGATATTATTGTCGCAGTAATAATACTAATTAGCTTTTTTTTGAACTCAAAAAAATTCCTTTTTGTATAATGTATGTATATACCTGACAAGGTCCAAAATACCAGCTTTATAGACTTGTTCGTTATCGACCCCCATGACAACATTATCTATCATCGTTCAGTGTTAAATTAAATTGGTGTTTTGAGAAAAAAAAAAACGATAGATTGAAAATATGTACCATAGTGAAAAGTACTAATACTGTTGGGTGATTTCAATCGAGCCAGTTCAATTGAACCTTCCTCTGGTCTTATTAACCAACAGGGTTCTTCATCAATTTTTAATTCTTTTTCAGATCTAGGGCGACAACGGACCATCACCTGAACATTTTCTCTGATCGAAGTGGATTTTGTAGAAAAAGAGGGTTTTAAAGAGGGTCTGGTTTGTGATAGGTTAGGACTCGTGTTGGATTTAGAGGACGACGAAGTAGGTGAAGGATACGCTGCTGTTGATTCATTCCATAGTGGCGTGGAAGGAGGTGTCATCGGTCTGTCCGTATGTACTGTCATGTTTCTCGATACCTAAAGAAATGAATAATAATAAAAAAAAAAACTAGACAGAGAGAGAAAAAAAAGAAAGAGCGAAAGAGAAATGAATGGTTTCACGGAAAAGGGGGGAAGAGCCCGTTTGTGCTCGCTTTTTAAACAGTCCAATTTCCTTAAAAAGAAAGTAAACAAGTTAGGAGGGGGACACACCACCTAAACTTAATTCTAATGGTGACCTTTTACAACATGTTAAAAAAAAAAAATCATCAGTTACTCCTATGAACAAAAATGTGATGCAACCAGGGATTTGTTAAAAAAGAAAAATAGAAAAGAGATGTACTTTGATAGACGTACATATATTCTTCTCCTCTTCTGCTGTATACACGTAATTCTACCTTGAAATCCCTTTTTTTTTGAAAGATAAAAAAAGAAATGCCCTTGCATTTATTTATTACAATATATATTAATGCAAAATGATATGTTACTACTACTAGTATGTTTTTTTTTTAATGGAGTGGGTCGAATATTAATTTTTTGAACATAGTCTTCTATGTTGGATATAATTCTTTGCGTCACGTTACTTCCTTTATTGGACACAATCTGTAAAATATCCATCTTAAGAAGTTGGTGTGTTAATAAGGAGTGAAGTTAAATGGAAAGGGGGGCAAAGATTTAACTTACTGTCATTTCCCAATTGCCAAGTATATCCACATGATCACCCGCCCTTGAGCCACCACGAACGTCTAATTTACTGTCACTTTGTTCGTGAGCATACTCCTTAAGTATGACAGGACTGTGTCCAGGATTATAGAGATCTGCATATTTTGTCCAACCTCCAGAAGGCGAACACATTATGCCCAAAGAGAGTACGGGTACAGTACCATCACTAATGAAAATAAAAGGTTGAATACAGATGTACAGAACGTGATAATATAAATATTTTTACCCATCAGTAAAGCGAACTCCAGTTTCTACACCCTTTTCAGGTCGATGCATTGCTCCATCAATATACTATTTTCAATTGACACGACGACAAATTAGGGTACTTGTAAAATAATAAGGTATTGCTTCTATTGCTATAACAACAATAACAACTACTACTAAAATACCTACAATGGGAGGTGGATGAGGCACTTCATCGTCTTCTTTCACGTCGTCTTCTTTTGTTAACGTCTTTTTCACCACGGCGTCCATAAACTCTTCTTGGTGGATATCTGTGCCATTAAACAACATGGAGACATCCAAGTCACCCACGTTGGCGTTTTTCATCATTTGATTGTGGTTTTGAACATCATCTTTTGCTCGGGTATAATAATAACTTCTTTCAGTGGGTAAACCAACTCCATACATACAATAAATCTTCATGCTAGGTGCTATGGGTAATTGAGACTCGAGAGGGTTTGACCATTTCCTTGGATCCTTGTTGTTTTCTTCTAATTGCTTCTTCGAGGTAGTGAACCCCATGGAATAGTTGGAGGCCAACATTTCAGTGTATTCACCATTGGCTGTTGAGTATAATAGCTCTAATGCATCCGTAACGCCAAAATTATTGACAACGTCCTCATCAATGACCTTTTCGGTTGTATTTGAGCTTTCGTCTTCTGTATTTTGTTTCTTTTTTGTGAAAGAGATGATGTTGCCGTACGAGTGACTTTTTGCATTTTCATCATCGTCAGGTGCGCTATCACGGTTTCCCCAAATTTTATCACCCCCCTTTGGCAGCATACTGGAGCCTCCACCCCAGGTACGCATTAAACTCGCCCGTTCTCTCCTGGAAAAAAACTTTTCCAAGAGATAAGCACCGAAGCTTCCTAGCGACATGGTATCTCGTGTTTCGCCTGACAACATGGCCGTTAAACATTTCGGCACACCTACCATGGGCCCTGCGATATTGACAAAGGATGCGATATGACGTTCGGTCCAATCGTCACCCCCGTTGCCACCGCGGGGATCTTGCACCCAACGCAAGAAATAAGGAAACATAGTAGAGCCTATTACAATCATGCGTCAATGATATCATCCACGACTACCAAGTGGCTTTTATGTGTCACTATTTATTACCCATTGAATGTGTAACAATCACTGCAGGAATATTGCTTGACTTTTTCGAGGTCTCAATGATAGATTGTAGTTTTGTAAAGTACTTATCTCTTGTTTCCAAATTGGTGAAGGAAAGTCGCCAATCGTAGCTGGCCAAGTACATGTTGTTGTTATCGTATCCAATATAGGCTAGATTTTCAATGATTTTCGCCCAAATCCAGTATCTATGTAATCCCAAACACGCGATTCACATGCTATTAGAAAAAAATAAAATAATATGATGTCAAAAAAAAAAAGTAACCTTACCCAGTAACGAAATAATCAGCAGCATCTAAACCTATTTTTGACGTAAATAAGATGATGAATTAAAAAAAAAGGAGATAAACGATTGTTTGTTACCTTGAGCGGCACGAATTTTAATGTCGGGAGGATCCAAGCCAGTGACTGGATCAAGTTTCAAATGTTGTGTCCAGGTTTCTTTATCCAAAAGCACAGATCGAAACATGGCTATGTGCAGCAGCATACACAGAGTTCATTAGACACTAAGTTCTCTCTCTCTCTTTTTCTATTATTACTTACTTGTTGTTCCCCACATCCTTTTTCTAAAGAATTTACGAGACTTTTCAGCGGTTCCCCAACTTTCCAATCCTGAGGATATAATACCGGGAATCAACACAACAGGATGATGTGGTTTTAAATCCATCTCCTCTCTAATAAGTGAGCGAGAAAGTTAATACTTTGATAATGAAACAATCCTTAAAATCAATTTACTTGAGTGTCATGGCTGGCATAAAGGCTTGATCGCTGGAGGGAACAGGCGTAAAGAAGTTGGTAACATTCCCAAATATTTCATCGACCATATCTGTAACAGGTATCATTTTAGTTATATCCATTTCTGAAATCTGTAACGCCAAATAAGATTGCCATTCATTCAAGTGTGTTTGAGCTGTGGGTGTTGTCGAGGCCCCGTACGCAGCTAATAACCCAACAGATAAACCGATAATGAAATGAAATCTTTTTCTATTCCATACAGGACGTGTCTTTTCTTGTTCAAAGAGCACACTGTCAGCAAGAATATCTTCTGGAAGTTCATCACTCTTCGTCGAGATCGATTTATTTGTTGTATCATTGTCGACGGTTGGCGTAGGGGTTGTGTTGTATCGTAAAATTCGCTTGAGTCTTCCAGTAGCACTGGTCTTTTTCTTTTCGTGTTGTTCACCATTATTAAAGGTGAAGCCATTACGCCTTTTGAGCATCTTGAAATCGGGATAAAGTGAGAGAAAGAAAAAAGGAGAAAAGGTAAAACTCAAGTCTTTTTTAAACAACAACAACAATGACAACATTGTTTATCACATGAATCTTCGAAATATACACACTTGAAATGGAGTTTGAAACGTCTAGAAAGCTATTTTAATAATATTTTACAATAAGTTTTAAATAAAGTGAGAACTTTATCTAATTTTTAGTTTTGAAAGGAACAGAGAATGCAGAGAGTAAAAGACGACCGTCAGTATTAGTATAAGCAGTTGTATTAAAGATGACATCGAAACCAGTCATTTTAGGATAGACATCAAAAGAGCCTTCAATTTCAGGGAAAAGGGCAAGAGCAGAAGGAGGGAAACCAAGTGCGATATTACCGTTACCATCACCAGCTGTCATTGAAAGAGCATCTTGAAATCGGGATAAAGTGAGAGAAAGAAAAAAGGAGAAAAGGTAAAACTCAAGTCTTTTTTAAACAACAACAACAATGACAACATTGTTTATCACATGAATCTTCGAAATATACACACTTGAAATGGAGTTTGAAACGTCTAGAAAGCTATTTTAATAATATTTTACAATAAGTTTTAAATAAAGTGAGAACTTTATCTAATTTTTAGTTTTGAAAGGAACAGAGAATGCAGAGAGTAAAAGACGACCGTCAGTATTAGTATAAGCAGTTGTATTAAAGATGACATCGAAACCAGTCATTTTAGGATAGACATCAAAAGAGCCTTCAATTTCAGGGAAAAGGGCAAGAGCAGAAGGAGGGAAACCAAGTGCGATATTACCGTTACCATCACCAGCTGTCATTGAAAGACCAGGCCATTCTTTAAGGCGAGGAAGTACGATTTCAACTAATTTATCCATGAATTGATACATTTCTTCACCACGAAGAGTGACCTTGACACCAACAGGCATACCCTCACTATCATCAACATAAATTAGTCTCTCTTTCTTCATAAAATCCATCTTATTTATTACCGTAATTTCCAGTTGGCAACAGAGTTTCTTGCATATACAACATCAGGACGAACACCTGTAATACTTTGGAAAGCCATAAAGGCAGATAATAAATTGCTCTTGCTGTGAATCGAATCCTTTACCATAGAGTGAAGGGTGATTTTATCGAGACTGGGAATGACTTTGGCGCTCTTGAGAGGTTGAATAGGTTTGACAGGTTTACCACCCTTGCGAGTACGAATAGCATCAGGACTATCCTTCTTTGTGTTGTTGGTTGTGGATTCTTCTTCAATGCTGGAAGTCTCTAATGCTTTCTTAATTTGTGCTTCAATATCAGCGTATTTAGAAGTAGGAGGAGCAACACGAGCATGATCATAACCCAATACCATTAAATCTTCTGACAGGGTATGATCATAATATTCTTTAAGTCTGTTCAAACCATGAGAACTACTGGGTGCAACAGTAGAACTGCTGAAAGAGCGAACTGCTGTTAATCTACGACTGTGTTGTCTACAAATATTTCTTAAAGCAGAGGCCATCTTGAAATGTTGTCAATGGAAGAAACTATCTCAACAACTTTTTGTGTGCCCTTTTTTTTTCTTGGATTTTTTTTTTAACCCTGGTACTTTTTCCAAGTCACAAAATGGAAACCATTTTTTATATTTATGTGGGAGACGTAAGATGTGCCTGCTGCACGCTTAAGTATAAGTGATCAAAGTACATAGCGTAATCAAAGGTATAGCAGTATGTTACTTTCAATATCACTTCTTATTTCAGTGCGTTTAGTGGTGCGATAATCCAATTTGACATTCGACCCACCAGGCACACCAGAGAAATCAAACACTTCGCAGTTTCAATTCAATCTGTCAAAGAGCTCTTCTATTATTGTACAATATGCTATATTTATTATAAATTATTTATAAAGGGGAGAAAAAAAAAGGAAAACAAAGTGAAATATATATCTAAAGAGAAGCGCCACCAGCAACAACAATACCAGGTCCACGAGTGGATGAAAGAACAACATTTTGAACGAAAGCTACAATCAAAGGGTTAGGGTTACTCTCTTTTATCATCACACTACGTCTATTAATATTTACCTTTCAAGTTGTTGGCCTTGCCGAAAACTCTCAATTCTTCAAGAATAGCCTTGAGATTGGCCTCAATATCACTAGACTCAAAGTTGACCTTACCAATACCTAATCATGATCACATATTTAACCACTACTCAATCACATCCTGCTCTCGTTTTTTTTTTACCAGTATGTAAGACACCAAACTTGTCTGCCTTGAAATCAAATGAACTCTTGGATGTGCGAACAGTGTTGGAGATATCATCAGTAACAGTACCTAAAATCACACACAAGTCAATATAAGCACTTTTCTACTAACATCAGCCAATTTTACCCTTCTTGACGGTGGGCATTAAACCCTTGGGACCCAAAACACGGGCGATCTTTGTAACAGAAGGGAACATTTGAGGTGTAGCAATACATTTATCAAACTTTAATTCACCAGCTTGTACTTTTTCAATCAACTCTTCACCACCAACAAAGTGAGCACCAGCTGCCTTGGCTTCTTCAGCCTTTTTACCAGTTGCAAAAACTAAAATAGTAGCTTCTTGTTTGATGCTTTTGGGTAAAACCAAAGAGCCACGAATTAAAGGAGTGGACTTTTCAATTTTACATTGCACATGTGCCTCGATTTGATGACCGGGGTTACCGACTTCAAAGGCTTTTAAAATGTTGACAGCTTGTGCAAGTTCGACAGCATCGGGGTTGTGTTTGAGGGCTGTCTTCTTTTTGGTGGCATAAGTTCTCACTTGAGTAATGCAACGTGCTGAAGTACGAGCAAACATTAGGTGTTGTATATGGGTTAAGGCAGACTATGTTGAAAAAAAAAAAAAACCTGGACAGGGCTTTTTTCAAGATTTTTGGCGGGGAGTGAAAATAACTGGGGACTGTCCTATTCTTATAAGCTTCATGCTCATAGAGTGTTTATATCAATAAGAGAGAGAGACTTCTTGTCATGGAATAAATCCCACAGCCATTTATCAATCATTTCAAGGTGAAAAGTGGTATAGTAGAACAAAGAAGTTTTTTTTTTTTTTAGTAAAGTAACATTTATTTCTTTTTGGGTTACGGACATTTCATTTCCTTATATAAAGTGGCCGTTCTCACTGTACATGTATGCTTGGATTCAAGAGAGAGAAAGAGAGAGAAGATGTATTTTGATTGAAATACATGTAATTTTCTTTTTTTTTTTTTAATTATATAAATATATAAATATTATATATATTTGTATCTGTGTTTGTATGTGTGTGTGTGTGTGTGTATGTAGTTGTGGATAGAATAATAAGGGATTACGCACTTAATAAGACTGCAGGACTATTTGGAGTTGGAGAAGGTGGAGAAGAAGCCGGACCAGCCGGTGAAGCCGGGGAATCGATTGAATAATGATGATGATAATTAAAATCTTGCTGTTGTTGTTGCTTTGATCTTTTATGACTTTTTAAATTATCTGCTTCTTCTTCTTCATCATCATCTTCTTCATTTAATGCACGCTTTCTCTCTATTATTAAATCATGAGATAATAAATTGCTCTTATTCCATTGAATTAAATTATCTTCTTCTTCTTTGTCGTCATCATCTTGTTGTTGTTGTACTTTATCAACCTCGTGACTTAAAGAATCTAAAAGCGGAGAGCATGTCTTTGAGCTCTGTTCTTCTTCCTCTTCTGCTGCTACTACTTGTTTCACTTGTTCATCATTATTGAACCAATCCCAGTCACATGATAAAGATGAATCAGTGGTAGTAGTAGTTGTTGTAGAAGTGGTAGAAGTGTTATTATTATTAGAGGGTATATTGATTTCAGTTTCTTCCATGTCTTCAGTTACTACTACTACTACAGGTGAATTATTATTACTTGATGGTAAGAACAGACTATTCTCTTGTTGCTGTTGTTGCTGTTGTTGATCGAGTAACCAATCATCTGCAGGCACTGTTAATAATGCTTGTTGTCTACGAACGTGATTCCACAATCTAAATGGTACAAAAAGCGTATATATAAATACTTTCTGTTATGGAGAAAGAGAGGGGATGTGTGGGAAATTACCTCGTGGTTAATAATATTTTTCTTAGGGGAAGTTCGTTTCTAGGAATAATCGAAGGGTATATCTTATACTGACTTGCATCAGCTAAACGTCTCATTAACATTTCTTTATTAATCAGTTCACTATTCGTTGCCATTTTATTATCACAACAATAACAACAACACAATAAAAAAAAAAAAAACGAATATATAAAAAAAAAGGGAGAAAATATAAAATACGAAAAGGCAAAAAACTAAAAATTATTAATGGACCAATCACGTCATATCGGATATTGAAATTAACGCAACCAATCATTTTCTATCAAGATCTTCAAAGAAATTAAAAATAGCAGCAATAATGAGGCGTCCAGATTGTTGTACTCTTTGGTGCCTATCACGTGGATGCCATATGATTCACTATTTTGACATTCTCTCTCTCTCTCTCTCTTTTTCTTCATCTCATTGACAATAATCCACGCACGGACCACTATAAATAGAACAGAGTTGTCATGGCAACCAACCCATACAATGCCAGACCGACACGATAGCCAACCATACTGCCATTACTATAACGAGCATCAGGTGCTTGACTGTGGAGAGCCTATTCATCCACAAAAAGAACCCAAAAATAAAATTAGACGAATAAAGTTAAAATTTTGGGTTTCGTGTTACATGTAATTTAATTCCTTACTTTAGCAAATCCGATTTGATTCTTTTCCATATCAAAGACTAAATACGTAGATCTCAATACAGAATCTCCAATAAGAATCCAGCCTTGTTTATCCATATGAGCACTCGTGCCTGTTTCCATCCAAGGTGCAATACCAAACATACATTGAGTTGACTCCTTAATAGTTGGGCCATCCAAGGGTGTAATCAAATCCATAACAGGGATGTTCAATTGAATGCCATTTTCCAACTGAAAAACAACAAAGAAATTGACAGTGGGATCATGTAAATGAGGCGCTTGACAGTTCATAATAAATGTGCCTGACATTTGATCAAGTGCAACATTATTTTCTCCTCCCGCTACAATGCGTACAATATCTTCTGCCAATGCACGATCAACGTACGTCAATGTCGTACCAGTGTCAATAATCATACCTCGCACAGGCTCAAATGTAGAATTTAATCTCATTTGATCTAACGTGTCTTGTTGCAGAATCTGAATCCCTTTTCCTGCCACCATCCAGTAATTACTATGATTGGATATCACGGGTGCATATTCAATTTCTCCCTCGTATTTTGCTGCATTCGTTCCGCCAATCATCAATTCGCCACTCCAGCCTTCGTGCGTTTGTGACCCCATACTGATAGAAAAGAGCGGTTTCTCAATCAAGCCACGTTTCGCGAGTTGAAATAGGAAAGGCTCGTATTTGACCGCGCTCGTGGTTAAGGAGGGGTGGCCAAGCCCAAAGATGCCATTGGCTATCTCCGTCGTGTTGTCAGATGTGATAAGGATGAGGTCATGCGTTGATGTTGCAAGTCCAAATAATTGCTGGGGGACGTGCGCATCTCCCAAGTAAACGTGATCTCGGCCATAAACACCATCCACACTGCCAATACCGTAGTTGACATGGAATAATGAACTGTTGTCGCTTTCAAATGTGCTTGACTGAGAGGGATCGAATTTGCGGAGAGGACATTGCTCAAAAGGACACGCTACAGAGGGCACCCATAAATCAGAACTAGTAAGTGTAACGTCAGTAATTCAAAAACTATAAATATGTGCATGTGCATAAATACGACTGCACCCCCACCCACCTGCCAGTGTCTAATGAAAGGGTAAAATTTTGAATGGGCGTTCCGATTCCGATATTGATCAAATATTCTGATCCGTGATCATTGAATAATTGTGCATAATGTGTAACAGTGCGTTTCTCTAGATGATTTCTACGTTGTTGTTTCACGATAGGTAGTGTAATAACCTCTTCTCTTGATGCATTAGCCCAAGCAATGGTAGACAACCACAACACCAAAGTGACATACATGAGCAGAAAAGGCGGGTGAGTTAAACTTTACTTTCAAAGTTTACCTTTTGTCAATAAGAAAAAAAAATTTGTTTCAAAATTATGAAACCCCAGATTTAGCAAGATGATGACTGATTTATTATTATAATACAAATTTTTTAATCTATTTCAAATATATACATAGATTGTAGGACAATGATTAAAGGGCAGACATGGTCAAGGCGGTCAAGGCCAAAGAAGCCACGGTAAAGAACAAGGGTTGTTGATAAGCAGCTGCGTTTTGAGCACTGGAGGCGGTTGTGGTTCCATCACTGCTACCACCATTAGAAGTATTATTTAAAGCGACAGTACCACCGATATCCTTGTTGGCAGCAAGACCGACGCGGTTTTGACCCATATCGAATACCATGTAAGCAGAACGAAGAACAGAGTCACCAATAAGATACATGTTGGAGCCGATACCGCCAGAGCCTCCCACGGGTGCAATGCCGAACATACATGCCTTAGCAGTAGAAGCGCTATTACTATCCACAGGAATCACCAATTCAGAAGCAGGGACACTCAAAATAAGTGGGTTTGAGCTTGTCTTGCTGGATTGCGACATGTGTAATTCGAATCGTGCACTGGATTGAGCAGTGGCACAGTCGACGAGGAAGACACCGGATTGACGATCCAGAGCAAAGTTACCTTTACCGGCAATAGAGGTGACGATCTCGGTAGCCACGGTGGTGGGCAAGTAGGTCAATGTAGTACCAGTGTCCAAGATATAAGCGCCAACCTCCCGTAATCTCCAACGAGGGTTTTGTCCCGTGTTCGAGTCGGTGACACCCAAACCTTGACCATAGACCATCCAATAATAGTAATTGGCATTGCTGCTGCCACCAAAGAGACCACTTGACTTGGTTGTCAATGAAGCCACGGGCAAATAAGTCAAATCACCGTTGAACTTGCTGTTGTCAATACCACCAAAGATAATTTCACCTGCCCATCCTGTCTGGCTAATACTGTTCAAAAAGATGGAAAAGATGGGTTCCTTGATAACGCCTTGAGAAGCCAAATTGAAGACAAATGGGTTGTAGGCTCCTTCACCTTGGCTGTTGGCTTGTGTTAAGGAAGGATAGCCCATACCGAGAATACCATTAGCCTCGACTGGACCAGAGTTGTTTCTACTGAAAGGCTCGGCACTACTGTTGGGGTTGGGGAAAAGAATGTCTTGGGTGATGGATGCTAAACCAAATTGCTGATTGGCAATAGAAGCACCGCCTACTATCACTGTGTCCGTAGCATAAGTACCATTGACACTACCAATACCGTATTGAATGCCAAAAGGCTTCTGTAATGACTTGAAAGTAGATGACTTTGAAGCATCGAAACGATAGAAGGGACAGTTACGAGCAGGACATTGAGTTGAGGGAACCCACAAGTCAGCACTAAATTTTTGTTATATGTGTTATCAGTTAAATAGGCTCTCCCCCAATCTCAAACTTTATCTTTTCTTTACCTGCCGGTATCCAAAGTGACGGCAAAAGATTGAGCTGGAGTACCAATACCGACTTCGATCAAATACTGAGAGCCTTGGTCGTTATACAAGGCAGCGTTGAAAGGATCCCTTTTATCCAATTGGCCTTCACTTTCTCTCTTTTGAAGAAGTTGATATCTCTTTTTCGCAACCTCTAAAGGATTTCCCATTCGTGGATTACGGATAATATTTGAACGAATGATGCCGTCTTCATTAGCCGATGCTGCTGTGGTTGCTGCAGTTGCAACAGCCAAGACAGCAAGGATAGCGTGTGTGATGTACATGGAAGATTTGTTTGTTTGAAAAAGAAGAAACAAATAAATTGAATGTAAAAAAAACTATTTTATACAAAGTTGTTGAGGAAAAAAATACACCGATTCTAGCCCCGAGACATAGTAAAATCATGAAGTCATTGCTAATTATTTTTACTGTTCAAATGGATAAACGCTTCGATGGCAGAAAAAAAAAACGGAAATCGGTGGATAAAAAAGTTAGAGTTCAATTTCAGTGGTTTGATAATGCGCGTGATTCATTGACAGAAAGCGTGGAAGCTTGGCAAAAAGCGTGTGCTTTTTTTTTTGTAATTGCTGGCTTGATTTTAGCCGGTTGTTTCTGATTTTCTGTAAAATTCATTTAAGCGTAGACACATCATGTCACACACACGCACACGTCACCTACTTGGCATTTCTGTTCTTGTTGTGGAGTGGAGTAGACAAAAGAACAAAGGTGTCCAATGAAAAAGGCAATTTTTAATCTCTTGTTGAGCACATAGAGTCTAACCTTTTCTCAAGAAACGAAACACAAACGTTCCCGATTCGTATAAGGAAATAAACTACGCATTGTCCTTTTTTTTTTCTTTCTGCACAATAATGTGATGAAGTAAGATTTGGAAAGTAGTCCTAAATTTTCACCAATATGTCAGAATGATCAAATGCGTTGCAAACAAATGATTCATTCAGAGGGAAAGGAGGGTTTCAAGATACCTTTAAATTTAAATTGGGTCAAAATAAAGGGGGGTTGAAATTATCAAGAGACCGCTGTATATCGTTGAGGCAAAGTTATATCCAATAATACCAGCATCTCTATTAGCCGAGATTGTAAACCACAGCTCATATTCGTTCTATTTGTATACAGAGTTATACTTTACTTGTTTGAAAACAGATGTAAAAAGCCAATCATGTATAACATACGAACCACTTCTATGGAAATTGATTGCGTAATTTAACCAAAAGGTACTTGAAAAGAAATGATTGAAAAACAAAGACTATATTCATTAGTTTCATTCTTTTTGAGTGCAAATGAGTACAACAGCATCATTAAAAAAATTACATACCTTTGTAACTCGTCTTGTCGAAAGTCTTAGAGAGAAAGTCGACAAAGCATCTATTAAGTCAAGAGGGTCTACGAGAGAAAAGTTGAAAGAGGAGACACTAAAGAAGCCTGTGGTGTACAATAGCAAGCAACTCCCGTTGAAGAAAAAGAAGAGTTAGAGATATGGATGGTCTATGGTATGAAGTACATATACCATAGGCCCAGAGAAAAGCAGGTCAGAGGTGAACGGAGCGAAGGTAGGGTGAGCGGTCAGGCCGGAAGTTTACAGAGGAGAAAGCAAGAAAATCAATTGCCTCACGCTATTCTGGCTTTAAAGACACGAAAACTTAAAGTTCTGATGGCAATATGTATGAATTGCAACAACAAAGGATCAAGTTCTCAACGGGATATGTTGAGGTGAAACCTAATAAAAGTTGTTCTGACACTGTGAAAACATATGAGGACCTTTTCTTTATTTACTTACGGAATTGTACTCCTTTAATGTTCCATAATCCATCTCTGGACTTTCACCGTTCGTAATACATTTTGATGAAATCAAAAAAGTGATAATTTGCTATGACTTAAACAAGAAATCAAGAAAGAGAACGTTCATGCAAGTGCGAAATATTCACAATATCTTGAATGCTAAGAAAATCAAAAAAAATTTCGTTCGTCGACTGCGTTCAAATAGATGTAAATGTTTATAACACATATTATATGCCTTGATAATAAGTACGTAGTTATGACCGTACTTACTTACATTTGACGAAACCATCCATTAAACTCGGTATGTATGAAATTTACAATGAAAAGCTCCAATTTCACACTTACTGAAACTTATTAGCTAATGTTCAAATCAGCATCAACAGTGCATGATATGTAAGCGTATGCTTGCAAGTGAAAGTAGGGCTTTTCATAAGATTATACGTATATGAGCCACAGGTTCGGTACTGCTCAAGTAGCTTTTACATAGTTTTGTGTGTGGTGCCTTTTATCACAAAGCATCGGAATCGTGCTCATAGAAGGCTAATAGGAGCAATTATTGCAAAAGATGCCGTGTTCATTGTTTCAACTTGAACGCCTCAAACCTTGAGTGTGATACAGATCAATGTAGTATCTAATAATGGCAGACAGACAGTAGTACAAATAAATTAAATCTGATTTGAATTGATTTATGTCTTATAATAGCTCGTTTGACCTCGGTATTGGGCCATTCTGAGGGCCAAGGTTAACCCAGCCAAAAGGTACATCACACTTGACCAATGAGCGACTTGATGTCTTTATATTGCCAAGAAACTAAAACCAATGTCGTCAATTACAAAAGTAAATGCTTGAGCTGCTGTACTGCGAGTATGTATATATATAAGTATGTGTATGTGTGTATGTCCGTATAAACATACATGTAATGTACTGACAAAAGTAGTGAACATGCAGTTGTGAACCGAATCTTATTGTAGTACAACAAAGTGATCGTCAAGTTTTTTACTGGAGTCACAGCTAGATGAGCTCCGCTTCAGTATTTTTTTTTTTTCTAGTATAGACCTCTTTATCTATCTCTCTGTATTTTTTCTCTCTTTCTTGCTTTTTTAGAAGAAGAAAAAGTCCCACTTCTCTCTCTCTATCTATTTTCGAAAATGAGTGAAAGTAAAGCTGAATATAAAGTCGTTATTGATCAAGAAGCAAGCGATAATGGACAACATCAACAACAAACAATAGTTGCACCATCAGGTTTTAAACTATCGCCTGGCATGAGAGCAGTGCTTCCTATTGCCAGTTACTGTTTTGCTTCCATCTTGATGACAGTAACTAATAAATATGTCTTGAGTGGATACGATTTCAACATGAACTTTCTTCTTTTGACTATTCAAGTAAGTTTCTCATCATCTTTTTCATTTCTCCCCAACACTAAAATGTATATTTATAGAACTTGGTTACAGTTGTATTATTACAATCCTTCAAGTTTCTTAATCTCATCAAGTTTCGTGGATTCGATAAAGAGGAAGCACGTAAATGGTTACCTATTGCTGGCTCACTTGTTGCCATGATCTATACAGGTTCTAAAGCACTTCAGTTCCTTCGTATTCCCATTTACACCATCTTTAAGAACTTGACTATTATCCTTATTGCCTATGGAGAAGTGCTCTGGTTTGGTGGCAGTGTGACACGTTTAATGTTGATTTCTTTTGGTTTAATGGTAAGTGTGTATTTATGAGGAACGAGACTCAAGTATGAGTATTAAACTGTGGGGGAAATAAAAAATAGGTCTTTTCTTCTGTTATCGCAGGTTGGGCCGATATCAGTGACACTATGTCTCAAGTCGTTGAACTCGATACAACAGTAGCTGGATATTTCTGGATGGCTACTAATTGTCTTTCATCTGCTGCTTTTGTGCTTTACATGCGTAAAAGAATTAAGCTTACCAACTTTAAGGATTTTGATACCGTATATTACAACAATCTCCTTTCTATCCCTCTTTTAATTGTTCCTAGTATCATCTTTGAAGATTGGAGCGCAGAAAGCTTAGCAAAGAATTTGTAAGTATATTTTATGGGAGTGAGTGTGTGTGTGTGTGAGTGAGCGTTAGGCTAATTACTTACTTCTTCCATTTAGCCCTGCTGATATTCGTCAACAAATGATTATCGCCATGATCTTTTCTGGTGCTTCTGCCTTTGCCATGTCTTATGCTTCTGCTTGGTGTGTTCGCACTACTTCTTCTACTACTTATTCCATGGTGGGTGCATTAAACAAGTTGCCCATCGCTGCTTCAGGTATTATGTTCTTTGGTGATAAGGCTACTTTTGGCAATGTCTCGGCTATCATTGTTGGTAAGTGACGCTTTATATATGGTAGGCCATGATTTACTAATGATGACGGTGTATATATAGGTTTCATTGCGGGTTTAGTATATTCTGTTGCCAAGACGATGGCAAACAAATCTCCTCAAAATAAGGATATCATTCCCATGTCATCTTCAAGCCAAAGTAATGCTGACGCTGTGAAGGATCATGGAAAACCTTAAATCACCATACATGTTATTTTCACTTATCTCATCAACAATAATAGACTACGTATATCTCATGTTATTATTTTTTTTTCTTTTTCTTTTTCACAGCATTCCTATCTCTCTCTCTCTCTCTCTCGGTGAAAATGAATGAATTTAAATAAATGCCGGTTTTTTTTTTCTCATAAAGAGAATGATGTATCGCACCTAGTAACTACATTTGGTACTTTTTAAGAGCAAGTACTCTTGTTCTTTTGAATAAAACAGAGTCTGTCTGCAAGGTAGAACTCCTCTCTAAATGGCCTCGGCTAAAATATAAAAGAAGTAGTATTTGATCTGTCAATTCAGTACAACATAGCAAATGAAATGGAATTGAAAGAGTGTTATGATCGGTCTAACGTATTATCTGATCATGAAGCAGGTTACACTGGGCAATTGATTAAGCGAGAAAGTCTATATTCCGCCACACTTTGGAATAGAGTATAAGCGTCCTGAAAATGACAATAAAAAGAGGACAGAAAAATGAAACCCGATGATTTTTTGTTGAAGAAAAAAAAAAATACCCAAATATGGTGAAATCAAGTAATATAAAAGAGAATCTGAAACTAAAAAAGATTTTCTTTTTCACACCTTTTTCTTTCTTTCTACAAATGAAAAAGAATAATAAAGTCAAATCAAAAAAGAAATCACCCAAACAGCCATCAGAAAATAAATTTCGATTTTCATCAACGACAGGTCAACTATTACCACTTCAAACAATACGACAACGATTTGTGGGCATATGGAAATCTTTAACGTGGCCTGTGTGTGTCAAAATTCTGAAAGCTAATATTGCAGTAACCATCGCCCTCAGTTTCTTGTTGATTGATTCTATTCACGATGTAGCGGGCACAGGCGCAATTCTTGCCTCTGTCGCAGTGGAATTCGTTCACCCTTCAAAATCATATGGATTCTTGGCTGAAGACGTCGTGTTTGGTAGCATTATGTGTAGCGTCTCTGCGGCGTGGTCTATTCTAGGTATCTACTTGGCTTCTATTGTACGAGACACTGATAATGCTGCATTAGCTCAGCCTAAAGTATGTGCGATATTATCATGCTTTCTCGTATTTGGTTGCTTTTGTCTAAACTTCTTTCGAGTCAAAGTGGAACAAGCCAATGTGGGCGGTATGCTATCGGCAACTATCATGACAATCAGTCTGACTTCTGCTGTATTAAACACAACATTTACTGCAACTCCTACTGTATGAGCTATGACACATCTTTTCAAATTTTAATATGTACTAACCGGTAGCTTATTTTGGTAGTTGCAACTATATATATCCACTTTGGTCGGCTTTGCGCTTATTTTCACTTGCTTCTTTGTCATCTTTCCTGAAAATAGCACTTGCGTATTTGTACAACATCTTATCAAAGTATTTGAAGCGTTCGATGAACTCACACAACGCCAGGTCAATGGATTCTTGAGACTTTCTTCCACCTCTATCATAGACCCAGTCAATATAGAAACAAGTATTGCCAACTCAAATCTACTCATCGACGATCTCATTACAACATTAGTGCAAAAGAAGCGCATGGTGAGAAGAGAACCCTCTTACAATCGTCTTGCACCTACCGATGTAAGTGAAATGACCTCTCTGGTGAAAGCATTACGAGTTCCTTTACAAGGTTTGGGTTTAAGCAGAGCCATGGAAGAAAACATGCAAAAAGCCGCCAAAACCGTTTTTCCGGAGTCAGATCCAGATCCCGCTGTTGACATGGATGAAAAACAACAACAACAACATCAACAGCAAGTAGAAACAGAAGGGAATGGTCCCAGCATTCGACGTCCACGCAGTCATTATGGTGGCACAGACGATGAAGAAAGCGATGACGATGCAAATACCGATGATGACATATCCAACTTTTCCGGCCCTGAGATGCCATCGATCACCAACTCTACAGCCAACAGTTCCACCTCATCTCTAGGCAGTGAAGCTACTACAAGCAGTCAAACAAAACCAAGACGTAGAAAGATTCGATGGGATGACTCTATGAAAGTAATGACGTATTGGCGGCAAGACTATGATGAAATATTAGAAATTGTAAAACCAACCTATTTAGAATTAACTGATGCCTGTTCAGCTGCCGTGATGGAATCAGTGAAGCGATTACGACATATGCAAAATTTGGATGTTCGGTACGAAAACAAGCCCTTTTTCTACAAATACTATTACCGATGGAAAGTAGGCAAGGAGAGAGAGGCGCTGGAAAGAGCTCGATATGAATACGAACAAAAGGTAGATCCTTCAGCACCGTTACTCGAAGCAATGCAGCGTTTCCACGAGCATCGATTAGTTGGATTGGAAAAATTGTATACAAAGTCTGGTGTGCCACGTCGCATCCTGTTCTTGTTACTGACGTTTCAATTCAACTTGCATAAATATGCCGAATCAATCTACACAATTACTTCACAAATTTACGAGTTGGATCAAGTTCGCTCTAAGCGTAAGTTTTGGTGGCCACATATATCCTTGCGTAAATGGCTATTTCAATCACAAAAAACAGCAGAGGCTTTTGAGTTGGATTCTCCTCGTGCCATTGTAAATGTGAACAACCCCAACACTCTACAGAAAACCCTCACCCGACGTGCAACCTTGGAACGTTCACAACGACCCCCAATCGATATCGAGAAAAATCAACGTGTTTTGTATAGATTGGATACGCCTCATCGTGGAGAAGCTCATTCACCTAAAGTACATCACCGTCATCATCATTACGATTATGCAGAAGGCTCTGTCAACCCTTGGAGACAGAATACGTTGGATCCATTGGACTACCATGATCCCGACGTCGCTTACCCTACAACACCCACGCAGTTCTTCTTTTACAGAATCTACATGTTCTTGTTGAATCATCTATATACTACAGACGCAGCATTTTCATTCCGTGCAGCCGTTGTCGTTGCCTTCTTATCACTTCCTGGATTTCTAGAGGATTCCTGTCGATGGTACAACGAAGTACGTGGTCAATGGGCCGTCGTTGTTGCGTTAATCTGGATGGGTCCTTCCGTGGGTAGTAATTTTTTCGGGTAAGATGATGTACCATTATAATCTTTTTCTTTTGCCCAATATTAATTCTTTATCATCTAGCACAATGACTCGTACAATAGGCACATTTATCGGTGCTGTAGAAGCCATTATCATTTGGAATATAAGCAGAGGCAGCGTGCCTGGATTGATTATTTTGACCTTTTTCGGTAATCTCCCTTGGTGGTTGGTGTATATCAATGGTAAATTCTGGAGAGCTACTGGTCTTTTCTCCCTGATCACAATTTCTCTAAGTAAGTATACCATTTTTTTAATGCGTTGTGTGAAAGATGATCTAATGTTCAACTGGATTAGTTCTTGGCTATACCTATAGCTACAAACCGAATGGAATATCTCTTTCTGTTTATGTGGTTGCTTGGGAAAGAACAGTCGATGTCTTGATAGGTGTCATTGCTGCCCTGTTGATTAGTATATTTCCATACCCGCGTACTGGCCGTGTCGTGCTTCGACACCGTATTTCTCAATCCCTCAGTGAACTTGGTGCACTTTACTCGTCGTTTTTAGCCCTCGTTCTTAAAAATGCACCCGAAGATCGAGCAACAAGATTGAATAATCGCAAGTTATTTCGTTCAGTAGCCTCATCCATCCGACGTCAAATCCAAGGTGAGCGGGTTTTATTGGAGCAAAGCCGATTTGAACCTGCGCTGCGTGGTGTATTTCCTGAACTCAAGTACCTGCAGATATTGCAAATTCTAGATATTATATTAAGTTTGATGTTGGTGATGGAGTTTTCTTTGGAAAAGACGGACCCCCATTGGAGATCCTTGATTGTGAAGGATACTTGGAAAGAGAGGAAGGAAATGATTTCTTCTTTTTTGATTGCGCTTCATTTGGGTTCGAATGCATTGACGAGTAAAGCTCCCTTGCCCCCTTACGTATTGCGCCCGACGAAGGCAAGACGAAATTTGACCAACAAGACTCGTAAATTAGCGGTACTCAAGTACCAACATTTGGGTGAAAGAGAATACACTTATTACAGCACCTATTTAATGAACTCTGAACAACTCGCTGTGGAGATCGAGTTATTAATCGCTTCGATTTGCGATCTCGTTGGACCAGATAGTGTTAGTATTTGGTTAAACTACAAGCACTAGTAGTATTAGTACCACACATATCCTTTAATTTAACTTTATTGTATACCCCTCCCCTTCTTCGTAAAAGAAGGTTTGCTTTCTTCATATTTATTACCGCCATCATTATTACTACTATTACTACCTTTTTTTAATTAATTAATTGCTCTGTTCTTTTCATTTTGTATCCTACGTGTGATCCTTTTTTTTTTTCTTTTCGTTTTAATGATGTTAATGATTTTACCAATTAGGGAGATACAGAAATTTGGCTTGTAATTAAAAATATTACACCAAGCTATAAATATTTTTTCAAATTTATTTATTACTTATTTCAGGCACTAACGCTTTTGTGCAGTAATATCACGCTATAAATGCATGCATATAGCACCTTATGATGATCCGACACTAGACACATTAAGTGGCGAATACATAGCAACTCTCGAAACGAAAAGTAGTAAATTTGCTACGATACGTAAGCGCAACAATTATGATAATTAAGCTACAGGACTAAACAATAATAGGAAATATGCTCATTGATGATATCATTGACACACTTGTAATTATCCATTTTTTACTCGTAAGCACTAAAATGATTCTAATGTTTACTTTGAATACCATGAAAATCCTTGTATTCTTTTTGTGTAGCCTTACACCGACATTGTAAATAACTTCAATTTTCACCCCGCCATTCTGAATTCTTTTTTCTCTCTTTTTCTTCTTCTGTAACTGCTTTCTCAATAATAAAATCATCGTAGAAGAAGGAATCCGCCTCTATAACTACTACAATCCTCATCCTTTCCATTCCTTCAGACTAATCAAGCCGCCTTCCCTTTCCCTTCTTTCTGTAAACCTCAATTTCAGATATAAAAAATGAAACTATCAGTCATCATTTTCGCCACTTTATGTACGATTGTATCAACCACACAAGGAGCAGAAAATAAGATTTTGAGGTTTCCTATTATACGCTCTCAACCAATGAACAAAGTGCAACGATTACACAAACGAGATATGTTTGGCGCTGGGTTGCATAATGCTAATGGCAAGGAGTATTTGGTTGAGGTAGGTGTTGGCACGCCACCTCAATTATTCAACTTGACTTTAGATACTGGCAGGTAAAGAGGGGAAAAAAAAATGCAAAATGAGGTGTTTGTTACTCAAGTTGACTTTTGCCTAAATATAAATGTAATATTCTTGTTTTTTTAGTGCTGATTTTTGGGTTCCGTCTACATCGTGTCCTGTTGACATGTGCCCTCATACTCGTTTTAATCCACAGAAATCCAGTACGTTTCAAAGTTTGCCTCAACAATTAAACATCGAGTATGGTATTGGGTCAGCTCAAGGAGTGTATGGTGTTGACACAGTCAAAGTAGGTCAAGCATCTTTACCCAATCAAACGATCGGTCTTGTCGCCAACACCCAGAATATCCTCAGTCCAGCCGGTTCAGATGACAACAGTAACGGTATCCTCGGTCTTGGGTATCCAAACCTTAGCATGAAGACTGGAAAAAAACCTGGTCATTTCGTCATGGGCCTCTACGAATCCAAAATTATTTCTGAACCTGTCTTTTCCATCTTTTTGAATTCCCACTTTACTTACGGATTATCGGGACAAGTTGTTTTGGGCGGCGTGGATTCTACCAAATTTTCTGGAAAAATTCAGTACGCTCCAGTGGTTAATTATGATGTTTCCAAGTATTATATCTCCCCCAATATCGGAGCTAATAGCACCAAGAATGGTATGAACTTGTACTGGGCTATTCCCGGTCAAGGTGTTTCTACTTCCACGGGATATAAGAACGAAACATCTTCTTTGAACGCTTATATTTTGGACACAGGCACCACTTTGACTTACATTCCTGCAAAACTTGCCAAAGACATGGTTATGTCGATCACGAAAAATGCGAAAACTACACAATTGGATAATGTTAATGGAGTTTACCGTGTTGATTGTGATACAGCTAAAAAATCCAACAATGCTACAGTTCAGTTTATGATTTCAACTTCTCTTTCAACAAAATCCACTACACCAATTGTTCTCGATATTTCAGTTTCTGAATTGGTGGTTCCCTTGGATGATGCACTCACCACTACTACTTCACAATCATGTATGTTTGGTATCGCACCATCTCCTGCTGGTCTTGAATTAACTTCAGGTGAAACCTGGATATTGGGTGAATCTGTCTTGAGATCATTGTATACCGTCTATGACATGAAAAATAATCAAGTCGGATTAGCCCCTTTATCGCCAAACGCAGGAAACAGTGGCTTCCTCATTAATGGTACTACAACCTCTTCTGGAACAAACCCCAATCATAATGGACAAGGTGGTGGGGGTGGTGATAACAACGGAGGTTCAACAGCCCGGGAAATTTCATCAGCCAACACACTCTTGACCCCTTTTGCTTTGCCCATTGTATCTGTATTGTGTTTTATTATGTTAAATTATTTGTAATAAGTATTATAAAACTAGTATAGTTTTTTCATAACCAAATTATATAGAACTGTGGGTATGCTAAGTATAGAGTACGTGATGTGTGCAAATACGGTATTAGCGTAATACGCTATTTATTTAAAAGATCATCCAAATTATGAAAATTGTGAACACTTGCCGTTTACTTAATCATATATTTAGGACCACTACAGATGATTTTTCAGACAAGTATATTTTCAATGTGAGGCTGGGCAGCGATGGAGTGAAAGAATTGGTGAATATGGGGCCAGAAACACCTATGTTTGGCCCCACCGCAAAAATCAAAGTGTTCATTAACGTTGAATCGTTAAAACGTGCGAAAATGCTTATTGATGATGAATATTGCGGGAGTGTAGAGCCATTGCATTTATTCTCACAGCTGCGACAAGTACGTTCCTCACCTACACACTGCGTCGCTCTTTCTAAGACTTTTCCATGGACATCGCAAACCGCCCGCGCACAATTTGGACAATCTATAGTTACGATTCGCCCCAGCAAGTTGATTCTGTGACGAAAAAGAGCTCAAAATTTTATCAATTTATCGCTCTTTCTGTCATAAAAAATGGGATCAATGCTAGATTCAGCACTACGGACGTATCTTCCGCATTTGGCACTCTGAAAGATGGAAAATAAAGAGAATAGTGGCTGTAATTATGAGTTTAGCTGAAGACGGAGATTTCACCATCGTAAACAATAGCTCTTTCAGCGAATTATTTCAATTTCAAACACAAATAAATAGCCAAATGCCTAATTAACATATCAAGATAAGGTCGATTTTTACTTTATGTCTGTTTGAAAATATAGATGTTCTTTCAGTGGGTAGACGATGGTAATCTCTAGGGGAGTTTATTACTATTATTACTATTACTGTCGATCACTTTGAGTCAGTACTCCTCACAATGTAATATCAGAAGATTGAAGAAAAAAGGGCCACGCATACAAGTACTTGAAGCAGATCACCTTTGAAAACACGGCTTTCTGCCTCTTTTTATATTGAGATGTCAATAGCAGTCTCTCATTGTTTCAAAAAAAGACAAGAGCAGTGAATATAACAAGTATGTACGTAGGACATTTTTGACTTGAAGGTCTCCATGTATTCAGTGATAATTACAAAAAAAAAGGTTATGAGTCGAGCCAAGCAAAGGTGATTTATTACTATTCGTCGTTTACTATGCGAGTAGAGGTACTGAAGATGGACTCCGACCAACTCCGGTGGTGTAAATACTTTTCTTGCCTTATATGGGGTAATAAAATTAATGGAAATATCCAATGACAGCTTTCAGAAACGAGAGACACAAGCTTCTTGGATTAGGTCTAGAAGACAGGTCTTCAACAAGGTTTTTTTTTTTTCTGTGATAAGATAATGATCACACTTTTTATATCATCATCTCAAAAAACGCAGTAATTGCATTCTAGATTGATAGAAGATTAAAAAGTATTCTATTCTCCTTCTTCCATCTGTACACGACATTATTGTTTCATGTTCTCATTGTAGTTAATCCGAGTCATAGTAGCCATACCACGAATTGTTTTCATGCTTCAAGTCATCTGGGCACAACAAATAACTATTATGCTGTGATACACACCCGACCCTGGCTTTACCGCTTCATTGGATAAAGTAATTTATGAATATTAACCCTCCCTGAAAATAGAACAACATTACAGTTTGAGGAAGAACAGGATGGAGATCATTTATTATTAGATAAAAGATCAGACCTCTCAACTAGGTTTTCTCTGCGATGTATTGCAAGTCGAATCCCCGCTTTTGAATTAAAGTTTACTGTCGTGCGGGATCATGTCACAGCCCATCATGGTCGTG
Source organism: Mucor irregularis B50 (assembly GCA_000587855.1). Taxonomy (NCBI): domain Eukaryota; kingdom Fungi; phylum Mucoromycota; class Mucoromycetes; order Mucorales; family Mucoraceae; genus Mucor; species Mucor irregularis. Next base: position 533,766 of record KK076504.1, on the reverse strand, counting down.
GCCCTTCCGGAGCCCCGTAAGCCCACACACGCCATCAGCACGGAAAACCTATTATTGTTACTAAAAGCGTGCTTTGTACAAACATATTTGCTAAATGCATGCATGCAAGGCTCGAGCACTTCCATGACATGACGTCGGTGGTGCTTCTAGATCCTGCCTCATCAATTACAAACAGAGTCTATAATTATCTTTTTTGTATCGTGGTAGCGGTGGTGGTGGGTGATTGACAGTTGTCTGTTAATTAAATTAATTGCCAATAAACGCTTTTTATAGCTCCTCTCCCCTGATTTTTTTTTTGTGAATTTGGAACCTGCAGAATTGGGGCTCTCTTAATTGGAAAAAGAAAATAAGGTTTACTAGTATAAATACCCGCACCTTTTCTTTTTCTTAATTCTTTCTCACTTGTTATCCTCCCTCTCTCTTTTTTTAATAACTTCTAACTTCTTTATCATATAAAACATATAAATGGATCAATTATCACCTTTGAATCCGCCAGTGACTGTAGCTCGTACATCATCATTAAATCAATTGTTTTCAGGTCGTAGTGTGTACGTAACAGAGTCTATAATTATCTTTTTTGTATCGTGGTAGCGGTGGTGGTGGGTGATTGACAGTTGTCTGTTAATTAAATTAATTGCCAATAAACGCTTTTTATAGCTCCTCTCCCCTGATTTTTTTTTTGTGAATTTGGAACCTGCAGAATTGGGGCTCTCTTAATTGGAAAAAGAAAATAAGGTTTACTAGTATAAATACCCGCACCTTTTCTTTTTCTTAATTCTTTCTCACTTGTTATCCTCCCTCTCTCTTTTTTTAATAACTTCTAACTTCTTTATCATATAAAACATATAAATGGATCAATTATCACCTTTGAATCCGCCAGTGACTGTAGCTCGTACATCATCATTAAATCAATTGTTTTCAGGTCGTCGAGCACGTTCAAAGACATTGGATAGTAGCAGCAACAGCAGCAATGCCTCACCTTCACTGATCCATGCCGAGGCAGTGGTGGTGCCTAATTTAAATAAAAAGCCCTTATCACGTCAACGATCGATTTCGGAATTGGTGAGTCGAGTCAAGTTATTTTCCAGGTCGAACAGTACAGGATCATCATCCTCTTCTCCTTTATCGGCGAGCAAGAAACGAGCCCAGCTTATCTCTTATTCTGCAAAAGCCGACGATTACGACATTTTAAGAACCATTGGTGCAGGCGCCACTGCTTCTGTCTACTCCGCTGTGCACAAACCCAACAACTCGGTGATTGCTATCAAAGCCGTCAATCTTGAAGAAGTGGCGTTAGATGACTCACGTCTGGAAGCGTTACGAAAAGAAATTCAAATCATGACCTTATGTCGCCACCCTCATCTCCTGGAAGTGTATCAAAGTTTCGTCCATTCCTCCCAATTGTATATTATCACTCCGATCATGTCAGCGGGATCCTGTCATGATTTACTTTCCCGCTGCCACAAGCGCGGTTTTGAAGAATCCATTGTAGCATGGTAAAAAAAGTTTTAGCATTGACATCGTGAAACGAGAAAAAAAAACTCATCTTTCACATTCATTAGTATCATGAAGCAAGTAGCGCTCAGTCTCGAGTATCTTCATGGAAATGAGCTTGTTCATCGCGACATCAAGAGTGCCAATATCTTATTGGACTTTGATACTGGCATTGTAAAGCTGGCTGACTTTGGAGTTAGCAATCACCTGTTGACGAACCTTGCTGATCTTCCCAAGAATACCAACTATTTCCGCAAAAATGAAGAGGACTATAATCACACGCTGAAACCTGCCAATCAATTGAGGTTTCATGCACCCAATCATCTCAGTCCTCCTGTGACACCTAAAAAGGCCCGTCGATCCTTTGTGGGAACGCCATGCTGGATGGCTCCGGAAATCTTGCTCAACATGGACTACGATACCAAAGTGGATATCTGGTCGCTCGGCATTACATGTATTGAATTGGCGTGTGGCAAACCGCCATTTGCTGAATACGATCCAATGACCGTAAGTTTGTGTGTACCCAAGTGCATGCGTACCATTGTAATATTGACTTTTATATTTTCCAGATATTTTCCATGATTATCGACGATCCCGCTCCGACCGTACAAGCAAATGGTATTCGCTATGCCCCATCTCACGCGATGCAAGATTTCATTGAGAAATGTCTCTGTAAAAACCCCGAGACCCGTATGACAGTGACGGAAGCGTTGAACCACCCATTTTTGAAACGAGCTTCGGGCCCCCACCTCTTGCAAAAGTACTTGTCGCATCGACCTGAGCTCAACAAGAGAGATTATCTAATGAGTCGGGCTCCTACACAACAACAACAACACAATTTGACAAGTCAATTCATCTTTGACTCGGACGATGAAGAAGAAGACGATGAGGAAGAAGGTGCTGATGAAGCCATTTATTTCAATAATAATGAAAGTTGGGATGAACTCGATTTTATTAACTCTACCTGGAACTTTCACGAAGACAACAACACTATACCCACCTTGAATGTCCATACACAGTGCTTGAATCGAGAGCAAGGTAACAACAGCCCTGTCACTCCTGGTGATGATGAACAGCAGGTGTTGTTTCATACTCGAGATTATCGAAAGCAACAAAAGAAGGGAGAACAAGAGTTTTTAATGACAAAAGAGTATTATTATTAATATTAAGGAAAAAAAAACGAAGATGGTTTAATATATAGCTATTATAAATGTATCATACGCTTTGTAGTATAAAAATAATATGGTTAAATTAGATTGCTAAAGTGTGTACAAGTAAAATGTGTATGTGTGTGTGTTTGTGCGTGTTAGTTTTTTTTATTGTGGAACTATTTGGTGCACCTTGACTTGATGTGTCTACAACATAGTTTGACATGGCGTGTTAATTATTACTGTCACTGGTTATTGTTTTCCCTCTTTTCTTACCTTCAAGTTGCCACGTTGTGTAAAACCTTTCCCGCAATTTGGGAATGCGCACATGAATGGTTTCACGGGCCAATGTATCTTTTCATGTGTCTTTAAGTTGCCGAGCTGTGTAAATGCCTTATCACATCCATCGTATGTACACTAGGATACAGGGTTAGTAGTGTATTTATTGTGTATGCAAAAAAAGATATTTATTTACATGATAGGGTCGCTCGCCAGTGTGTTTTCTTGAATGTGTCTACCAACAGATCTCGATTTAATAAATTTAATTTCCCTTTGGTTTCCATGTAACAAACCTTTAAATTTCCATACTGCGTAAATGACTTTCCACACTCCGCATACGGACAAACCTACCAATTGAATATTTGTTTATTTTCCTCGTTCATTGAAAAAAGACAACAGTTTGAATCGTTATGATAATTGTACTACACTACTTACGTAGGGTCTATTTTGCTGTGATCTTGAGTGATCGTTATCACCGCCTCTGCCATGAGCGGTTCTACAGTCAAAAATGTGTGGGAAATTAAGTATGTACATAAAAAGAGAGAGAATATATATATATATTACATACCTTTGGTGTATTCGTAGTCCACCTGATTGATCAAAATACTCTGAACAACCGGGTTCATTACAAGTATATAGTTTACGTGATTCGTATAATGAAGGTAAAGGTTGGGGTGGTGGTAATTGTCCATAATGTTCCGTATGCAAATGTTGTTGTTGTTGTTGTGGAGGAGGAGGTAAATTAGACATTGTACGAAACTGTGGTTGTTCATGAGGTAAAGGTGGAGGTGGAGCATGTGTGCGATAAGGTGATTGCTCATGTAAACTGGGTAGATTTGTATTGTTCATGGCATACCCATTGTTGTAAGGATGTTGCTGATTTTGATATGGGTTATTAAACGACATTATTTTTTTTTTTTAATATATTATTTCCAATTATGTATGTATGGTTGTATTAAAATTAAGCTTTTTTCTTTTTTTTTATATATTTTTTTTGCTGGTTTAAAAAAAGAAAAAAGATTTTTTTTTTCTTTGAAATGGAATAGAAAGTGATTAAATATGGGAAAAGAGAGACTGGACTGCTTGTTTCAGTGCGATTCAAGAGATTTAACCGGAGATTTAAATCATCGATCATTTTTGTGTGACGGGCAATGTTGCTTTGTGTTTCTCTTTTTCTCACTGGACCAACAACATATTTTCCCTTTATTTCTTCTTGATATATAATAAACGGGGATTTCCCATACAAAATTATGAGTATGTACTGTTCTAATTTCACACTTTAAATAAACCAATTGATTTACTTACGTAATCAACAGCTACGCATAGAAGAGGAGGTCGACCTGCTGGAGGTGGAGGTGGAGGAAGACGAAAACGACAAGCTCCACAACGAAAAAGACAAAGAAGATCTTCTTCCACCACCGATGAAGACAGTTCAGAAGGTGACTCTATTACCCGTTGTATTTGTGGAGAAACTCGTAAGTGGCGTTTTATTATGAGATAAGGAAAATAGTCATAATAACCTTGCTACATAATAGACAACTTGGGACTCATGGTGCAATGTGATAAATGTGAGGTTTGGCAACATTGTCGCTGTATGGGCTTGGAACAACCTGAGTGTGTACGTTACGTACACACTCAACATATTTTCCCTTTATTTCTTCTTGATATATAATAAACGGGGATTTCCCATACAAAATTATGAGTATGTACTGTTCTAATTTCACACTTTAAATAAACCAATTGATTTACTTACGTAATCAACAGCTACGCATAGAAGAGGAGGTCGACCTGCTGGAGGTGGAGGTGGAGGAAGACGAAAACGACAAGCTCCACAACGAAAAAGACAAAGAAGATCTTCTTCCACCACCGATGAAGACAGTTCAGAAGGTGACTCTATTACCCGTTGTATTTGTGGAGAAACTCGTAAGTGGCGTTTTATTATGAGATAAGGAAAATAGTCATAATAACCTTGCTACATAATAGACAACTTGGGACTCATGGTGCAATGTGATAAATGTGAGGTTTGGCAACATTGTCGCTGTATGGGCTTGGAACAACCTGATATTCCGGATCAATATTATTGTGAACAATGTAAACCAGAACACCATAAATTAACAAAATTAGCCAACGGAAGGTGAGCAGTAAACTTATGTATAGTGCTTGTTGTATAAAATATACTCAATTTATTTTTTGTGAATATCTTATATGTAGAAGTAAAAGACAATACAGTGCTAATCATCACACTATGGCAACTACAACCAACTCAACCACTACGACAAGCACTACAGCAGCAACTAATACGAATACTACTACCGCTACTACTTCTTCTTCTACAGCACCACCGGCTCCCAAAAAGAGAATGACTCTCAACAGTCGAGAAGCGTCCATGTCTTTGGAGGATGTCTTGGCTGCTCGTAATGCTTTAGAAATGTACGAATCCAACAACAATGCGAACGAGAATGACAAAGCAGACTCACCACCAGCACCACCTCAAGAAACAGTCGATGATATAGATTCTATCAAGTCGAGCGTAAAGCGTAAACGAGAATTAGAGATAAAACTACCAGAAACCATTGACGAAAAACCCGAACCTCCTTCCTCTACAGTCTCTTCTGTAGGACACGAAGAAATACCAGCTGCTTTGATGAAATCATTAGAAGACACCTCTTCACCTGAGCCTGCACCAGCATCGCCAGTTGTAAAAGCCGCAAAACAACCACAACAAAGTAAACGAAAGAAAGAAACAGCTTCAAAAAGAGGAGGAGGAGGATCTGTGGGTAAAAGAAGGGGTAATCATAAATCACAACCTCGATCTCGTACTTCAACTCCACAGCCTACACACAACGATGGATCCTCGCCTGCACTTGCTTCTGATGAAGAGAGTACACCTAACGGTGATAATTTATCCACCATGTTATTTGAATACTTTTCACCACAAGCAAGAGCTTCTTCTCCACCTGCAAAGACTCGCCATCCTCATGCTCGTATGAGTATCACGGAAATGAACAGAAGAGCCAATCAAATCTTGGAATACATTAGTTCGATTCAAGTGGAAATGGCCATCAATCCTTCTTCTATTCAGCATAGTGCTACTACTACTACTATGAATAAGCAAGTAGTACCAGAAGCAGAAGACCATGAGGACGACGATAATGATTCACTTAGCAGCGCTAGTACCATTCCACTCACCTCAACCAATACGACTGAAGAACCCATCGTGGATCGAGAAAAGCAAACTTCTTTGGAAATCATGGATATGTTGACTCGTAAACTCATCATGTTTCAAAAGCGATTTGGGTCTCGTAATCGTGCCTTGTATGAAGAAGCCATGATGGAAGGTGAAGGAAGAATCACACGAAGTAGAGAAGCAAGTAGTAATCGTAATATGATGGCGCATTGAACTTTATCTTTTTGTACATTTCCGTTCACTGCCTAATATTTCTTCCCTCCCCTTGTATATATACTTTTTTTTTTTCTTTTAATATCACTATTTTACTTACTTACTACTACTTTATATATAATCACTAATAAATATAACGAATCTTTTTTTTTATATATATTTGCAGTAAAAAGCATCTATTATGTATAAAGTCTAGTTTATCTCAAAGGACTGAAATCAAGAGGCTTCAAGATGTAAGAGTGCATGCTATCAACCAAGCGAACTACATAGAAAAAAAAAAAAGGGCGTGAGTACACTATGCGATCAGATCTTTGTTTATTCTCATGCGTACCTGTCTTGTAGACGGTGTCAGACCATCCATCTACCTTCCAGGCATCTTCTCTGGTGGTCTTTCTTGCTTGCAAATCACTAGAGAAACAACAAATAAACTTAATTTCTTGTTTTTCCACAAGATAAATGAGACACACTTACGGGTAAGTCCACATATGTTGGACAGTATGCAAATTGCCTAATTGACTGAACCAGGCTCCGACAGGTTCACAGAATTGACTACGGCACTCGAGACCCTTTCTCCTAATGAAAGCAGAAAACCGTCTTTAATAAGTTTGACTTTTTATAGACAAACTACTCTCTCATCACTTACCAGTAGTATTCCCATTCAAGCAAATTACCAGGCTTCAAGTTATATTTACGAAGTTCGTAAATACCATTTGTGGTTTGAGGTGGGGCTGTCTTCCAGAAGGAAAATTCCAACATCATGTTATTCTCACGAGAGATTAAAAGAGGTCGGAGCTCTTTCAAGAATTGCGCATAATCCTAATTTGATACAAGAGATGAGTGCGTGGAGTAACTTTTTTTTTTTAAAAAAAACGAAGGACTTACAGGATCTTGAGCTAAGCGAGCCATGGTGTCTTTATGACCGGGATATCCTTTGTATTCCCAAATGTGAACTATATATATATGCATGAGTTTACTGCGGTGTGTGTAAAATTGATCATGTACGTACCAAAGGTATCCAAGTTACCCACAATTTGTTCCCAACTACCGCATAAATGGACGTTATTCTCGGGATCATTGGCAATACGAGGATAGTGCTTTGATCTAACCATACTCTGTGTAAGTTCTTTATTGCTCTTCTTCCTTCTTTATGTTCAACTTACAAAAGGGCAATGTATTCCTCGACCTTATCAGGCTTGACGTGATGAGCTATTTTTTTCCCAGGTTTTATTAGCCACGTAAGGCCAACCATACATAGACTTTAAACTACTTACTTTGCATTTCATGGACGTATTTACCGCGAGCCAATTGCTTGGAATGGGTAGTGTTATCACCGGGAATTGAAACGCCATTCACGTCCTTACCGTAGAGAACAGACTTTAAGAAACCCTTTTTACCTTCTTCTTCCTCATCGTTTCCTGAAAGAGCGGATCGGGTGTAAGAAAAGTGACGACGTGTACCAGTGAGACCAAGAGTACGTGTCGTCATCATTGAGATTGTTGTAGGACGTAAGATTCTTTTACTAGTAGCTTGCAACATGTTTTTTCTTTAATTTATTTATTATATACAAAGAAGAAGAGAGAGAAAAAAAAAAAGAAAAATAAAAATAAAACGTCCTTTTTATAATCAAGCATGATTTTTTAATAAGCTATAGTGTCGTACAAAGCATATCAGTGTGGGGAAAAACATTTATACACACACAGTGGGACACATGATGTAATAATTTAGTTTCTTTTTGGGTCAAGTAAATCTTCATCATCATCTTCCTCTTCATTGTTAGCGTTGACAGTGGTGGTGTCGTCACCATTTTCAAGTTCCTCTCCGTCTGCTACTTCTTCTTCCTCTTCTTCTTCCTCCTCCTCTTCCACTTCTTCTTCTTCCACTTCAGATGTCTTTTGCTTCTTATTGGGTGTTGTGAAAGAAGAAATATCTTCGTTGGTAGTTTCTTTACGTTTCTCAATAGCTTGTTTTAAGGTCATGGTGGGTGGAATCACGTCTTCTAAGAACTCGAATTGTTCAACTTCTTTCACTGTACCAGCTATCATTGGAAGGGAGAAATAAGAAAAAACGTTGTGTATAAGGTATCTATTTTTTTTTACCTAAATCTTTATAATAGACAGTCTTTCTCTTTTCTTTCTTGGCTTTGGCAAATGCCTCTGTCACAAGATATTCCATGAATAATTCCTGTACAAGTAAATAATGTGAGATTTCTTTGACATTATGAGAAACAGCTTGAGTTGAATACTCACTGTAGCATAGGCAATACAAAATGTCGCTTCAGCATTGATCAGTGAGACGTCTTTATCTTCTTTTATAACGCGTTTGATTCTGGCCAAGGGTAAGATGGTTGTACCAGGTACCCTTTCCACCACTGCTGATTTTTGAGTTGATTTGCTCTCTTGTGTTTCTGTAATGTCGCTCATGATGAATACAATGTAAAAGAAAAAAAAAAAATAGTAGGATAAGGAGCAAAATACAATTGGATTCTACACGCCAAATGTGACGAGTTTTTCTTTCTTTTTTTTTTTTTTGGCGTGTACACTACATATAAGGGTTCACTTGTGCATTAAAGTGTGTCCTTTATATCTCAGTGCTATTATCATTATTTGCTTATATGATAGGTCAATTTGACAGTGTAATTACATACAATAGGATGATTTGGACAACAACATCACATTCCTGAACAAGTCACACATTCAGTGTGTAGGAAATGTGTGGCGCGATTCGCGTTTATTTATATGTTGTGGGTTGCCATGTGCACATCCCTCCGTCAATTGAATCACCGATATATTTTTTTTTTTAAAGGTTCACTTCTTTTTTCTGACCCGGCTCCTCTTTTTTCTTTTTTCTTGTATTTCCTATATAAAAAGCGCTCTTTTTTTTTTTTACCCTCTCCTAAGCAACATTTCCAAGAAAGAATTTTAAGCTCTTCTTTTTGCAACGACCATCTCCACTTTCAACAAAAAAAATCAATACAACAAAACACCCTTTCTATTAGGTAACTTTTATACTCTAAAGTCGCGTTTTTCACTCTCCAAAAAAATGAAATGAAATGACGTAAATGAATTAAATTCCAGATGGGATAAAATGAAGAAAACTTTTTTACTTCATCTAATTATTTTTTTTTTTTTTGGGTGATTCCCTTTTTCAGTTGTCATTAACTTTATAAAATAACTTTTTGTAGTATGGCAGCGACTGTACCACCGCAACAAGTGACGGCTGCCCAAAAGTTGGCTCAAGTCAATGAACAAACTTGGTTAACCATGGGTAAATGACACACATGTAACTCAACATAAAAGACAACACAACTCACAGTTTATTTTTTTTCAATGGGGACCATTAAGGTAATCTCGCTGAAATGATGACAGATTATGATAAAGCCATGACGTGTTACGAATCTGCTTTAAGACACAACCCTTATTCCGTGGTTGCTTTATCCCAGATCGCGTCTTTATGTAGAGGAAGAGAACAGTTTGGAAGAGCAGTCGACTATTTTAAACGAATTTTGGCTATTCAAGAGAATAATGGTGAAACTTGGGCTGCTCTTGGTCACTGTTATTTAATGATGGATAATCTTCAAGAAGCCTACCAAGCTTATCAACAAGCCTTATATCATCTTTCCAACCCCAAGGGTTAAAAAAAAAAAAAAAAAAAATAGTGTGGGATATATTGCTATGATCATGTATATTAATAAACATAACAGGACCCTAAGCTCTGGTATGGTATTGGTATTTTGTATGATCGTTATGGTTCATTAGAACATGCAGAAGAGGCTTTTTCTGCTGTAATGAAGATGGATCCCAAGTTTGAAAAGGCAAACGAGATTTACTTTAGACTGGGTATTATTTACAAGCAACAACAAAAATACGACCTTTCACTTCAAGTAAGTTATTTAAAAGAGAGAGAGAGAGAGTAAAGAAGACTCACTTCTTCTTACAATACTCTAGTGCTTCCGTTATATTCTTCATAATCCTCCAAGACCTTTAACTGAAAGTGATATTTGGTTCCAAACTGGTCATGTCTATGAACAACAAAAAGAGGTATAAGTTGTATTTTCAAGATGCTGTAGGAGTAATAATAATAATATTTTTTAATGATAATAATAGTACGAACTTGCTAAAGAAGCCTATGAACGTGTGTTGGCTGAGAATCCTGATCACGCCAAAGTACTTCAACAATTGGGTTGGTTATATCATCAACAAAACACGTCTTTTTGTAATCAAGCATTGGCTATCCAATACTTGACTCGTTCACTTAAATCAGATAGCAATGATGCACAATCATGGTATCTTTTGGGCCGTTGTTACATGGCCGAACAAAATTACAATAAGGCTTATGAAGCCTATCAACAAGCTGTGTATCGTGATGCCCGTAATCCCACAGTGTGTACGTCTATTGGTGTCCTTTACTACCAAATCAATCAATACCGTGATGCCTTGGATGCTTATAGTCGTGCTATTCGCTTAAATCCTTACATTAGTGAAGTTTGGTATGATTTGGGTACTCTTTATGAATCTTGTAAAATAATAGTACGAACTTGCTAAAGAAGCCTATGAACGTGTGTTGGCTGAGAATCCTGATCACGCCAAAGTACTTCAACAATTGGGTTGGTTATATCATCAACAAAACACGTCTTTTTGTAATCAAGCATTGGCTATCCAATACTTGACTCGTTCACTTAAATCAGATAGCAATGATGCACAATCATGGTATCTTTTGGGCCGTTGTTACATGGCCGAACAAAATTACAATAAGGCTTATGAAGCCTATCAACAAGCTGTGTATCGTGATGCCCGTAATCCCACCTTTTGGTGCTCTATTGGTGTCCTTTACTACCAAATCAATCAATACCGTGATGCCTTGGATGCTTATAGTCGTGCTATTCGCTTAAATCCTTACATTAGTGAAGTTTGGTATGATTTGGGTACTCTTTATGAATCTTGTAATAATCAAGTACAAGATGCTCTTGATGCTTATCAAAGAGCCGCTGAATTAGACCCCTCCAATCCTCATATTAAACAACGTCTTGAGTTACTTAGAAAGTCTCAAAATGTCCCACCTTCTCAACAACAACAACAGCAGCAACAACAACAACAATCTGCTCCTGTTCCTCAAGATGTCAGTAATCCAAGCCAATATCAAAGCGGTGGTCATAATAATGGTCAACCTTTGAACGGTGCTTCTTATAGTCAATCTGCTCCTACAGGTCCTCCATCCAGTATGTCTGCTTATCACACTGCTGGAAGTCAACAACAACAACAACAACAACCTCCTTCTCAACAACAACAACAACAACGTAACAATGATGAAAGAGTTTCTACTCCTCAATTACCTGTAGTAAACCATGGTGGACATGAAAATAGTAATGGTCCTGCTAGAGATCTTCCTATGCCTGGTCCTCCTCCTCCCTCTGCTAGCTCTGGACGTCGTTCCCCTGGTCCTTACAACTCACAATATCCTTCTCATGGTAATAACCGTGAAGATGTACGTATTCCAGATATTGGTGGTGGTGGACGTGCTCCTACACCTTCTGATAGATCTCAAATGAATCCTATCCTTCATGATGAAAGACATCATCATCCACAACAACAACAACAACATCAACAAGGGCAACAAGGGCAACAAACCAATTTACCTCCCATGTCGATGCGTTTCAAGAATGAGGAAAATCGTTCACCTAATCCTGCTCATGCACCTCCTCCACAAGTTTCTTCACCTCATTCACGTCCTTCTCCACGTAGTTCTCATCATCCTTTGGCTCCTCCTCCTCAGCATCAACAACAACAATACAATGATCATCGTTTATCTCCTCGTACAGGTCATTCCGAGTCTAGTTATCGTTATGAACAACAACAACAACAACGTTCACCTGCTCAAAGACCCATGGAAGTGGATTCTTCTTCCTCTGCATCTCCTCGATCTCGTCATGACTATAATCGTATGAAGCATGAAGAACAGCAACAACAACAACATCAACAGCAGCAGCAATTACAACAATCTCGTTATGGTGGTAAAAATGATGAAAAGAAACCTTCTCCCGAAGTACAACATCAACAACAACAACAACATCATCATCACCAACCTTCTCCACAACCTCAACAACAACAACAACAACAAAGACCAACAAGTCATGCTGTGGATGAAGATTATGATGAGAGTGCTGCTGATGCTCTGTTAAGTATGGGCAATCCTCATCTTGGTCAAAAGAGAGCATTACAACATGAACAAGACGAAAATAAAAAACCTAGACAAGATGAACCTGTAAATGAAAAGATGGACGTAGATGTAAAAGAACCAGAAAAGGAAACAACTCCCAAGAAGGAAGAACCCACACCTGCTCCTCAACCACAACAACAACAACAACAACAAGAAAAGGAAGCGGTTGTAGAGGAAAAGGAAGAGGGTGAAAATGACGAAGAAGAAGAAGGAGAAGCAGTGACAGAAGCACCTGCTGCTGTTCCTTCTACAACAACTACAACTACAACTGGTACTGAACCCGCTAAAGAAGCGACAGAAAAAGACGAAGAACCCGAGGAAGGTGAAGTGGATGAAAAGGAGGAAGGTGAAGTCAAAGACGACGATGAAGATGAAATCATGGAAGAAGCAACACCAGCACCAACAGCAAATACACAAACAAAGCGAGATGCTTCGATTCCTCCCACCGCTGCTGTCGCTGCTACCAATGCCATGAGCGCAGCCACATCGCAAAAACAAGACTCCTCTGTAGATGACACCACCACCACCACTGCTGGATCAGCATAATTTTTAATATAAAATTTCTTTTTATTATTCCACATCTCTTCTTTTTTTTTTTTTTTTGCTTGCAAAATAATAAAGGAAAAAAAAATATTTTTGTTTTTCAAATTAAATATTTCTATGTTGTAAACCATCTTTATGAAGATGAAGGGAGCTACCTGTGGGATCACCAGCAACAATACCTTGATAATCTAAGCGGTAGAGTTTAGGTGGAAGACCCTTACCGAATTTACGGTTAATATGGTTAGAGCACAAAAGGGCAGAAAACATCACGACCAAGTGCACGGGAATCATGGAGAAGGCTACAATCCAAGTAATGGTAAGGGCTTCTTTGGTAAAAGTTTGGTATTTGAATTTACAACCGGGTAATAATGTGCGAGGGAAACACTTGTTGGATCGTTCGTGGTAATCAGTAAAGGATTTATAACCGCAACAATGGAGCTATTATTATTGTTTAACATGTGTTGTTCATACATCATCACACCATTATTTTAACTTACGTTGGCTTGGATACGAGCTCTGCCGTCGGAATCCAGATCGTAATGCCATTGATACGAGAGCTTACCCTCAATATTCCACTTGTTTTTACGGTAGGCCGTGTATCCAATGGCAGCAATCATGCCAAAGCTAGGCCACAGCAGTAAATTGTAAAGGGATAAAATCGCTCGGTTGTTCAACATGATGCCTGCATAGCCCACAAGAGATGTAAACAGACAAATCACACCCGTGGCAAGAATCACTATAATTTAAAAAAGATTCAAAAGTCAGCAGCTTATTGGATATAGAAAGTGGTGTCTACTACTTGCAATTTAGAATCATTCGCTCTCCTACTAAAACCACATCTGCACGAAGATAGACTGTAGAATGTAAAAAAAAAAAAAAATGAGTTCCTTCCCTTTCTTTTTCTCTCCTGAATCATACATTTGAAAAAGGTCAATAATGCCAGCAACAAGATTCCTAATCCATAACAAAACAACTACGAAAGAATGATGATTTAGAAACAGAGAGATCTCCCAATGAAATGCTTGTATTACCAAGGTGTTGGTCAATAACAACCACCACTTGTGTTTAGTCCATCTTTGTTTCTTTTTAATCGCCGGATCGGGAGCGTATCGTTTCACCATATGAAGACTGGCTGTATCGACTGAATTACGTGAACTGTTACTACTGCCACCAAACGATTGACGTGATTCGGATTTCATCCAAGGTAAAACGGGTTCTGGCAGTTGTTCATCGTGGTGAATCGACTCCCAAGAATCATAATTTTGTTGTTGTGTTCTATTATTGGATGGTCTCAAGTCCTGTAAAGAAACCGATGAACTCGCTTGACTCTTTTGTGTGGCATACGGATAATTGGGTTGTTGTGTTGAAAGTAAGTTCGACATTTTCTTTGAATAAAAAAAACAAGAAAAAAAAGAAATGAAAAAAAAATAGAGATATCAAAAAATCCAATAAGTTATAAGGAAGAACTAGAAGAAAAGTAAAAAAAATGTATTTTTAGCATGCAAGAAAAGAGCAGCATCCAGGTACACAAAAACCCTAAAAAAAGAGGAGGGTTAGTAGCCCTATCCATGTTCGTATTACAGACCATTCAATACTCAGGTGCGCGTTGATTGGACAATTTATAAATAAAGGCTTCCTTTAATAGTAACCCAACGCGCAGGTTTGTTGTGATGAGTGATGATGGATCGTCCTCTATAGTGCTCTCTGTACACTGCGGAGAATGCATGTACATGTTATTTTTCATATATCATTTCACATAGATAGGTTTCAGTTGCCATGTACCTACAATGTGAACAATGCCTATATTTGTACATCCGCTTTTTAAGTATATATCGATAATCAAGTCAGTGTTCGCAGGAGAGTAAGCATTGCAAGGGATTATGTGTGTGCTTTTTATAATAGGCTAATCGGGTGACATACATATATGTCAACGTTATCGTTGAGGGAAAATCCCATTTACGGAACAAATTGCATAATCGCAGCGTGTGGCTAATACAGGCAGGATGCCGAGTTCATGCAGTACAAAGAGCGTAAAACCTCTCTCATCTCGGAAGGAGCATCTCCACCGAACCTTGTGTCCCCCGTTAGATACATTTGACGATTACATAAAATGGACAAAAACTTCATTTCATAATAACTTGTTTGCACTCCTTTTGACGTCTGAGATCATACACGGATTATATTACTTGGTGTAACACTTCCAAAAATAAAACAGTTGTCCTTATCAATAAAAATCCGATTTTTATATCAAGAAATGAATAAGTAATATATTATATATAAAGAGGGTAAAAAAAAAGAGAGAGAGAGAAAGAGAGTAGGGTATTTGGTTGGTTTCTTTTTTTTTTTTAATAGTAACTTGAGCTATACATGCTTTAAAGAAAAAAAAAAAGAAAAAGGATGAATGTGTTGGTATGGTATGTATGTATGTATTTTCTTTTTTTTTTTAAGACTCTGATAGATCCATACCCATCTTTATGACTGATTAATCCAGGATGTTCTCCAACTACAAGTGCTTCAGAAGAAATGTTTCCTCGATTACGTCTTGCGATTTCTCTTTCGTTCTTTTCGTACTTGTCACCCACATAAAGGGCAGCACCTACGACGTTGGTCCACATAAAGATCAAGTTGAATAAAGGCACAATCTCAAGCGCCACTGCAACAACGCCAAATTGACAGTACTGTGATTTGTGTCTCCAAGCAAAACTTCGTGAATCACTGACTGAGAATCCTCTAAACTCCAAGTCGTAGTGTAAGTGGTGACCCCAACTAGGGTAGTAACATGGTGAGTGACTCTCTCCTTCTTTACTGGTAAAATACACGACTTACCATGCTACCCAACCGTTGATATAACAAGCAACGAATGTACCAACAAAAGGAATCAAATGCAAAGGGGCAGTAATGATCAATATCAAAATCTACAATATCATATGTTGTTGTCAATCAACCCCACTCAAAAATTAAAAATAGGTAAATCACTCACCTGTGCGAGGATAAGCAACCAAACTAGTGCTAAACCACTCGAGATACCTCGACAACATAATCGCATGCCATTCACAGGGACGCGATTGGCAAACATGCGTTCAAGACCTCTGGCTTTCAAGGTAGCATCAAACAATGCATCTTGGAAAATGGGTAACAAAATGGCAAAAAAGATCAAGTCGAAAACGGCTGATTCCAAAAGGACAAAGATAACAGACACCGTCCACGCAAGCCAAACAGGACATTTCGCTACAATTAACGCATGAGCTTGTAATGGTAAAAGATAAACAAAGGAAAGAATCAAAGAGATCAAGCCAAAGATTAACGTCAGAAGAAACGGACAAATCGTTTTCACCCACAACTGCGCAATGAGGGAGGTGAATATGAGTTCAAAAGGTAGTGTATGTGCGTTCATCGTGAGGTACATACCTGGGGATGTGATATAAAGAAAACGATACCGGCAATGGGATATGTATAAGGTGGTGCCATGGCTTACTAGAGTGTTTAAACTATGAAAAAAGGGGTTAAAGAAACACAAAGACAAAGAAAAGCTTAAATAGCTCTTGTCAAGTGATTGGCTCCGTTCGTTTGTAGGTAGGTAGCACATGGGGAAATCCGAAACACGAAAGGAACATACAGAAAACCCCAAACATACATACTGTACAGGCAAGTATCATGACGGAAACTAGAGTTTCAAACTGTGGCTTTGCAAATCCCATCTTATGGATAGCGTTATGCGGAATGATTCATGCGTTTCATTACTTCTTTTATGGACTAATTTGATCTCAGCATCGATAGTGGCACCAGTAGCCAAGAAGAAGAGATAGACAGTTTTCGCTGTAAATTAATTCTCAATACTTTTATAATTTAATATCATAGAGAAATGACTGCAGGACACGAGGGACATGGTCTCGCCTCGATCTCCTTAACCCACGTCTATTTCAACCCCTCAGACAAAGTGTCTTATGCATTCGCCTACATTACCTTGGCACCGATTGCCATCATGGTGTTTTATGCATCAGTTATTGTTTCGCGACGTGAAATGGCTGGCATTTTAATGCTTGCCGGTCAACTGTTGAACGAAGTGTTGAATTACATATTAAAGGAGCACCTTCAACAAGACAGACCTTATGGTAATGTTTACTTGTACGGGGAATACGAAATCAAAGCTCATCTTCATCCATCTTGAATAGGTCATCTTGGCGACGGTTATGGTATGCCCTCAAGTCATTCACAGTTCATTTGGTACTTTGCTGTGTATGGATCACTCTACTTGTTCAACTACATTCACCTGGATCACACTGTGTGGAAAGTATTGACAAGTGCTGCCATGTTTGCTCTTGCTATTCTCGTAGCGGTCTCCCGGTAATGTGACACACTTTGCTGTTTCATCCCTAGCCATACTAACTTGCCACGTAGTATCTATTTGGGCTATCATACCCTGAACCAGGTCATTATTGGATCACTTGTAGGCATCTCCTTTGGCTTGTTTTGGTATAGCACCACAAAGTTCCTTCATTCGCATGGTATCATTGATTATATTTTGGATTTATCCATCTCCCAAAAACTGTACATAAGGGATATGGGTATTGTTGATAATGTCGCGCGATACGAGTATGAACAATGGGCCCAATTAAGGCAGCAGAAAGTATTGAATAAAATTAAATAATATGCTTCTTTTGAAGTATGTAGAGTAATAGCTATCTGAAAAGATATTTACAACCATTTACTACTGCTTTTGTGATGATGCGCAATAAACGGTGCGAATTTGTAGCTGGACAGACACATACCACTTCTATTACATTATCACCATCAATCGATTCCAAACTGATAAAGCTATTATTACATTTATTTTTTATCCAATGATCCAATCCTTAATATTATCTACATTTTTGCTCTCAACAGAGCAAGACTCAAAGTCAATGGAATTGTCAATATGGTCAAACTTGAATTCCTCCCCTTCATAACCCAAAAATGCCTCCTGTTCATCCTCTTCTTGTTGCTCAACTCTTGCAGTACGAGTATCACGCAAGCGATTACTATACATTACCGCTTAGACTCTTTTTTTTCATATGCACCTTTAATCAATACTTACATTTCAGCCTCAAGCATCAACTTGATCTTTTCAACAGGGAGAGCAGTAATCATATCAGACTTGTTACAAGCAATCAAGATAGGTGTGCGTTGCTTTTGCACTTCTGACTTGGCCAACACGTCATATAAATATTCTGCTACGGGTCTAATTTGTCTACTAAGCGTAGTGCTGTCGACTACAAACACGATGGAGCGTGTGACAGGTAAAAAGTCCACATAACGGTAACGGATACGATCGTGTCCTGGCATATCTACAATGTCAAACATCTGGTACATCACGTCAGCATCCTTCCCCTTTGAGCGATTGTCATCTTCCTATTTCCTTTTTACCTTGTTGGCAATTTCTACTTGTCCTTCATTTTCCTTCATTGAAGACACAGTTGGGCGGTTTTGGCCATGCTTTAACTGAAGTGATGACGAAGAGTCAAAATAAAACTGTTATCAAACGAGGTGTATCCCTTTTCTTACCAAAATATACATTGCTGTTTTTCCAGCATCGCATGTACCAAGTAGTAACACTGTGTTTTTGTTATTCTTTTTCGTATAAAGAGAAAGTCCAACGACTAAAGTTTACAGGTGTTAAAGGATCATCATCATGAACACGAATTTCAGTGGCTTTTTTCTTTTTTACCTGTTGCGATTATGAGAACAGAAACGGCAATAATAGCCTTTATCAGTAATGAGTTGTCCATATGTATTTTATATTGAGAAAGAAAATAGCTGGGAAACTTAAAAGAATAACAAAGATTTTACAAAGATGTTTCACGTCACACAAAAAGCAGTAAAGTTTGTCAGAATTTATTATTACAACTTGGAAGGATTCTTCCATTGTGCTTTTCTCTTTTGAGCAAAAGCCATTAAACCTTCAGTCAAGTTATCACCTTCTCTCCAAGCAGCAGCTTCTGGTGTAGCAAGCCATTCCTCAGTGGCATCTGTCATGGAAGCGCGTTCAAGAGCCAATAAGAGGCCTTGCTTTGTCAAAAGAACAGCATCAGGAGAACTAATGAAAAAAAAGTCAATAACACTTTCTTTCCCCGGTGAATATCAATAAAGTACTTACTTGGCGGTGATTTGCTTGGCCCAACGAAGAGCAGCGTCCACAACGTTGGCATCATTGGGAATAATTTCATTCACTAAACCATGAGTCTTTGCTTCGTCAGCCTTCATGAAACGGCCTGTCAAGACCAATTCAGAGGCAATTTGATAACTCACAGAACGTGCTAAACGTGCTAAACCACCAGCAGCAATAACAACGCCCTGCTTGACTTC
This sequence comes from Mucor irregularis B50, assembly GCA_000587855.1. Classification (NCBI taxonomy): domain Eukaryota; kingdom Fungi; phylum Mucoromycota; class Mucoromycetes; order Mucorales; family Mucoraceae; genus Mucor; species Mucor irregularis. Next base: position 514,347 of record KK076504.1, on the reverse strand, counting down.
GGGTAAACCGAATTGTGATTTCTCTGTGGCGACAACGATATTACAACTGACAACCATTTCCATACCCCCACCAAGGGCGAAACCATTGACGGCAGCAATCACAGGCTTACGTGTAATACGTCTGTTACTTAAACCACCAAAGCCAGTGGGTGGCAAAACGTTGCCTCCAATAGTTGTTTTATCGTTTTCTCTGGCATTGTGTGCACTGACAAGATCCATACCAGTACAGAAAGCTTTGTTTCCACTACCAGTGATCTATTTACATATATAAAAGATGATGAATTGTCTGTATAAGACTGATAATCGATTGATTTTCCTTACAATAATAACCCAAACAGAATCTTCTTTCTCAGCCCAATCAAAGATATGGTGTAATTCCCAGTTGGCGCCTACGTGTAAAGCGTTGTATTGCTTTGGTCTGTTGATGGTAATGAGCAAGACATGAGGCTCTGGCATAGAAAGAGCCACGAATTCAGTCTTTGGGAATTGAACAGCTTCAGACATGGTAAAATAACAAAAAGAAAGGTTTTATCTTTTTCAAAGAAAAGGAAGAGCGAAATAAAGAAGCTTGTTGATATTTTTATAAGTTCAGGACTCAAATTTGGGACCTTTCTACTTAGTCAAACTTTTTCTCACCATTTGCAATATTAAAAAGGATGGGGGAGAGTTTGAAAATTTTGGATAACCGATTTGGACCTAGCATAAATTGTGTATATATATGCATAAAAAACTGTTCATTTTTATTATGTTATGTATAAATAAATGAAGAAAGAAAGAGAGAAAAACGTACAATACGAAAGAAGTGAAAGGGAATCATTTACAAGAAGTTTTAATTGGCCATTACCAAAGTATCCTTTTTACCTTGTTCTTTTTGCTGCTTAGAAGTAATTGCAGCAGTAGAAGAAGAAAGAGGGGAGGGTTGATGAATATGAGGTTTTGTTAATTTCTTATTTTCAGGACTGTTAGGAGGAGAGATGCGAATTGGTGTAGAAGTTGGTTGCAAATATTGTAACCTAGGAGACTGTGACGGACTAATCATGCCAGTGTTACCAGGATCCATTTTTAAAGATACTCTGCCACGGGAACGATCTTCGTATAAAGTCATAATGTTACCATGGTCACCAACTCTATAAGAAACCGAGAAGGGATCAATCCACAATACAAAATCGCGAGGAAGGTGGGTATGAATTAATTTGGAAGAACAAGCAGCTTTGTCGCAAGCTATTTTTTATTAATAAATATAAGGAGATAATTATAAATATATAAAAATATATGCTCTTTTACCTCTTAATATAATGGGATCTAATTCTCCATTAAAGTTAGAGATGGCTCTGTAACCATTACCTCGATAAGGTTGCTGGGAATCCCAATGGTCTGTATAACGTTGCTTTAACAACTCGCCCAACTTCTCTTTAAATGTCGAAATCACATCTAAATACCTAGGAGACTGTGACGGACTAATCATGCCAGTGTTACCAGGATCCATTTTTAAAGATACTCTGCCACGGGAACGATCTTCGTATAAAGTCATAATGTTACCATGGTCACCAACTCTATAAGAAACCGAGAAGGGATCAATCCACAATACAAAATCGCGAGGAAGGTGGGTATGAATTAATTTGGAAGAACAAGCAGCTTTGTCGCAAGCTATTTTTTATTAATAAATATAAGGAGATAATTATAAATATATAAAAATATATGCTCTTTTACCTCTTAATATAATGGGATCTAATTCTCCATTAAAGTTAGAGATGGCTCTGTAACCATTACCTCGATAAGGTTGCTGGGAATCCCAATGGTCTGTATAACGTTGCTTTAACAACTCGCCCAACTTCTCTTTAAATGTCGAAATCACATCTAAATCCACTTTGGACTGCAATAACCGTCCTAAAAATTCAACTGCTTGTGCAATCTCAATATGCATGTTTAACGTATATAAAATATATAAAAAAGTTATATAAAAGAGTAAGTAAAAAAAAAAGGAAAAGAATAAAAAAAAAGATTCGGGGTTTTTGATTTTTGATGATTTATGCCTTTTAATGCTGCCTCTCTCTTTCTCTCTTTTTTTTCTGTTCATTGTCCACACACTACTATTAGACCCTCTCCTCACTTTTCATATCCAATCAGATTCTTTTATCATGTAACAAAAATAGCAATTTATGTATAATACAGCCAGCCAATCATAACCATCCTTATGCAAATAATTAAATCAATCTGAGTCGCTTAGCTAGCGTTAAGGAAAGAATGGCAAAGACAGCAAGACTGAGTACAATCCAGAAAAAGTAGATCAAATTATCGTAATCTTTACCAGGTACCTTCACGTTCATGCCTTTTTGATATAAAAATCCGTCAGTTCAAATTGTATTTGCATTCAAGATCAACAAACAAATTTTACCCCATAAACCAGTAACTAAATTCATTGGTAGAAGCACTGTTGCAAATATAGTTAATCTTCCAATAACCAGATTCGTAGAATTGGATGTCTGTGTTAACTCAATAGATATACGAGCCAAATAATTCGATTCTGATCTAGCCAAGACCGTCTCGTAATGATTTAAATTTTGTACCATCGTCAAGAGATGATCCTGTACATCTCCCAAGTAAAGACCAACATCAGGGTATATTTTAGCTGCAGGATTTTCAATTAAATCCTGTTCATCTTGTTGTATCGGCATATCAATTGACCTCTCTTCTATGCGTTTCATTAAAGCCCTTACAACCTCCACTTTTGTCCCTAATAATCGGACCAGTTGAATCACTTTCTTTCTGCAAGTACCTATACGTAATACCATATCCGACTGATCTGTTTTATACAACAGTACCAAATCGTCTATAGCGTCGACTTCTGATTCTATTTGCTGTATCATTGGTGCAAAACTATCCGTTATCTCATCCATCACGGCGTAATTGATCCAATCAGGCACTACCTCGATGTAGTCTTGTAACTGCTTCACTCGTTGCTGTACATGGCGTACATGCGGCACTTGATCAAAATGAAACTAAATATGGTCAAAAAATTAATAATTTTTTTTTCTTTCATTCCATCCCTTTTTCTTTATGATTGAAAATTTATGTATGTATGTATGTATGTATGTACGTACTTACCGTCAAAATATGCTTCTTGGTAACGATATTATAAAATGTGACCGGTCTTAGTTGTTGTTGATGATCATGTAAAAACGCTCGGTAGCAAACAAATATGTAGTGTCTAAACACATCGCATTTTTCGCGGATTTCATGTGACATAATGTCTTCTGTGGTCAATGGGTGAATATGGAATACCTAACAACTCTATTAAGAAGTCTTTCTTTCTTTTTTTACATCATTAAAGTATCTTACTTTGCTGATCGCTTTCATTTCTTCGTTAGAGGGTGATGTAACGTCTATCCAGTAGTTGTCTTTCAATAACAATTGCTCTAGTGTCATGTTGGGTGGTAATTTCAATTCTGACAATGATCTTCCCCTCACACAGCCCGTGTCAACATGGTAGTACATGAATCGATCCTCTAACGGTTGCTGGGTCGTATTATAACTTTTTTCGCTAAGATCCCGTTGGTGCACACTGCTTCGACCGTTGTTATCACCGTATAAACTTAACAATTTACTCTTTTCTTCTCCAGCAGAGGTATAGTAATGTTTTGGCAATGGGGATTGATCTGGGCTCATAAACTCACTAAACAATGTCAAGGCACTGAGGTTGATGGCATCCAGACTAGAGGAAGAACTGTGCCTCGTATTCATTCGATGATGCGATTTTATTTCCAACTTTTCTGCTTCATCTTTATCAAATGCTGTACTACTTGTGGAAGGTCTGCCATTTTTATTTGGAGGGAAACATATATCTTGCTCTGGTTGCAATGATGTTCGATTCGTATTAAATAATTGGTCTAAATCTTTGGGTTCCGTCACTAATAATAAGCTACTTCTTTGATCGTTCTCGCGTTGCCTATTTTGCAAAGATGTCAAATCATTATTATTCTCCTTGTAAAGAGATGGATAATATGGATACGTGCTATTTTCCATTATAGCGTACTTGTTTTATGAAAGAAGGTAAAAAAAAAAAGATGAAAGAAAGTGGCCATTGCATTTGTTTTGGGGCCCCTCCAGAAAATTAAGGAGATCTCTACATACTAGCTTATATTTATGCACTCAAGGGGATAAATAACCAAGCAGACATATCATAACAGGAGATGTAAAGAGATAAAAGGCGTTGGGATAAATAAATGTACTGATTTTTATACAGAAAAGCATGGATTAGGGAGTGAATCTGTTCATATATAGGTGTATTGCCCCCAGATTTATACTTTGTATCCAATCATCAATAAATGTGCGTGCACCACTTCTGGATACACAGATTAAATGTATGTGAGTGTTGCCGCTACTTTGGATTTTTTTTACGTCAAGACAATCAAATTGTACGTAGACGCTAAAAGTTTATATTTTAATGTTGCAGCTATCGTTTGCGTACGTACATAGTAATCGTTTCGGGAAGTGATAATACTCTCTAATGCTGATGCGCTTGATGACAAATAGACAATTATTGATTACTCATGATATCTGAAATCGCTATAGCAGTAATAGTATACTGATATAGAGTGTACAAGTATACCTTTCAAATAAGCTTAGAAGTTAAAATATCGATAAAAATAAAATCATATTAAGACGATTTTCATTCTTTCTTCACTCTCTCTTTTAACTTCTACAGGTCAAACGTGAAAGGCAAGTCTCTAAAAAATACGAATACAGATATTTCTTGGTAATTAATACTTTTATGGATCTGTATGTAATGGTCCATCTGGTTTTCGGTAAGGTTTATGTTTCTACTTATTACATTATTATGTGATGAATACTTCTATCTGACGGTGTTTATACGTTTTACGTGTTGCATCCCCAATTGTTGTTCGTTTATCGCTTCAACATCCTGATACTTATTTGAAATATAATGAAAATGATAAGAGGGGTCTTTATTTTTCTAAAGGAGGGCCTTGTTCCTCACATATGCGTTAAGCATAACGATTTTCAGTTGAATCTATGTGCTATGTATACTTCAGATTCCTTCAATGGGTTTTGAGAAGAAGGACAACGTATTGGAGAACTCGGGGACTTAGTTCACATAGTATACATCTTTGTAGTATAAGACTAATCAATGCAGAGCGCGCACAACTATATCGAACTTACAGTGAGCATACGTGGAAGTTGTAAAGTAGTACACTGATACGTACCACCAGCACCAACGGCAAAGTAAGGCTTTTCTCAAAGACATCATAAAAATGGATAAGGACCAGGGTTAGGCCCACGGCCACTTCGAAATGACCCCGCTCAGATTTTCTTCGATCATACGCGCTTGAAACGTGGATTTTCAACATTCCAAAAGATTTTTTTGATGAAGAGACGCTTGCAAGGAGGCTCCTATATAAAGACAAAGCAAACAGTTTCTAATCAATTAAAGAACTACCAACATACTCCAATAGCATTTAATATCAAGATGGAATATGTCTCTCTGTTTTTAATGGATTTAGTAGTATACATCTTTGTAGTATAAGACTAATCAATGCAGAGCGCGCACAACTATATCGAACTTACAGTGAGCATACGTGGAAGTTGTAAAGTAGTACACTGATACGTACCACCAGCACCAACGGCAAAGTAAGGCTTTTCTCAAAGACATCATAAAAATGGATAAGGACCAGGGTTAGGCCCACGGCCACTTCGAAATGACCCCGCTCAGATTTTCTTCGATCATACGCGCTTGAAACGTGGATTTTCAACATTCCAAAAGATTTTTTTGATGAAGAGACGCTTGCAAGGAGGCTCCTATATAAAGACAAAGCAAACAGTTTCTAATCAATTAAAGAACTACCAACATACTCCAATAGCATTTAATATCAAGATGGAATATGTCTCTCTGTTTTTAATGGATTTAGAGAGTGGAGAGGACATTTTTATAGCTTATTATATCAATCCCATAAAGCGACGACTTTTAACGACTTTTTGGGATCCTTCACTTACTGCGTCATATCCTAAAAAAGATTTGAAAGTCGGTCAGACTCTGCACCTAATCCTATTTGCTGGAATACATAGTGTGTCGCAGTAAGTTTATTGCGATCTTTAGTATTTTGCGTCTTCTAACTTGAAAAGGGGGCTGCGGTTAACTTAATTTTAAAACCCGTTAAAAGGAAACCTCTTTTTGACTTCAATTTTATCTATTTCGCTGCAAAAACTACCTACAGCACAATATAGAGAATTATGTCGAATCGTATGCTAGTTTTGGTAGGTTTGCCCGGCTCGGGTAAAAGCACAATCTCCAACCAACTAGTTAAATGCAAACCTGTAATTACAAAATAGCACTTCTCCTGCATTCACCTTCGCTTGCTCATTTAAATATATTTGTTAGGAATGGAAACGAGTTAATCAAGACGATATGAAATCAAGAAAAGCTTGCGAAATGTACACTAGAAAGTATTTGGATCAACGACACAGTGTCATTGTAGATCGTTGTAATTTTGATCGTGATCAAAGAAGAACATGGATAGATTTAGCAAATCACTACAAAGTTCCTATTGACTGTATTGTATTAACAGCAAATCAAGAGGTAAATAGAGTTTCTTTGATGTATATAGTGCCTGTAAAGCTGATCATTCAGCAAATTAGGAATGCGCTGAGCGTATCAAAGTGCGCCAAGATCACCCCACAGGTGTTACAGGAACAAATGGTATTCATATTTTGAGAAGATTTGTAAAAAACTATCATCCACCCACTGCGGAACACCCTGAGGGTTTCTCTAGAATCTTATACTTGGAACCCTCCTCCAATCCCATATGTACAACAGAGCGTATAGATGAGATATTTTCTTTACTGCAAGAATGCCCATTACTCATAGAAGAACACACAAATAATTTTCCTCAGAAGCAAAAGCCTGTAGTCGATGAAGATGGATGGACAACCATACCCCCTACGAATAATAATGACTCTCTTTGATCTCTTCATTTTAGAAAATCACTGTCCATAACAAAAGACTACCGAAACTTGCTATATATTTTACTCTACAAATAAACCATTGACACCCTTATCTTATCTCGAATTGAAAGACAACAATGAGGTTTACCTGTCAAAAAATCGGCCGCCTGACTTTGGTACCTATTATCGTTATAGATCCTGTAAATACATTGAGCTTATACAAGGCGAAGCTTCGCTGTGGAAAAATGATACTCATATTGCCTATTTTCTAGGATACAATCACGTATTCACATACGTATACTAGCATTATATAGCGAAAACCAATGTTTATTCAGCTAATAAGAGTGTTATTAGGTTTCATTAATTTGATTCTAGTGACTGTTGGGAGATGAATGGTTGATAAATAGATGTTTAAATGAGTATATTATTATGTAATAAAAAGGTTGATGATAAGTAAAAATTGCAAAAAAAAAATGATATACAAAAGACAAACAAGAATAGATGATGATTAAGCGATGCTGTAACAAGCACTGTGCTGAGTTTGGATCCTCTCAATTCTATCATTCTCATTACCAGTTCTTTCTTTTGAAGGTGGAGTGACATCAATGTTTTCTTTGGGCAGTTGTTCGGAAACGGTTACTGTGTTCAAGGTGCTTTTCGATACTGGCTGACAGTTCTCCATGGACTTGGCATAAAGTTCCGGCATGTGCTTCTCTTCGAAGGCAAGTCTCCACTTTGTTCCGCGAACATAAGTAAGAATGACGAAGCCTGCATTTAAAACATTGATACAAGCTAATATGGTGAACAAAACACCCGTACCGAGAGCATCAACAGCTTGTGATGAAAAGATAGTAGTGATCGCAGCTATCAAACAACGAACACAACTGTTGACACCAACAGCGGTGGCGGAGTAACCTATAAATATTCATGCGTGAGAAACGGAAAACATAGCATCTTCCATAAATCCACGTACCTGGTTTGGAATCGACAAGGTACACAGAGGTAGGAGTAAAAGCCCACATCTGACCAAGCGCATCTATTAAAAAAAGATCAGTGTCAACTCGATATTGGAAGCCATAACAATGATACTTACAAACAAAAAGTCCAATAAGTGGTGCGTACACACCCACTCGCTTTTCAGTCGACCAACCGTAAATCAAGTAACCAGCTGGAATAAGTATAAATGATGGCACAGCTGCTTGCAATCTCATTTCAGAAACAATCTTTTGTCCATCTTGACTTTTTTTGGATAACTTAGCGAGCACATAATCTGAATGTTGGCCACTGAGAACGGAACCAATCATAAATCCACCACCCATTGCAAGATAACAAAGACCCACTTTCCATTCAGTGTAACCATAGATCCTCTTGAAAGTATCTGTGATTGTGGGGTTCTATCGTGATCGAAAGATTAGGTATTTTAAATATCAACCATGTTTGTATAGTCTGACGTACCAAGAAGTATAAACTTGCAAAAATTACGGTATTGTACGCGGTGAGAAGGAGGACGGTAGGATCGTGCAACATGACAATCATTGGTTTAAAGCTTGTACCCAAAGTCGTGAAGAATGAGGGTCCGGATGGCTTTTTTTCCACGGTGGTTACATCCTTGTTGGATACATAGTGGTTTTCTCCCAAGTCTTCATCCATCTCGTTTTTGATTACTTCTACTTGTCTTTGCTTTCTGAGAGTTTCAGGCAAGAAGGCAGCTGTCAAAATTAATAAAACACCGGCCATGATTGCAGTGAAATAGAAGGTGGATTGCCAGTTCATGTATTGACATAAGAAACCTGTTACACAGAAAAGTCAGTCGCTAGATCAATATCATTTTCTATTTTGGATTTACCTCCAATTGTGGGACCTAAAATTACAATGGAGAATGAAAATGATTAAAGACTGTAAATCAAACAAAAAGATTAATAATATATACCAATGACGGGACCGACCAATGGACCACTGTATTTACAAAAAGGTTTAGTACAAAACTGTGTGATTGTATGAAAATGTGTTTGATATTACATGTAAAAGAAACCATAAGCTTTTCCTCTGACCTCAACTGCGATGGAATCAGAAATCACACCTGCACCTAAGGTTAAGCCAGCATTTGCGCCAAAGGATTGAATCGCACGAAAGACAACAAGCATGCCAATATTTCTGGAAAAGGCGCAGATAATAGAACTTATCACATTAATAAGACCACTGATTAAATACATTCTTTTTCTACCATAGCTATCACTAAGGGCGGCCCAAAAGAGCGGCTGAAGAATGAAAAATAAAAAAAATTAGGATGTGTTGTTTCACAACAGTTTTGCAAACTTACGGATATGCCCATAAACACCACAAATGCAGAGATGGTACCATTTACAGCAGACGTTGTCGTATTCAAATCTGCAGCAACAGCTAATAAACCTGGCATGTACATCATAGAACTCAATGGCCCACATAAACCACCCAGGGCTACCAAAAAAATAATCACATTTTTCTTTTTTTGAGAATATTGGTTCGGATCATCCTTTGCATAGATATCACCCCAAAGATAACTAAACCAATTTGATTTATTATTATTATCAATTTTCTCGTTGAGAATGGTACTATGGGCAGTGGAAATGTCATCTTCAGTATGCCTCCTGGAACCGAATTCAGGGATCGAAATGCCATCTATTGTTGTTTCACTGCCTCTTGTTGCTGCAGCTGCAGTTGCATTAGTGTTATTATCAGCAGCTGCAGACTGTGGTATAGCTGACGTATTCTCTTGTTGAGCCATAGTTAAATTCTGATCTGAGTATTATGAAAAAGTTAAAGGATAGGGTCAACAGGAGAAAGAGCCATATATAAATACCTTTTTTTTTTTTGTTCTTTCAGTTCTTTCCCAGCGGAGCCATTCGGATTGGTCCATTTGAAACTTTTGAATAAAGTGTTATCAGCGATATTGTGAGTCATTCACAGTGATTCTTACGCAGCAGCAAACATGTTCGATATACTGATAATGAGAGAAATGTTGGAAATAAGTCTATCAGTGATTAGTGTATTTGATCCACCTTCTTTAAATTGATTCAAATCAGACTTTGATTGAGGCGATTGGGGGCCTAGAAAACCCAAAAAAAAGGGTAAAGTTTGTCCCATTGATAAAACTTCTGAGTATGTGCCAGACCTATTTTTTCTGCTCCGGCCGATCGGATCAAAAAATATAGCGAGCCAACCGGGCAATTTACAGCGTATACCGCTGATCTTTTTCTTTCGTAGTAGTAAGTCATTAGTAAAAGACGCAATGGTACTAATACTTACTAGCACAACTCATGAATTATATATATTTTTTTGTAAGAAATCAACCGTGTAATTCTGGTCGCAGCACACGTCGAGTGAGATGTTTTAAGGTCAAATGAAGGAATGAATTACATATGTAGTTTACACCACCGTCGTACAACGAGGAGCTGCCGTAGATTTTTGTTTTTTCAGTGACTACAATAGTGTTTGTTGATTATTCGTGATGATGATGAATATATTACAATATGTTCCATATACGTTCTCAGCAACGGTAAACTTAAACTCTGTTGTAAATAGACAAACCTTTTGCATATGTTAACTTTAACCCGCCTAGCTTGTGTTGCATAAATTGTGAAAGTATATCGAAGTTTCACTGGTGTTTAATCATTTACGTAATATTCTTACAAACTTGGCAACCTGCCTACAATAAAAAAAAGGAAGGGTTTGCATTATATAATATGACTAACGTGAGCCAAAAACACTCCTCGTCTTTATTATCATTCTGACATCCAGATTTGATATTATTTGCAATACTCTTGATTAAACTTAAGAACAAGCACCTATACTTTTACATTTCTACAGTTATTTCTCTTTCCATAAAGTAGCTACTTTTTAATTTACAAGCAATTTCTTAAGGTTGTCCAATCTTTAATCACGATATATAATTATAAATTTCTTTTTTTAACTATTTTCTACCGCTTATGCGCGTAAATGGGAGCGTATTAGAATTTTATGGATATGCAAATTCTGAACAATTTCTAATACAATCTCTTAACGCGTCCTTGAATCAACCCGATTTAGAGCTTGTGAGGTGAGCTTGTCGGCTCTTATGATTAAGATTTGTTATAGAGGGACTAGATGATAGTGAGTTTGGAAAGAAGTGTATTTAACTTGACATCTCTTACAGGAATTGACACCACAAATAGTGCGGCTTCTCCAACAGCCCGGTAGAAAGTGGCGCTTGGTTTGTTTAAACCCAGTCTACCTCGGTAGAAAACGATACTTTTTCACCTTGGTCTCTTAGCAACAAAACAACGGTAGTTATAACAACAGTGCAGGCAATATGCATGATTTATAGTGGGGAATCTTTATCCAAACAGAATTTTTTTTACTATCCATATTTCTAGGATAATATTGATGTACGAATATTGTTTTTTAAAATAAAAAGCTCTATGTGGATACCGAAGCCCAATAGTGAAAGGTTTGAGAAAATCAACAAGACAACAAATTTTGCCCTTGGATCTAGAAACACGGATATTGTAGCTACAAACGATAAGTCCTGTCAGTACAATATGTCTTTGTAGTGTAGTGACAACATTTTGTATTTTTACCTCCTTTCAACATGAAATTCACTACATGAAGTGTTTTTGGAGACTGTATTGCCTTTAGGATGTAGAGCTTTAGTAGGATTTACCACAAAAGCAAGCTCAGTTATGTTTGCTAGAGGAAGAGAAGCACCATTGACATAATTACAACTGTAAATTGTGTGACCCGAAGCACATGTGAAAGTAATGTCGGGCCGTCAAATCGCCCTGATGAGACGAACAATGATGCAAATTAAGAGCAACAATTAAAGAATTCCTCCTCCTTCGTAGCTGAAAACATGCCTCTCTTAGTGGCTCGCTTTACGCTTCGGCCGTGCTTTAATGTGGTTAGTTTATGTCATAGCTTAAACATTAAGCAAAGTGTCTAATCGTGTCCATCAACAATTTTAGGCGGCTGTTGCCTCCAGATCTGCTCCTATCCATGCAACAGTCAAGCCCATGTCAACTTTAAATCAGATCCTTAAGAAACAAAACACACAATTCAGCTTAGGGTAAATCATGGTACTTGAAGGCACCTTAATTTCAATTGTCTAATCTCTTTACGTTAAGTCACTTGAATTCTCAACAAAATCGATTATTTGCTTCAGTTACACCCTCCATTCGAAACACCTTCCAAGCTTTAAAAGCCAATAGTTTACCTATCGCTTCGCTTGCTGTTGGCTTAAAACTTGCTCATTCCTTTGATGCCTTCAAGTTAAAGACAGTCTATTGCGATTTTCAACAGCCACCTCAGCAAGTATTTATTGGAGAAGCTGTTACGAAAACAACAGTGCTCAACAAAATCTTACCAAAAGAAGAACAAAAGACGATTGCACAGGATATTTGGGACTTGGTGAAGCCTGATTTGCTTTTACTTGGATTGATTATATTAACAGCAGTGGGTGCTGCTATCGTACAACTTCAAACACCTTTGGTTACTGGTCAACTTATCAACGTCTTGTCTTCCAGCGTGAATGCTGCAGCAGACGGTTTAGGCGCATTAACCATTCGTGACTTGAATGGGCCTGCTATTAAATTATTTGGACTTTTGACTGCTCAAGGTTTCTTGACTTTTGCACATATCGCTTTGGTTTCAGCTTTTGGAGAGAATGTGGCCAAAAGACTTCGTGCAAAATTATTCAGAGCAATTATTCAACAGGATATTTCATTTTTCGATTGTCATCGTAGTGGTGAATTAGTAAGTCGTTTGACTGCCGATGTATCAGAGTTTAAGGTATGGAATGTTTATTCAAGAAAAGTGGTGGTTTATTTATATTCTCGAAATGGATAGAGCACTTTCAAACAACTCGTAACTCAAGGTCTCAAATCAGTCACTCAAACCATCGGTTCATCCATTCAATTATTTAGAATTTCAACCTCTCTCACCTTGACTATGTTGGCTACAATGCCAGTGCTTTATATTCTTTTAAATTTATACGGCGCTTACTTACGTAAGTTGAGCAAGTATAACAAGCAATTGGATGGATATTCTGGTGGAGTTGCTGGCGAAGTGATCTCCAATATGCGAACTGTAAGAGCCTTTGCATCTGAAGAACGTGAAATGGAACATTATGGCAGTGCCTGTGATAAGGTAGCTGTGTCTAATAGAAATATGGGTCTTCATATTGGTCTCTTCCAAGGTTTGACTAATATCTCTGTCGGATGCATGGTATTGACCGTGCTTTACTACGGTGGATCCTTGGTCGTCAATAATGAGCTTACAAGTGGCGATCTCATGTCATACATGTTATCTACACAAACCGCTCAACATTCTTTAGTTTCACTTGGTGTCTTGTTTGGTCAATCCATCAAGGCTGCTGCTTCAGCCAACCGTGTCTTTGAATTTATCCACCTTCATCCTAACGTGCCATTAAAGGGCGGTTTTGAACTCCAACACGTTCAAGGTGATGTTGTCTTTAAAGATATTGACTTTAGCTATCCTACTCGCCCTGATCAAAAAGTATTGGACAAATTCAATTTGGTTGTTCCTCAGGGAACTACAGTTGCATTATGTGGACCCTCTGGATCTGGAAAGTCTACTATTGCATCTTTATTAGAACGCTTCTATGAACCCACTGAAGGAAGTATTCTTCTTGATGGGCAAGATTTAAAGACATTGGACCCCTCTAGTTTGAGAAATCATATTGGTTTTATCAATCAAGAACCTGTCTTATTTGCTACAACTATTCTAGAAAATATTCGTTACGGTCGTCCTGACGCTACACTGGAGGAAGTCAAGGAAGCGGCTAGACAAGCCAATGCTGAAATATTTATCGATGGTTTCCCTGATGGGTATGACACTATTGTTGGTGAACGTGGTGCTGCACTTTCTGGAGGACAAAAGCAGCGTATTGCCATTGCTCGTGCCATTCTTAAAAACCCCAAGGTACATACAAATTAATAATGAAGAATCTTAATAGTGTGCTAACTGACTTTTTATTTATGCGTTTAGATTCTAATTTTAGATGAAGCAACTTCTGCTTTAGATAGTAAGTTTCCATGTGTATCATTTTAATTTTTTATATGTTTTGACTTACACTTGTATTCCTACGTGTAGCTCAAAGTGAAAAGATGGTGCAAGATGCCCTTGATAAATTGATGCATGGAAGAACTGTACTTGTCATTGCCCATAGACTCTCCACGATTAGAAAGGCTGATATGATTGTTGTGATGGGTAAAACACCCGGAAACATTCTTGAAAAGGGTGAGCTTTTAACTGTAAATGCATATAAAACTCAATATTGATTTGATTATTATAGGCACTCACTTTGAGTTGATGGACAACCATTCTACTTATTATAGACTTCACAATCAATTAGTAAACTCTGAGAATTGATATTGCTGATTAAAATTCATTTTTTTTTATCATGCGCTTTTTTACTGGTTTTTGGCAGACGATTGACTTGGATGTGATTTCTCAAATAACGCAGAAAGAAAAAGTCTTTTATCAACATCTTGGGGTTTTTAAAGCTTGCAAAGGCAAGATTGTATGTATTATAAATTGCTAGTGGCTATTTCTGTCTTTCCTTCATATATGATTTTTCATTCACTGATTATCATCGACCAAACGTAACCTACAACGCACCAAGCAAATGATACAATGGTGATGGTTTCCGACCCCCTTTCATAGTACGGACTATCGACGTTATTTTCACTATAAATGATCAGGTTATTTTGGACTGAAACTTCATCAGACAAAAAAATTAGAATTGGCTGTGTTGTTTACCCTATAACTGTCTACAGTATCAGCTGTAAATTGGAGTCGATGAAGGGCTGTAGAACAGGCTTAACTGTGGGTTGTACATTAGACCCGGAATGTTCTGGTTGTACAGTTTCAGATTCAGTTGCTTATTGGACATGCGTAGAGCTGTCTCCTTCCCTTTACTTTGAAACCAATTACTAATAACAGTTCTCAAGAGATATCCATTTCACAAAGTCTTCAATTAGAGCCATTTCAAAGAATGCAGAAAGAAGGAGCTATAATACGACTGTGAAGATGAGGTACATAAGCCGAGAAAATCTAGAGTGGCGTGCGCCACTAGGTATATTCAAGATAGACTTGATGCTGGGAACAATTTCTTTCTTAACGACCACAATAGCCACGGGATTAAAGAAAAAAAAAAGGTAGTGGATAAAACGGTATATATAAAAAAAATAAAAAAATAAGCCGGAAAGCGACTTATCATCATTGCCTGATTATAACGAATCATTGATATCTTGTATCAAGCTGAGTCAAATAATGAATATCGCTTAGAGAAAGAAGAAGGAATATCACATAAGATCGTACAAATTACTACTAGTATTTCACCATTCGCGATAAAAGCGAAATTTTTTCGGAAAACGTGCTTTGAAAGTGGAGCTGTGGTTTACCATTTTTTCCAGAAATAATCTGTACATGGAAAACAAAACTTTGTAACACGCGCTCTTATGCAATGCAAATCGAGCTTAATTCAGATTGACATTGAAATCTGGTATTTTGAGGCTCTAAAACTGACGTAAACGGAAGTAATACAGCAAGTAAACTAACTATGAGGGGAATGAATGAGCCAATCATTCGGAGCTCCCAGATTATGAATCCCCAACGCATAAATTCAACTGTTTATTTTCCCCTTTCACTTTTCACTAAATAGCTTCCTTTTTTAATCCTCCAATCTTTCAATGTTTTTGGATTGGATAGCTCAGCTTCGTTTGCTGCAGCATGACTCACGTACTGATTTGTTCACCATTAGAATTTTTTAGAATGAAAGTTCTAACTGTTGTTATTTTCTTTTTTACAATGTAGAAACTAATATACTTGGCTCTCTTCCTTTGTCGATTCGAAGAGTGTTAATTTCAGAAATAACAGGATATCTTCACCCCAACTCAGGAAAGCAAGGAGCGGATCCAAGCATCTTTAGTTCACCAGCCCATGTGAAATGGTATATGGAAGTTATTGGTCAAGGGTTTAATCTGCCTTTAGAAGACATGGCCATTACGAACGATGATGTCGATATCTATGCTAGATGGCTATTTGAGCAAAATGTCAGACCTTCTGCAGTAGTGAGAGAGGGTTTGGAGCAAGAATTTTACCAAATCATATTTCATCAGTTTTCACTTTTATTTCAACCTCGTATCACAAAAAGTACATATTCACCGCCAAACAACAATAACAGCAGCAACAATAATAATAGCAATAATAGCAGTAGCAATAATAATAATACAAGTAATAATAATACACCCACTACATCTACATCCAATACAACACATAATAGAAATAATGCACCTTTCAGTATCAATATGTTGCCTGTCAGCGCACATAATAATATCGTACCTATTACTTTTAATCCATCCGCTAATCCAAGTAATGCTGTGAATAATAGTAACTCAACTAATAACAGCAACAACAACAATAATAATAATAATGCAAATACAATGGCTATCAAAGAAACATTAGCTCAATTGGTTCAACGTCATATCGAACTTTGTAAAAAGACACTCAAAGTCTTTGCCATGGCAGGAAGAACTTTGAAACTCTCCTCCGAAACGTGGGCTGTACTATTAAAGGTGATATTGGGTATCACTGACTATCTACTAAAGGAACCAGCGGGAGAAACATCGAATTTAGGCGTCAAGAATATGGCAGACGAATTATGTGATAACCTTTTACAAGTCTTATTCGAATTATGGTTACGATCAAACACAATGGATGTGGAAATGTGGGATATCCTGAAAACATGTTTTGGTCGCTGGACACATCGATCCAAAGTGATTCAGCAATGGAGCACAACATCACTTGCGTTAACAAAAAGGATTCAAACATTGGTATTTGGGGATAGAAGGGGTACGGATGGTGTTTATGTAAATGGACCAAATGTCAAGCTAGACCTTCCCCCAGAATTCACCTATTATGCCTGGCATCGAGTCATTTATTTGATTCCTCACCCTCTACTTTTACCTTCGAGCAATTTTACCTTGGCTATTTTGGGCATTGGAAATATCATCGATTCACTTAACTCAACAGCAGCAAATATAGACATCACTGAGTCAGAGGCAGCAACGAATCCCGATGGAAATACGATTTTACACATGTTTGGCACGTTCTTGTTTGATGCGGTATCCAAGGCAACGAGCACAGATCAAGATTCCCAAAGAGGATGTGCCGAATCTTATGCTACCCTGTGTAAGATTTTCTGTAAAGCCCAGAAACGTCAACCCTTTTTACGGACGTATATAGAGCGATTTTATGCTGCTCTGACAGTGGGTTTGAAATCGGAATCATGTTTGCCCACCATTCTCCTATCCTGCACGGAGTTATTTGCGACAGATCTGGAGGGTGTCCGTATGCTTGTGCCTGATTTTATCTCGGCCATTAAGATGGTCTTACCTAAACTGAAGTTTGACTGCAAAACAAATGTTTCTATTGACAATCTTCGCTTGGCTGCCATCAAGGTATTAAGTACAATCATGTGCCTACCGAATCATTTCAACAAGGTGGAGTTAAAGTTGGGCTGGGATTCTGAATTAAATGCATCCATGGAAAGCGTAACACTAGCTGGAGAGCAAGAGCAGTTAATAACTCAATTAATACGTGTACTATATGCGGAGCCTGTAGAGGGTGATGAGGACAACCCATTTTTATCTGTGAGTATTTTGTATGAGTCAGAGCTTTATAGCCGATCTGCGACTAAACGACTTCAAATTTTAGTTAAAATTCTATATCCTCGAAGTACTTTTAATGTCGCTGCGTACAGAGACTTCCTCTTACAACATGAGATACATACTGCATCTGATCAACGTGTACGTCATTGAGGATGTTCCATTCTGCCCTGGACTAGTTGGAACTGTAGTCAAATTAATACAAGACAAGATCCTCACGATGCAATTGCCCGCTGATGTCACTTTAGTCGCTTTTGATGTATTAATGAACTTTGTGGATTTGTACGATTTTGTGAAACGAGATAGCAAGAATGTTGCTAGAGAGTTAGTCCTAGCATTGAGTCGATACGTGGACACATTGATTACTGCTGGTAAACTAGTCCAAACATACCCTTTGATCGTCCAAGCATATGACTGCATCATTAAGTGGATCTTGGTGAGCCAGTGGATTATAGACGATAGGGATTGTTATCAGGCAGTGATTGCTACACTCAGTAAAGGGATCACTATTTTTGATCGTGACACAACACCTGCTGCACCTTCAGAACCTGTCAATGTGGAGAAAAAGAAAAGACGAGATACTTCATTCCAGCCTACAAAACAACTTTTCCAATTACCCCCTCGAGTGAATAAGCACAACAATCATCATCAACAGCAAAATGAAGCGCAGGCAAGCTCTACCGCTTCGCGCAATAACTCGAACGAACATAAGAAGGAAGAGTTGGCAGTGCGAATGGCAGCAGAGTATTGTATGTCGCAATTTGTGAACCAACTGGGTAGATTCTGGTCATCAAACGAACACGCCTTAGGAGGCTGCAGGTCAGCTATGGTGGATGATGTACTTCAGTTGAAACATATTCGAGAGCTCGAAAGAAAAGGAGAGAAAGGAATCGATCACACCCGATTACGGTACTTTTTGATTGACAAGAGAACTCTGCTTGCTTTCATTGACATTTCGGATAAAGTGACTCGTGCTGATGATGTTAAAAACGTTCCCTCTGTGGTGGTTGTTATCCGGGACACTACTGGTAAATACGTATGGTCCATGGAAACCCAATTCAAGGATCCCTATGCTCAACCACTTGTGGAGTCACCGCTTGACACTACGAGTGAATCTGGCTACTTGAAGTTACCATCAGATGTCATTGAGAGAAAAAGA
This sequence comes from Mucor irregularis B50, assembly GCA_000587855.1. Classification (NCBI taxonomy): domain Eukaryota; kingdom Fungi; phylum Mucoromycota; class Mucoromycetes; order Mucorales; family Mucoraceae; genus Mucor; species Mucor irregularis. The sequence goes on along the minus strand of KK076504.1, from coordinate 495,528 downwards.
TCAGATAAGCAAGTTTATGTACCCAACTCGACTGCAGTAAACGAGAGGGAGATGCCCACCATGGATAAGATATTTATTCCTCACTCGGAACAATGGAAGCAGCTAGAGTCAGTCAAGGTGCTGATGAGTCGTCAGGAAAGCTCAGAAAAGGATCACATCAAATCCAAAAGCAGTTACATCAACAACTACCAAATTTCAGAGACGCGTGCCAACATTGTTAATCACAGTTCGAGAGGATTCAGATTACTGCTCTCTCAAATTGGATTTTTATTGCCCAAAAACAGAAGTCATATTACACCTTTACATATTACAGATTCTTTTATTTCAGAGTTGGAAACCTTGGACATGTTGAACGAGTAGGTCATCTCCTTTTTTCACATAACTTAGTATAACGATTTGCTAATTGACAACTAGGCGAGATTGCATATCGATTTCTGCTTACTATGCAAAGTCCGGTAATGTAACTTGGGCAGAATTGATTGAATCTCCCCCTCCGCTGAGCGAACAATTTATTCAGTTTATCAACTGCGTTGGTTGGCCGGTAAGACTCCTTGTTATCAGTTGTTTTTTTTAATTGTCACTTTATTTACTTTTGTGGTTGGCAGGTCAATGCGGACACGCACAAAGGATATAAAGGAAAGCTCGATTCATCCATTTGTGAAACTATTCCATACTACTCGGATCGTAACGTCGAATTTGTTGTGAACGTCCCTTACCTTCTCAAATCTCCACCCACGGACGATATTACCTGGGGAAATGCTAATACTATATCTAAGATTCATCAACAAATCTCATCTGACGATCACGTATGTGTGATATGGATTGAGGATCTTACACAGTATAAGTCAATTGCCAAATTAATCAAGTCTTCAAGCTCTCCGAATTCAAAGGTTATGGTGTATATATTTATTAGTCCGCTGAAGCACACAGCTAATGGCTTGTATTGGGTCAGAATTTTAGTGCCTACTCAAGGCACTTCTGCTGCCGACATTAATGCAAGTCAAAGATTGAATGAGAATGCATTGGTAAGATACATTTCATACTAGTATGTTTTAACGCTAACCGCAAGAAAAAAATCGTAGATATTTGGTCCTCTTGTGGACGGTATTGTGGTGAGTCGTCATGCTTTGGGATCCATGGTGAGAAGCACATCTATATCCGCACATCAAGCATGTCGTGTTGTAACTGACACCTACACAAGACCCTATGTGATCAGAAAAGAGTACCTAGAAGAAATGGCACATAGACACCGAATCAAGTTGCCTTTATCAGAGTATGTGTGTAAATGCCTATCTTGTTGATCTTTAAACTAACATTATCCACACTTAGATTTTATACCGACATTTTTACGGAGAAGGAACTTTAGCTTTTTCTCCCTTCATACTTAGCTATTTCATTTCCATACAAGTGGCAAATATTGGTAACCCTTCTACAGTCCATTGCGTTTTTAAGTCAACTTGATTTACAGGTCATGCAATAAAACAATACATCTTTGTGCCCTACGATCCCGTTTATTTGTCTAAATCAAATTAAACTACCTAGTATTCAGATAAGTACACTGAGCCAATCTCAACGCAATAGACAGCCACGTAAACACTCTGATCTACAGTAAACTCCAACGTACATTTCGCGTCATCTATCACACGCACTTGTCTTGTATGCATCTCCTCAGAAAATATCATCGCTGCATTTGATGTCACTCGACTATTCTCAAATAAGAAATGAGGCGTAACCCGTTTAAATTCAATTAGATCGTACCAAGTAGTATTTTTTTTTTTTTTAGCATTGTTACTTTGTAAGGAGAAGCACCAAGTCAAACACTGCCAAATTCAGAAATCTTAATCGAAGGTTGGGTAGATATAAGTTGAGGTGGTGAATGTAAATGTGTTCGCAAAATGGTGCTGTGGTCGTTAATGAGAGCCCCGAAAGTGACAGGCACTTTAATGATACAGCGTTTCCACTCTCAATTCACTGAATATTAGAAATCGCCCATAGAAAGATGACTTATTTGGCCTGATGTTTGATCAAGTTTGCGAAAGTAAATTACTCCCATCGTACCAACTTTTTGATTTTTCTATTTATTAATAATTGTATTTCACAAGGACGATTTCTTTCACGAGGTACGTATACAGGGCATTAATTTGATACTATTGGAACACTATACATTTATACATATGGTCGTCATGTCTTTCAAAATTGATATAAGCTTTTATTTAATTAAAAAGTTACATTCGTATTTTTACTTGTTTTTATGTGTTATTCTTTAGAGGTTAAAAAAAATATGAATTTCAGAGAAATAAAATAAAATAAGAAGAAATGTCAAAAACGAAATGTGAGGTAGCAGCATTAATGACTCACGTCAGGTGAATTCATACCTTTAGAAAGACACCGGGGGCTGCGCGACCAGCGAATTCAAAAGAGAATCATATTGCTACGTGCACTACAACAAGTTAAAAAGGTAAAATGTTCCCCAACGGGGAGTCGAACCCCGGCCGTATCGGTGAAAGCGATAAATCCTAGCCGTTGGACCATTGAGGATGACATATTTTTGTCTAATCACGAATTATACAATTAGTGAATAGAGAGTGCAGGAATAGTTGTTCTTAAAAGGGATGTTTGTTTATAGTCTTATAATATACAGTAAAGGATTTAGTGTAGAATAAAGATGGTTTATTAATATGTTCATGGGAGGATTCTATTTAATATTGAGCTGAGACTGAATAGTCTCTGCTTCTTGATTCGCCGCTCGGGTATGACGGGCTTGAACTTTAATCTTTTATTTTTGTTCCAATTTAGAATCCTAACTTCCAGTTCACTTTCAGGCTCTATAACACTTTCTACATCGACATTTTTGTTGTCCTTAAAGTAATATATCATTACTAAAAATAAAATTAATCCTCCGAGCCGGACATGTCATGTGACATTACCGAAATTACACGTGAGTATCAGTTGGACGTTACGTTTTTGTGGAAGTCCGGTAGGTAGAAGTAAAGTGCGAATTTAATCGTTGTTTATGCCATGTTCGTAGATCATCAACTTCTTTAATCTTTATCAGTCAATTTGCATTTTACTTTGCTTAACTTTTAGTTTTAGGATCTCGTTCACTGTTAAGTTTCATATTTTCTGATTTCTCTAAATGACTAATCCTACAAAGACATTTTTTGGTCCCCCCTCGCAGTTATTATCTATATCTCAACCTTTGTTTTTAATGGTAAACTTTATATGAAGAAACACAACATGGAATTACAGCACAGTCTATATGTGTCGGTGGCTGAAAGGAAATAATGTTGACCGTGTAACAACACAGCTTAGCCAACGTTTCACTTCATCTTTTGTAGATATTACTATTTTCTTTCTCTTTCTCTTTCTCTCTTTTTCTTTTTCTTGTTCATTTTCTTTCTTATTTTCAAATTTTTCAATATGATGTCTGACAAAGAGTCTCCGATCAACAGTGGTGAATTCCAGTATGTTGTCGGTATAGGTAAACACCTCTCTTTATAGCTAGGGACGACGAAAGAAAGATAATTTTTAAATCTAACGTTTCATCTCTGATAGATTTTGGTACTACATTCTCTGGGGCAGGATACGTGTTCATCAACAATGCTGACGTTGATAACATCAATGATATTCGTCAGTGGTATGTCTGATGGCAAAAATGTAGAACTCACGGTGGTAACAATAAAGTTGTTCTTGTTTAGGCCCAAAAATAGCGGCTCTAAATATCTCAAGGTACCAACTGTCATAAGGTATGACAATAACAACCCAGACGTGTACAAGTGTGGTGCGGAGGCATTGAACCTTAGACCAGCTGCCGGAAGAAACTATGGGCCAGTTATTCGATTGTTTAAGTTGCTTCTTGATCCCTATAGCGCAAATGTACCTAGATTGCCGGAAGGACTGGATCTTGTCAAAGTGATATCTGATTATCTGAGAGATCTTCATGCAAACATAATCAAGGAGATGATGTCTGCCTTGGGTGATAAAAAAAAGATTGCTACCATTAGATATTGTCTAACAGTTCCAGCGATATGGGACGATGAGGCAAAGACAATAATGAGAGAAGCAGCCATTCAAGCGGGCATCATAAGCCAGGACGATCACCCGGATAGACTCTTGCTAATCGGAGAACCTGAAGCAGCAGCGTTATACGCCGAAAAAATGCGTGGTGGAATTCAAATCAACTCTGATGAAACAATCCTGATATGTGATGCGGGAGGAGGAACTATTGATATAACAACTTATCAAAAGTTTATTGAAGGGGAGAACAGAAGTTTCAAACAAATGACCATTAGTATTGGAAATACCTTCGGGTCCACACAGTTGGATAATCTCTTTCGAAATTACGTGTGGCGCATGATTGAGAGAGAAGTTGGGCCATTCCCTTCAAACACGAAAGAAGAAGTATTGGACGCATTTGAAAAATATTTTGTGGATAATATAAAGGTGTGTAATTTACCGATATAGACAGACATTGGTTAATTGTCTATTTTCGTTAGACCATTTTCTTTGATCATAAAACAGGCGATGGCCCTGGCGAGCCGTTTTATTTAGAGGTGCCACATCAGCTACCAGAGATGTTCATAATTAAAAACGGTTTCGAGATGAAGAGGGAAGAGCTTGTAATCAGCTATGAAGCTATAGAAGAGGAGGTTTTTCACCCTGTCGTATCTGAGGTTTTAGATTTGATTGAGGACCAGTTACTGCAATTAAAAATGCATACCGCAACACTTGATTACATCATTCTTGTTGGTGGATTTGGTCAAAGCGCATATTTGGAGCAAAAAGTGAAAGAAAGATTTCAGGGGATGGTAGGAAGAAGTATCATAACACCAAGTGTAGGAGAACTTGCTGTGACTAGAGGGGCCGTACTTTTTGGATTGGATCCGTATTCCATCACCCATAGAAAGATGAAGATTACATATGGATTCGGAATTAGTGCACTGTTTGAAGATGGTGTAGACAGAGCCGATTTTAGAGTCGTTGATAAAGAAAACAAAGCAGTCTGTAAAAATAGATTTGATCCATGTGTCAGGAAAGGCCAAGACGTTAGTTTGAAGGATAGCGTTAAAAAAGTATACCATACCTTCAACTCTAATACCTGTCATCTCAGTAAGAAAGGAAAAAAAAAAGATGGCCTTTACAAGTAGTGATTCTCATTATCTTCTAATAGAGCTCTATGGGTTTAAAGGCGACACTATTCCTCGCTATGTCTCTGACGATCCAGATGCTGCAAAGAAGGGTGAGATGGCGTACAAGGTAGCTGATTTTGTTTTAGAATTGCCAGAGCGATTCAAGGATAAAAAGGGAAAAGCTATCTTCAACATTGAAGTATTCTTTGGTCATATGGAAATTCGAGTGGTTGTTAAAGTGCCTGACGCAGACGAAAAACTCACATTCATGGCATATTACGAAAGCGAGAGCAATTCAATGCTTGACCGTAAAAACGGTCAATTCAGGCCAACCAGGTAGAAGAGAAAATAGTAGCTTATAAAATTGTATAGCAAATATTATTGGAGTATTCTGCTTGCCTGAATATTTTTCTCCACAATTGAATTCATGCATTTTAAATAAAAATCATTGACTTTTTTGTTCCCGAAAAGGCAAACATAAGAGAATCATCTCGTCATTTTCTTAGTTTTTCATATCACACTCTTTTTCTTCATTTCATATATTTGCAGAAAGAAAATGGAAGAAACCAAGGACAGTTTTGCTGTAAGTGAACGTATTAGAACTTTGACTTTCAATCTTATATTTGTTAATGCTCAACCCTCTTGTCATTTAGTATATAGACGACCCTCGAATTTCAACAGATTCTATGAATCTTTCTAACACTGCGGACAACGAAGAGGATTCTGTGAAACTTCTTTACTCTAAATCTAAAGTTTACGTTCATCTATCAACAGATCCCAACGACTTTATCTCTGGTTATTTGTCGATTGTGGAGAAGGTATTATGCCACTTCATATAGAAACTGATCTTTACGATATTTACTTGGCTTCATATCTAGCCCTCTCACGAGCATCTTGTGGCATGGACTCCAGAAGTTCTGATACCTTCAAAAGATATAGAAGCATTTGTTCAAGTAGACATAAATCCAGAAGATTCGGAAGAAGTAGAATGTGAGTTTTTTTTTTAAATTTGTATTGATAGCCACTTTTGTACTGATGATGATTGTAAAGCATCTATTATGATTCCGTCGATACCCGAGGAGTATTCGTTATATGCATTATCAACATCAATTGATGCAATCCATTCGCTCACTATTAGAGCACCGTCATTCTCAAAGTGGTACGGCAGTATAATTATCAATTTGAAAGACGGGCAAAATCTAGGTCCCTATTGGTTTCATGACGATGAAAGTAAGAGTACAATGCTTCAAAAAAATACACAAGGTGGAAAATTCACTGCCGATGAGGATTCTAAGGTGACCTGGGGAGGTGATGAATTTATTGAAAGACTGGGTCAGTTGATAAAGGTTGCCAAGTAAGCAGTAAATTTCGCTCATTTTCTTGCATGGTGTTCTGAAATTATTTTCATTAGATCGAATGACACGGAGAACTTGTATTTGTTGGGAGCCGAAGCAAGCAAAGAATTACTGCGCCAGGATATGGCAAATCGTCAGCAACCTTCCCCACCTGTTGTCAACAAGAAAAGCCCAAACGTATTCGAATCTACTCAAATGGATCCATTTGTTGCTGTAAGCGCATAGATTGGATACAACGTCTGATTTTCGACTAATCTTTTTTTATTTCTAATTTCCAGACCCTAAAAGAAGCACGTTGGAATATATTGGAAAAACTATCTCGAGTCACCAAATTCTCTAAAGATGCTGCAGTTAGTATTTTGAGTAATCCCGCTTCAAGACCATTTGTTCCTCTATTTCCCCCAAGTGTTCAAGAACTATGCGCAAATGATACGGTGAAAAAGACGATAGACGAATACGATTCTGCTCGCATTTTCTTGGCTAAATGGGCCGCCGGGCTAGCCGCACAGTCTGAAAGTTCAGCTCCACGTGATAGAAAGTACAAAAGCGTGGGTGTTTGGGGACATGAAGGATGGGAAGAGGATACCGCCCTTGGTGTATTCGAAATCTTGAATTCTGAAAACGATTTCTCAATTCCTACCCATACGAGAACGAAGCCAGTGTCAAAGGCCGAGTGGGATTCATATTTCGATGCAGATGGAAAATTAAGTGTAGGTGAGCCAACTGTCAGGAAAAACATCTTCCGTGGAGGTTTGGATCCTACAGTCAGGGCAGAAGCCTGGTTATTTTTGACGGGAGTTTATCCATGGAACTCAACCAAAATCGAACGCAACGAAATTGTCAAAAATAAGAAGTAAGACGCTTCGAATTTTCATTCAAGTTTTCACTACTTATACTGTTCTTATAGAGAATCTTATCAGACTTTAAAAAATAAATGGAGCGAAGACGAATCGCGTAGAGCAACACCCATTTTCCAAGATCAAAAACATCGTATAGGTAATACATTTAGCGCATATCCTTCAGAGGCAAAGCACTTATTTTCTTCATTGTTTAAAGATAAAGATGTCCATCGAACCGATCGCACTGTTGATTTATACGCTGATGAAAGCATGCCAAACCCTGACCCTGTGATGAACGTAGGAACTAACAAGAATCTGGAGATATTAAAGTGCATATTGGTCACATACAACGAGTATAATACTGAGCTCGGCTATGTCCAGGGAATGTCTGATCTTCTATCTCCCCTCTATGCTGTTATCGAAGAAGAATCGTTGGCGTTTTGGGCATTCGCTGGATTCATGGAGAGAATGGTAAGTATTAATACATCTTGCAATACTTGCGATTGGCACTAATGCAGTAAAAAGAAGTCCAACTTTTACACAGATCAATCCGGAATGCACAGACAATTGCTTACAATGGACCTCTTGTTACAGTTTATGGATCCCTCTTTATACAAACATCTTCAACGTGCTGACAGTGGTAACTTCTTTTTCTGTTTCCGCTGGCTTCTTATTTGGTTTAAACGTGAGTTTCCTTGGAAGGATATGCTATCATTGTGGGAAGTGCTTTGGACGGATTACTTGACAGACAAGTTTCACATCTTTGTAGCATTAGCTATTTTAGATCAGGTATGTCAAATCAAATGATACAAGAAGGAATTTCCTAAAGCTAACTCAACTTTAAAAGCATCGAGATGTCATTATCGAGTATTTAAAGAACTTTGACGAGATTCTGAAATACATTAATGATTTGTCAATGACAATCAATTTGCAAGAAACTCTTCAACGAGCAGAGATTCTGTATTATCAATTTAAACAGCGTGTGGAGGCAGTTGACAGTAAGCGCGAGCAACTTCAATATTCCATTTCAAACAAAGGTGGTTTAAATGAGCAGGAAATAGCAGTGGCCAAAAACGACCTCCATAAGTTGCCTGTTGTCAATGAGCTGCTTCGAGATATTCTGTCCTCCTCTTATGCACACAAGTTTGAAGCAGACGAGAAATACAATGTATAATGTCCTGTCCTCCAGTTTACAGATATCCCGTGCATATCATTACTTTCTTTATCTTTTGACCATGACCATGCAATAAATAGTCCATAGTATGTAATATTATTCAAAATTATTCAAGTTGCCCAAGTTAAGATTTTTAATATCTGAATTGATAACCTACTTGAGTGCATACTATAGGTGTAAACCAGAGTAGGTGTCAAGGGGATAGTCGTAACCTGTCAGCATTTAATTAGACTAGTATAATATTAGGATGGAACGATATAAAATGGAAGAGCAATGTACCGCTCATACCATAATTGCCAATAGTGTATGAAGGTTGTACTATTGATGCTTTCAAATTGCTGCACTTCAGAGAAATTAAAACTGAGATTGATTTGTTCCCATGGCATGAATTTGTTGCTCAAATAAATTTATGGTCAAGTATTTCATCTATCGATGCAAACAATCAAGTTTTTTTAATCAGTACGGCCAGTATTTATACTTTTTTCGACAAAGTTCTGTGTAATGTTAAATGTGTCACCAGATCAACCTTTAAAATGCATATTTACAAATGTCTTTGACGTCTAATACCAACATTTGGATAATAATATTGCATATTTGAAGCCTGCTTCACGAATTACGCATTGAGAACTCTCCACAAATTGTTATGTATGCCACGCAAAAGGCACAGTTTATGTCTAGAAAGCCTGCACTTGATTTAGTTTCGCACAGCTCACCAACTCGAATATGTAACCGATAAACAAGCAATTGTTTCAGAACGTTTCAAACTTTCATAAACATTATTTCTGCCCTCAAGTGTATCATGAACAACAGTGACATCCATTGTAATTCTAACTTTCGATATTCGCAAGTATGATTCATGAATGTTCGCTAAGAGTCATGAAAAACTAATTCAACAACCGTTAAAGCTTAATTGGGTCCGCATCCATAAAAGATAAGAAGTTCAAGATCGACTTCTGTTTGGCGGGGTATATTTTTTTTAGTATGACATGACAGCCCTAATTTGGGCTCTGACTCATCGTTTATCATAAAAAATATAAAGCATAATGTGGAGTCAAAGTCCGACAAACTATCATTTTGAGAGATATTGGCGTATACTTCGGCTTAAATCAACAAGGTAAATGAGTGCAAGTCGCACAATTAGCACAAATTCTTACTTGATCAATCCGGTCCCTTATCTTAAGAGTGATAGGTGGCTTTGCCATCCTCAATTATTGAATAAACTAGCACGCGGGGTTCAAATTACCTGTCAACAATGGATTCCATACATCTTTTCAAACATACGGCTGTAAAGCAAGCGTCTTCTTGCAGATCTGAAAACAGCATGTGTGTTGTAACAGTCAAGGTTGATAAATAAAGTTTGATTTATATGCTTTGCCTTCGAGTTATTAATGAATTAATCAGTTTTGTGAACATGTTCTCGACATATAGAAGCAAGGAGCTTCTTATGCAAACATCAATACGCCTTTTCATCACCTCATTACAGCCGTCAAAAGAAAAATAGTTGTTGAAGGATATAATAATTTTTGGGGGATCTTGATAAGTGGTGCTATCTAGGGCCCGCTTGGTTGTTTAGTGGTGAAAAACGCTTTGTTGAGTCATAGCATCAAGGTTGACTGAGTTTAAACGTTATACCACCCCCTTTTTTGTTTTATATAAAAAGAGCCCGATTTGACATTCAAACTTTTTTTTTTATTACTCTTAATATTTTATAATATAGTAAAAATGGCTGCTAACAAAGGAAAGGTTCTTCTTGCATACTCTGGTGGTTTGGATACCTCTGTCATTTTAGCCTGGTTGATTGAACAAGGTTATGAGACTTTAGCTTATATCGCTGATGTTGGTCAAGAAGAAGATTTCGAAGCCATCAAGGCTAAGGCTCTTGCTGTCGGTGCCTCCAAGGTCTTTGTTGAGGTAAATATTTGATTGAAAAGTGTGTTTGTTTCAACTTGTTGATCTAATCGCCATTGCTACTTGTAGGATCTTAAGGAAGAATTCGTCAAGGAACAAATCTTCCCTGCTATCCAAGCCAATGCCATCTACGAGTCCGTCTACCTTTTGGGTACTTCTTTGGCTCGTCCTGTTATTGCCCGTAGACAAATTGAAATCGCCGCCAGAGAAGGTTGTCAATATGTCTCCCACGGTTGTACCGGTAAGGGTAACGATCAAGTTCGTTTCGAACTTGCTTACTATGCTTTGAAGTCTGACATCGAAGTTATTGCTCCTTGGAGATTACCAAGTAAGTATTTGATTGGTTCCTATTGGGTTATCTTATTTTGTTGATGGGAAAATATTTTTATTGACATACTTTTTTTTAAAGTTTTCTTTGAACGTTTCGCTGGTCGTAGCGCCCTTTTGGACTTTGCTGCTGAAAAGAACATCCATGTTGCTCAAACCAAGGCTAAGCCCTGGTCTACTGATGAGAACTTGTTCCACATCTCTTATGAAGCTGGTATTCTCGAAGACCCTAATGTCACTCCTCCCAAGGAAATGTGGAAGCTCACTGTTGACCCCGAGGATGCTCCCAACACTCCTGAACGTATCACCATCTCTTTCGAACAAGGTATCCCTGTCAAGGTTGTTAACCACAACGATGGCCACGAAGAAACCGAAGCTGTCAAGCTCTTCACCTACTTAAACACTGTTGCCCGTCGTAACGGTGTTGGTCGTATCGATATTGTCGAATCTCGTTTCATCGGTGTCAAGTCTCGTGGTTGTTATGAAACTCCCGGTGGTACCATCTTGCGTACTGCTCACAAGGATCTTGAAGGTTTGACTTTGGATGGTCAATTGCGTGCTCTCCGTGATACAAACATCACTGTTCCTTATGGTAAGGCTCTTTACAATGGTCAATACTTCTCCCCTGAATGTGAGTTCTTGACCAAGTCTATTGCTTTCACTCAACGCAATGTCACTGGTGATGTCAAGTTGAAGCTTTACAAGGGTAACACTGTTATCGAAGGTCGTGTCGCTCGCGGTCCTGGTGCCAAGCTTTACGATATGCAAGAATCCTCTATGGATGAGCAAGGTGGCTACAACCCACAAGATGCTGATGGTTTCATCAAGATTCACTCTATCCGTCTCAAGAAGTGGACCCCCGAACAATAGATTGTTCAACCTTTGTTTATAAAAAATCTTTTGTGATGTATTTATCATTTTACCCCATTTTACTTTATACATAAAAAATAAAAACCTGTAGTACTTTTATATATATATATTCCTTTCCTTTTGAAACGGGCAAGATGACTTGCAAATGCATAAATCTGTATTCTGAAAAATCATGGTTTTCTTACCATGGGTGTATTGGTGACATAAACAGAAAAACTTAAATTGGTGCTGTAGACCAATTTTAAGCTTTAACTTTGTTTTTGCATAGGTGAGCAAGTCATTATTTATGTTTGTAGTCTGTGACAAAAATATTTGATATTATTTCTTCTGAATGATACAAAGTCAATCATCCTGGTATAATACACATTTGGGTTTAATTAGAGTATGCGTTGCATGGCTGATTCATTCAATGATCGTTAAATAATAGTAATAAAAGTTTATTTTCCACATTTATTATCCTCCATTATATTGGTAACATTAGGTTCAATTTACCTCAATTCTGAATACTATGCTTATTTACAAAAATTAGTTTGGTAATGTACCTTTCATGCTGGTGTTTTTTGCCAATAGTTTAGGTCGAATTATCTGAGAGTGTTGCTTGTCACACCTCCAAATTAACGTTCGTGAAACATCTTATCAAAAGTGCTCTTGAAATCTACTTGTGGTACGAGTTGCCTGAACTGGACACAAAGTGGACAAACTTGAGATGGATGATTCCATGTCTATGATGGTGCTGCTCTCACCGCCACCTACATGGTATAATGTTAGCTGTGCTTGGCTGTTTTGATGATATTTATGTGAGACTATCTCCAACTCTTTTGCTTCTTTGACTGGTTCTTGTTTATGATAGCAGCAGCTGTAAATGATTATCAAAGACATTATCAGTAGCACAAGTGCAACAAACACCAAAATTAACGCAAGCTGAATGTTGGTGAGGTGCAAGGTGTTTTTGCCTAAATCAGTTGACAAAGAGGTAGAGTACTTTGGTATGAGTGTATTGTTGATCGATATCCTCTTCTTTGGGAGATTTTGGCTGTTCAACCACCACCAAAGTGATTTTTGAAATATAATTGTTGAGTTCATGTTGATATGGAGATTGTAACTTAAAACAAGAACAAAAAAAGCACTAAACCGAAAGTGAAAAGTTTTTAATGCTTACTTTAATTCGTAAGAATCAAGATTATAAATAGCAGCTATACTGGATGCTTTTACGGACAAGTAGACTAAAATGAGAATTTGGTTAAAATCTGTATTTTGATTTATGCTCGAGTCTCAACAGGTCAATTTGTTATCTCATTGATTTAATTGATCGGTTTTAAAGTAGGACACTACGAATAATTGCTCTTTTTTAGTGATCAGCCGAAATAAAACTCTTCAATTACGACGCCGATTGCCATTCATCCGGCTTTATAAAGAGGAGTCATTTCTCTTATAATGACAAGTATAAATGTCATTTCAACTTGCCGATAGACGAAATAGAATCGAAAAAGAGCTATAATATAGAAAAAAGCTATAAATCTCAGTCGAGGTAACCCCGCCTTGATATACAATTAGCCATGTGGGGGCGCTATTATTTTACCCGGTAATATCGGGGTTTGTAGGGTGGAAACAACAAGTGGAATTCATATAGTCGTGGTAAAAAAGAGGAACAATCTTGTAAATACAACAGGGTCTGCGTTCATTTAAAAGGTAATGGATATTACACAAACCTGAGATAGAAAAAAATTGCAAGTAAAAAAATTACGTAAACTGAGCTTGGAGAAAACTCGTTGGCCCTGGAAGGTAAATAACACCGGACCCCCGCTTTTTTCTATGACGGTGGGTTTTTTTTTCTATTATAATTTTTCATATTTTTAAAACTCCCAATTTTGTCCCTCTTCTTCCCATTATTTTATTTACCTTTAATAATGTTCTTGTCTCGCACTTCTTCCGCTGCACTCAAGGCTTCTGCTTTGACTTCTGCCAAGGTAAAACAAAGTATGCCTCATGACCACAGCTACACACATACTAACTTTATCATCTCTTCTATCAAGGTCAACTCTATTCGTGCTATTACTACCGCCACTCCTAGTATTACACAAGCCTTCAGTGCCCAAAAGAATGAGAACGTAAGTATCCTCGATCAACAAAATAAAAAGAGTGGAATGGAGAAAGAGATGTGAGAGATCGTGGTTTATATGTTTATATAAACTATACAAGTGTTTATTTGACCAACACCTTCTTTCCTAGGGTAACTACCTTGTTACTTTGATTCCCGGTGATGGTATTGGTCCCGAGATTTCACGTTCAGTCAAGCAAATTTTTGCTGCCGCAAAGACTCCCATTGAATGGGAAGAAGTTGACGTTACTCCTATTATTAAGGATGGTAAGACCGCTATTCCTGACGAAGCTATTGCCAGTGTTCGTAAGAGTACCGTTGCCCTCAAGGGTCCTCTTGCTACCCCCATCGGTAAGGGTCACGTTTCTCTCAACTTGACTCTTCGTCGTACCTTCAACTTGTATGCCAACGTTCGTCCCTGTCGTTCCGTTGCTGGTTACAAGACTCCTTATGAGAACGTCGATACCGTCCTCATTCGTGAAAACACTGAAGGTGAATACTCTGGTATTGAACACGAGGTTAGTACAATTTTTTTTTTCTTTTACCAATCTGATAAGCGTATTATCTCTGAGTTTGTATCATTTCTAACCTTTTCCTGTTCTAGGTTGTCGATGGTGTTGTTCAATCCATCAAGTTGATCACTCGTGAAGCTTCCGAACGTGTCGCTCGTTATGCTTTCACTTACGCTGAATCTGTTGGTCGTGACCGTGTCACTGCCGTTCACAAGGCCAACATCATGTAAGTGATATAGACTTTTTCAACACAACCCAACTCTAAACCTAGTATCTAACTCCTTTTTTTTTGTCGTAACTAGGAAATTGGCTGATGGTCTCTTCTTGGATGTCTGTAAGCAAGTCTCCAAGGAATTCCCCAACATTAAATTCAACGATGTCCTCTTGGATCGTGCTTGTCTTCACGTAAGTCCCCTCTAATCTTTCCTAACCTTCTCTAGACCATTCCTAAATCAAAATTCACCATTCTAGATCACTGCTGATCCTTCTATCTACGCTGACACCGTTATGGTCATGCCTAACTTGTATGGTGACATTTTATCCGATATGTCTGCTGGTTTAATTGGTGGTCTTGGTTTAACACCTTCCGGAAACATTGGTCGTGATGCTTCTATCTTTGAGGCAGTGCATGGAACAGCTCCAACGATTGGCACGTTTCTCTTATATAAAAAACACTCTAGAACAACCCACTAACCTATTTTTCATTATAGCCGGCAAAGATCTCGCTAACCCCACCGCCCTCCTCCTCTCCGGTATCATGATGTTGAAGCACATGCGTTTATACGACGAAGCTGCTAATATCGAGAAGGCTGTCTTCAAGACCCTCGCCGAAGGCAAGACTTTGACCGGTGATTTGGGTGGTCGCGCCACCAACACCGAATACATCAACAAAATAAGATAACCCAATAGGAACCAATCAAATACTTACTTGGTAATCTCCAAGGAGCAATAACTTCGATGTCAGACTTCAAAGCATAGTAAGCAAGTTCGAAACGAACTTGATCGTTACCCTTACCGGTACAACCGTGGGAGACATATTGACAACCTTCTCTGGCGGCGATTTCAATTTGTCTACGGGCAATAACAGGACGAGCCAAAGAAGTACCCAAAAGGTAGACGGACTCGTAGATGGCATTGGCTTGGATAGCAGGGAAGATTTGTTCCTTGACGAATTCTTCCTTAAGATCCTACAAGTAGCAATGGCGATTAGATCAACAAGTTGAAACAAACACACTTTTCAATCAAATATTTACCTCAACAAAGACCTTGGAGGCACCGACAGCAAGAGCCTTAGCCTTGATGGCTTCGAAATCTTCTTCTTGACCAACATCAGCGATATAAGCTAAAGTCTCATAACCTTGTTCAATCAACCAGGCTAAAATGACAGAGGTATCCAAACCACCAGAGTATGCAAGAAGAACCTTTCCTTTGTTAGCAGCCATTTTTACTATATTATAAAATATTAAGAGTAATAAAAAAAAAAAGTTTGAATGTCAAATCGGGCTCTTTTTATATAAAACAAAAAAGGGGGTGGTATAACGTTTAAACTCAGTCAACCTTGATGCTATGAATCATTTACAGCTGCTGCTATCATAAACAAGAACCAGTCAAAGAAGCAAAAGAGTTGGAGATAGTCTCACATAAATATCATCAAAACAGCCAAGCACAGCTAACATTATACCATGTAGGTGGCGGTGAGAGCAGCACCATCATAGACATGGATTCATCCATCTCAAGTTTGTCCACTTTGTGTCCAGTTCAGGCAACTCGTACCACAAGTAGATTTCAAGAACACTTTTGATAAGATGTTTCACGAACGTTAATTTGGAGGTGTGACAAGCAACACTCTCAGATAACTCGACCTAAACTATTGGCAAAAAACACCAGCATGAAAGGTACATTACCAAACTAATTTTTGTAAATAAGCATAGTATTCAGAATTGAGGTAAATTGAACCTAATGTTACCAATATGATGGAGGATAATATATGTGGAAAATAAACTTTTATTACTATTAATTAACGATCATTGAATGAATCAGCCATGCAACGCATACTCTAATTAAACCCAAATGTGTATTATACCAGGACGATTGACTTTGTATCATTCAGAAGAAATAATATCAAATATTTTTGTCACAGACTACAAACATAAATAATGACTTGCTTGCCTATGCAAAAACAAAGTTAAAGCTTAAAATTGGTCTACAGCACCGATTTAAGTTTTTCCGTTTATGTCACCAATACACCCATGGTAAGAAAACCATGATTTTTCAAAATACATAGATTTATGCATTTGCAAGTCATCTTGCCCGTTTCAAAAGGAAAGGAATATATATATATATATAAAAGTACTACAGGTTTTTATTTTTTATGTATAAAGTAAAATGGGGTAAAATGATAAATACATCACAAAAGATTTTTTATAAACAAAGGTTGAACAATCTATTGTTCGGGGGTCCACTTCTTGAGACGGATAGAGTGAATCTTGATGAAACCATCAGCATCTTGTGGGTTGTAGCCACCTTGCTCATCCATAGAGGATTCTTGCAAAGGTAACTGAATTCGAATTGGATTACCTTCCATGGTAGTTACGTAGTCAAAAAAAAAGCGCATCATTTCTTATTTGTTGTCTTATTATTATTATGATTATGTTACACAGAATAAATAAAGAGTATTTCACATCTTATAAATACACACCATTTAGCCCTCCATTCACCTCTTACTTTATTTTAATCTCCAAATTGCCTCAAGCCGTTACCCCAACACAAGAGCATCAACTCCCGGTAAGAATGTATATTAAGCGCAAATTAACTTGGTATGTAACAAGACTAGGGTAGTTATCCATAGCTTGCAATAAGTCACTCCAAAAGGCTCTTGACAATGTTATTGAATTGCCATTTTCTTAAGCTTACACCCCTCACTTGCACTGAGTTGAACAATTCATGCGAATTGACGAATATCTGTATGTTGGACAAGTTTGATATGCCCAAGCTGATCAGCGCATACGACCCAAGAGACTTTTGATGTTCTTATCAACAACATTTCTATACACCTTGTTCTGAATTGTGAAATATGGTTAATACGAACGCTGGAAGTGTAATCATATGGCAAGTATCAACATTTAGTTCGTTTCCATGCACCCGATCGGAGATACATAAAAATGAAAACCATTATTGTTCGCGAAAAGGTGACTATTCATAAGTAGTATACATCTGGTTCACTTGGTCTTACGTACATTTGACTTTGACTGGTAGACTACCTTGGCCATCGTGACGATACATACATCTCATTGAGTTTGTGGTGTGTAATACATTCATGATTCAACCATTCTTTTTATGGATGATTTGTGAATAATGGCGATCACTTTGCTTCTTCTTTCAATAAAATAGTCTAGACCTCACCATAAAATTGTATATAGATGCGTTCACTGTTTTCACTACGTTTGTATCTTGAATAACTTTTGCAATCTTCTAAAAGAAAATGATACAAAAAAACGAAGACCAAAAGCTGGAAGGGAAACGAACGTTTATATAATGGTTATTTGGCAATATCTCTATGGAAAAGGATTGCTACATATCGATTCAGGGGAGAAAGAAAAAGCTTTAGGTGATGATGTTTTACTATAGTGTGAAGAACTGCGTGGCCATAGTTTGTTTTATTTTTTTGAATAGAATATTTAAAGTTTGAAAAGGGAGTCTAAGATATGCTCATAAAAGGATCGAGTGGATTGCATGTAACGAATAAAATTCTCATCATTAAGCGCAAATGTAATATTTGTGCACGCCAAATTATTTTCGTACCAAGTAATAGCCGCCATGGAGAACTTCTCCTCTTCTGCGAATGTTTTCAAGACCAAGCTCGGAATATCGATATCCATCAAAGTCGAATTGGGCAGCACAATCGCCCAAAGAACTAAAGGTAGCTACCATATCATTTTCTTCATTGTATACGTCAATACCAACACCAGTTGCTCTGACTGCACTTTCCTGATATGAAATCCATTCGAGATTTTCAATGGAAAAGTCGGTTCGGCTTCCGTTTATATGATCGACAATATTCTTGTTGTTCGGGTCATCGTTATTAATGAAGGCTCTTGCGATAACTGTGTGTAGTGCCCTTCGGATGCGTTGACCTTCGATATAGAGATTCACATAAACGTACCCACCGTGACTGATTGTAGAATGGACAATTTGGTGAGCGTTCCTTCTTTTGACCATTCCTCTAGTGCTGACGTCGTATCCGGTATACTCGCTGTTGATGATTATAGGAAACCAAATGCCGTTTTCTATTTCTCTGGCAATATCTTCACTGGACCAAGTAGGAAAATGAACTTGATTTATGCGAGCTACTTGTCCGGGCGGAGCATCTCTCATATCATCTATGTTAAAGTTTCCCGAAAGTAGCTGGTCCTCAGTTACATCAAGCAAATCTTTGCCACAATCCAATGCATACGCTAGTTTTACGTTGGCTACATGACTGACCATTCTGAGATTCGCTGCACTAACATCCAACGTGTCTCCGTACACATGGTCAATTTCGTACTGAGGCAAATTACGCCGGATGTGAGCATTATGGACGAGGTGGTGAACAGGGAAGAATACTGCATCTTGTGAGTTTTGCGGAGTTAGAGGGATGGAGGAGTAAGGTACTTGACTATCGTATGTCAAAAGACTATTGGAGAATTCGGAATAGATCTTGCCAGTTACATCAGAAATCCAGTATCGGCTAAGATCAAAGTCGCCTCTTCTGGTGCTGATATTCCCAATTGAGCGAAAGACCTCGCCACCATATCTTCTTGGCAAAAAATAGAAAAAATTCAAACTGTAATCATTAAGACTTGCTGCTCTAAGGTTTTCCAGGACGGCATTCATGCGATTGCCATCTTCGAATATGATGAATGGGGTATCCGGATTGTAGCCTCGGAAAGTGTCCAAGACCATCTCCGCAACACTCATAGTTCGAGTAATTTGATCATCCAGAGCTCGATCGACTACCTCAAGTCTTTTTGTCAAGAGTCCATCCACAGGAGAAATCTCATCATGGCCATCGGGAACGTGATGTTTGCTGAAGGAAACTACTTCACCGAAGCTGGTCATTAGATACATGGTGTTATGAACGTTACTTTGCCAAGGAATACGTGGGTTATAGTTCATCGAAGCAACACGGGAGTACAAGATTCTTTTATCGAATGGGTGATGAGCATAAAATTCAGCATGGGTTGCCCAGTTCAAATTATCAAGTGAGTTGTTCCAAAAGTCGCCATCAAGATGGATGATGTATCCAGACTCTGGTGTAGGCTGTCTACGTCCAAAAGCGAGAAGCACCTGTTCATCTGCGTCAATATCATAGAGATTTCGAGTTGATCTTTGGAGGTTGTGAACTCTTCTTTCCCCCTCGTTCATGGTAACTCTAATAGCGGGTGAGTGTCGGTGTCTTCTACTCATTTGACCACGAAGTCCCAAAAATTTTTTGTCCAAGAGAAAACGTCCAAAGGAGCTAACTGCCAAAAGGTTGAAATCGGGAGAAACTCTCCAAACCTCATTATGTAAAAGACCTCGATGATTGTTTTTATTATGAGGTGTTGATAATTGTTGATGAGGAATGGGAAATGGCTGGGGCTCCCGGTCTCTGGACTATATAAATTGCAAGTTCATGTTGAGATGAAATTCATGAATTTAAAAGAGTGCGCGAATAATACTCTTACCTGTTGTAAAACGTATTCCTTCAAGGTTCCCCTAATTGCTGCAGTTTTGATGGGACCATGAATCTACATACAAACAGAGTTATGTTTAGCGTTTACGATCAGTAATTTTGACGTTCAGTAATAACTTACGATAGCAGCCTCAACGGCAGCGGGGACAATTTGTTCAACGGGTTCGGGAGTATGCTCGGATACAGAAGATGAAGCACCACCAGAACCAGAAGGTGAAGAGGGAGTACTGCCAGAATCTGCGGTTGTCGAAGGGCTACTTCCAGGATCTTCAAGTAAGACATTACTTACTTCAGGCTTGATGTGCTTGGCAGGAGAAGTTTTTCCACTATGACTGCTTTCTGCTGGTTGGTTTCTACGGATTTGCTTCTTTGGTTTTTTTGAGTCTTGCAAAGAGGGGCGGCCGGAAGTGTCTTGTTGCTTGCGTTTCTTCTCTTTAGGAGTGGACGACATAGATACTGATAATCTGATAAAGTGTTGATTGTATAAGGTGTGTGTGTAAAAGGAAGGTTTGTAAAATAGCTCTGAGGGGAGAAAAAAAGAAAAAGAGAGAGAGAAAGAGCAACAAGTGTTAAATTCAAAGATTTATACGAAATCATTTCAACAATCATCATGCACTGGCAATAGTATTAGGCAACAATGAATTATCATTCTATCAACATTGACTAATAATGCATATAATATACGCTGCAGTAAAGAGCCCCTGCCTTTTTATAAAAAAAATTATACTAAGCCTGAAATCTGTCAATTTCTTTGTTGGCTTTTATTGTCTTCTACTTTTATATGTACATGCGCTTAAGCATGCAAAGTTATCTGATTCTTTGCATACTTTCTAAGTCTTGTAGTACGGGTAATATAATTTTATTGTCCAAGCATACATACGTAGTTTAGCCTCAAACAAAAGTGTTGTACTAAGTGGTACTTGATGATTTATTAAGTGCATATGCTTGGACAATAAAATTATATTAATTCAAAGATTTATACGAAATAATTTCAACAACCATTTCATGCACTGGCAATAGTATTAGACAACAATGAATTATCATTCCATCAACATTGATTAATAATGCAGTAAAGAGCCCCTGTGTTTTTATATATAAAAAAAATTACTATGCCTGAAATCTGTCAATTTCTTTGTTGGCTTTTATTGTCTTCTACTTTTATATGTACATGCGCTTAAGCATGCAAAGTTATTTGGCTTTCTGCATACTCTCTAAGTCTTGGAGTACGGGTAATATAATTTTATTGTCCAAGCATACATACGTAGTTTAGCCTCAAACAAAAGTGTTGTAACTAGTGGTACTTGATGATTTATTAAGTGCATATGCTTGGACAATAAAATTATATTACCCGTACTCCAAGACTTAGAGAGTATGCAGAAAGCCAAATAACTTTGCATGCTTAAGCGCATGTACATATGAAAATAGAAGACAATAAAAGCCAACAAAGAAATTGACAGATTTCAGGCATAGTAATTTTTTTTATATATAAAAACACAGGGGCTCTTTACTGCATTATTAATCAATGTTGATGGAATGATAATTCATTGTTGTCTAATACTATTGCCAGTGCATGAAATGGTTGTTGAAATTATTTCGTATAAATCTTTGAATTTACCACTTCTTGCTCTTTCTCTCTCTCTTTCTCTTTTCTTTTCCCCTCAGAACTATTTTACAAACCTTCCTTTTACACACACACCTTATACAATCAACACTTTATCAGATTATCAGTATCCATGTCGTCCACTCCTAAAGAGAAGAAACGCAAGCAGCAGGACACTTCCGGCCGCCCCTCTTTGCAAGACTCAAAGAAACCAAAGAAGCAAATCCGTAGAAACCAACCAGCAGAAAGCAGTCATAGTGGAAAAACTTCTCCTGCCAAGCACATCAAGCCTGAAGTGAGTAATGTCTTACTTGAAGATCCCAGTAGTAGTTCTTCAGCAACCTTAGGGTCCGACAGCACTCCATCTACTACTGCTGAGCGGGAACATTCTCCTTCATCATCCGAATCTGACAGGATTTTCTCTCCACGTACTGAGTCTGACGGTACTTCTTATTCATCCTCTGAGCATGCTAGTACTTTTTCTCCACCTTCTGGTTCTGATGGTACTTCTCCTTCATCCTCTGAACATGCTAGTACTTTTTCTCCACCTTCTGGTTCTGATGGTACCTCATCTTCACCCTCCGAGTCCTCTCATTCTAATAATACTTCTTCTTCATCTTCTGAATCCGAGCATACTCTCGAACCCGTTGAACAAATTGTCCCCGCTGCCGTTGAGGCTGCTATCGTAAGTTATTACTGAACGTCAAAATTACTGATCGTAAACGCTAAACATAACTCTGTTTGTATGTAGATTCATGGTCCCATCAAAACTGCAGCAATTAGGGGAACCTTGAAGGAATACGTTTTACAACAGGTAAGAGTATTATTCGCGCACTCTTTTAAATTCATGAATTTCATCTCAACATGAACTTGCAATTTATATAGTCCAGAGACCGGGAGCCCCAGCCATTTCCCATTCCTCATCAACAATTATCAACACCTCATAATAAAAACAATCATCGAGGTCTTTTACATAATGAGGTTTGGAGGGTATCACCAACATTTAACCGTTTGGCGGTGAGCTCCTTTGGTCGATTTGTTCTAGACAAATTTTTCCTGATACTTCAAGATCAATTTAGCAGAAGACACCGGCACCAACCAAGTATCAGATTTGTCATGAACGAGGAAGAAAGAGAAGTCCATAATTTCCCGCTGGTAGCTCAAAACCGTTATCACATAGAGGCGGATGAACAGGTTCTTCTTGCATTTGGACATAGACAGCCCACACCTGAATCTCAGTACATTATCCACCTTGATGGTGATTTCTGGAACTGCTCGCTGGATAATTTACGTTGGGCCACCCATGCAGAGTTTTACGCTCATCACCCATTCGATAAAAGAATCTTGTTTTCTCGTGTTGCTTCCATGAACTTTAACCCTCGTCTCCCTTGGCAAAGCGACATTCATAACACCATGTATCTAATTACTAGTACGGGTGATGTGACTTCCTACAGCAAACATCACGGAGAGAAGATTCCTCAAGGTCACGATGAAATCTCTCCTGTAGACGGTCTTTTAACGAAAAGGCTTGAGGTGGTCAACCAAGCTTTGGATAATCAAATCACTCGAACTTTGAGTGTTGCCGCAATGGTCTTGGACACGTTCAGAGGTTACAATCCCAATGCCCCGTTCATCATATTTGAAGATGGAGATCGCAGGAACGCCGTCCTGGATAATCTCAGAGCAGCAACCCGAGAAGAATATAGTCAACACTTGACCGAAACTTTGCCAACAAGATTCGCTCCCCGTGAGGTTTTTACTTCAATTGGAAATATAAGCCAAACAAGAGGCGATTTCGATCTTAGCCCGTACTGGATCTCGAATATCACTGGGAAGGTATATTCTGAATTCTACAACAAACTACTTAGCTACGATAATCAAATTCCATACGCGGTCATACCCCTGTCCCCGCCAAATTCCACACGTCAAATACAATTTGCGATTCATCATCTTGTGCATAACGCACATGTGGAGCCCAACGTACCAGGATTCGAAATTGATCACATTTATGCAAACACTTTAGATGTGAGTGCCGCAAATCTCAGAATGGTTCATCCCAATGCAAACATCAAGTTGGCCTACGCCTTGGATCGCGGCAAGGATCTGAGAGATGTGACCAGAGAGCAACTCCTCACTGGAAATTTTAATATCGACGATATGAGAGATGCCCTACCTGAACAAGTCCCCCGCAGAACTCGCGTCCCATTTCCAGCCTGGTCAGATGAAGATATTGCAACCGAAATTGAGAAGGGCACCTGGTCTCCCATAGTCATCAACAGCGAGCATTCCGGATACGAAGTCAGTACCAGAGGGATGGTCAAGAGAATAAATAGTCACCGAATTATTCACTCAGCGATTAGTACTGGTGGATACGTTTATGTAAGTCTCTCCATCGAAGGTCAAACCTTCCGAAGGGCACTGCACACAATTATCGCAAGAGCCTTTATTCATAACGATGATCCAAACAACAAGAAGGTAGTTGATCATATCAACCGCAACCGGACCGACTTTTCCATTGATAATCTCGAATGGGTCACATTCGCCGAGAATTCGGTCAGAGCTATTGGTGTTGGCGTCGATGTATACGACGAAGAGAACGATCTAGTAACTTCTTTTTGCTCGATCAGACAATGTGCTGAAAATTTTGTTTTTGATGGTAGGAGGTATTCTGAGGCTCACCTACAGGATGTCTCTCGCAGAAGGGGTGTTCTTCATGGTGGATACTATTTAGTTCGTAGATAAACTCTGCGTTATAACATTATTATTTAAATATTTGAATAAACTATCTCTATTCCGTACATTCAATAGAATAAGACATAAGTCCCGCT
Organism: Mucor irregularis B50; assembly: GCA_000587855.1. NCBI lineage: Eukaryota > Fungi > Mucoromycota > Mucoromycetes > Mucorales > Mucoraceae > Mucor > Mucor irregularis. The sequence continues at coordinate 471,175 of KK076504.1, read as the reverse complement.
CTACATGCATTTAATTTATCTAATATCCAGGGACAATCTAAGGTTTACCTGTCATCTTTCCAGGAAATCAATGGCAGTGTGTTTGAATTGCTACCTCTCCATTTTCGATATTTACAATATCTCAAATTTATTTTATTTTATACTTTATATTATGTAAAGAGTCGCTAAAGATGATGCATGCTATATTAAGTTCAACTCATCTCTATTGATTTATTCAGTGCAAGAGCTTTTGAAATAACTTATTGCAAGTTCTAAATGAAGAGAAATCGGAGTTTAGAATGGCGTTTAATTTTCTTTAATATTTCTACTTACAGCAATAACGGCTTGAGTGTATTCAGTGTTGGAAGCACGACCACCCAAATCACCAGTCAAAGCCCTACCCTCGGCAAGAGTTTTGAAGACAGCGCGTTCAATATTAGCAGCTTGTTCGGTTAGTCTCATATGCTTCAACATCATGATACCGGAGAGAAGGAGAGCAGTAGGGTTGGCGAGATCCTTGCCGGCTATAATGAAAAATAGGTTAGTGGGTTGTTCTAGAGTGTGTTTTATGTAAAAGGAACGATTTTTTGCCAGTGACAAATGGAGGCTATTATGTCGTATGAGATGGAGGAGAATAATTTGTAAAGTAGATGTAGAGCTGTTTCGGTGAAAATGTAGCAAATAGAAAGAAATGTTGATAATCGTTGCACCTATTCGTAGGAATGAGTACATTCAAAGAGCAACAACAGTCAGTATAAATTAGAGGCGGACCAGACCAATCAATTCTTAATGATCAAGCTTTCTCTTCAAGTCGATAAAAAATTGATCAACTTTTACTCTTCAACAAGAAAGAAGGAGAGAGAAAAGAATCAGAAATCACGTATGTGGTATGTTGTCACTCGAATGATACGGCTTGGTGGTTGCCAGTATGCTTTGCTTGTATTTGTGTCGATTTCCCTGAGAAGTAATGTAAATTTTTGGTATGAGACGCTTACATTACGTGGTATGTTCTGTTGATGATAAATTTAAGGTAGGCTTGTATGATAAAACCTTACTTGGTTTTATTTACTGCACTGGTTAATCAGTTAACAATAATTCACGTTCTAAGCCTGATAAATTAGCCTATATTGTAATAAACATCGATCACGATGCCTCTTCTTTTCTCTTTTCTCTTTCTTATAAAATATTGCATTTATCATAGACATCATATCGGATTTGTCTCCTGATTCAAATCTATTTTGGACAAAACCAACGGTGCACGCCAGTTGAGACTTTCCTCAGCTCACCGCATCTCTGCAGCCGTATAGTTTTTCTCGAACCCTCTGCTTTTCAAAATGGAGTAAATTGAAAGCTTTGAGTAAAGATAAAGAGATATTATCAAAGACAATTCCTGCAAAGATTTGTTGACCGGTGCTACTCCTACTTGAGCTGGAAACAAGAGTACGAAATTATGGTTGAGTGATAAAAGAATTATTAGAGTGTTTGCTAACTCGTAATTACACTCTTTTATAGGGACATACGATGAATCCTTCTCGACTGAAGGACAACAAGTTTCCAACCGTCTTTCTTTACCTGGTTGGAAGTTCCGAAATGAGATATATAAACTTGGTGTTAAGAAAGTAATATTACAAGCGTCTATGTTAAATTTCTAGTTTGTCTCCTTCTAACTTTACATTCAAAGATCAATGGCAAGATTATGGAGTCAGACAAAATAAGGCTTTTTAATATGATGAACTTGTTCAAGCCGAGTGACATGGGGGAAGAATTAGGTCTTTTTTCAGTAAAACTGATTTATCATACTGATGAACTCAACTCCAACGAGTGCAATGCATTAAAGTATACTAAATGCTTGAAAAATTTAACTGATAAATTATATAACTAAAAATTTCTATGATGTTAGGCTGTCATTATCAAGAGTTTTAAACTTAATGAATAAGGACGTTTTAAAAGTTTTTAAAACTTTTATTAAGGACCAAACTTTTTGGGAGACTGCTTACAATACCACCATTACAAGATCACCAGACTATCACCACATTTAAAAACTCTGTTTGAAAATATCATCACCGTAAGTTGCTGTATAAGTATCTGCACTTTGATCAGTATTTATTTGGTTAATGCTTTATACATATTAGAATGGATTAGGCGATAAAAAGCAGCCTGATGAAGGAAAATCTCTCGGCAGTTTAGCAGGGAGACGACGAAAAGATATCTTTTCAAGATATACAAGAAAGCGTGATGCGATCGTCGTCAATGAATGATAGACACAAAGCAAAGATGATAAATCTAAGATGACTTGTTATCGAAAAGTTGCGTTAGTATTAAAGATTCTACAATTTCTTTGATAGAGTAAGTGGTTTAAACTACAGGGCATAATGTTGGCAATATTTTAATGTAGTTTGAATATGTCTATGTAGTGGTGAAAGTAATTGCAAAGCAACAAAAAAAATAGCCAAAGCTCAAGAAGAAATCTACAACGACAGCATCCCATTGAATCGTGGCTTCGGCCGCAGAATTGATTTGATACTAGCATCAAGTGATTTAGAGTTATCTACGAACGAGCGGAAACGTAAAAAAGTCGGTCGTGAACAATGTTTTACACAACAAACAAAGAATATAAGAAGTAACAAAGCCATATTGACCGAACTTGTTGAGCTCCCCTTAAATGACGAAGATAAAAAAAAGGTATACACTTTAAGTATGGATTGGGTTGGTAAGTGAGAACCATAATATTATACCGTAGTGAGATATTTGATTTTTAATGTATTAAATAGGCCCTCAAGGCTACATGTTTGCTGTTGAGAAAATTTCCAACATCTTTGTAGCTACTTATGTTACAGTCGAATGATATTAAACATTCATTTGTATATTTTACTTGAAAAGCAATATAAACTATCTGTTGTTGTCTGTCTCTATCCAATAGTTCCATAGCGTGGCCTTTTTTTTTACCTAAACTAAACCCATCACCATCTCAATAGCGCGTTCAAGTATATACAAGGAGAAAGTCAATATAACTGCCTATGAGAGACGGCTATAAAGATATCTTCTGAATTTATTAGTAACTACTCTGCTCTCTATGACAAAGCACCACCGAGTTCGTATTCAATGGTGGCTAATAATCGGAGGGGCGCCTGGTGTACGTCTCGAGGAAAAGATGCATTCTCCAGGTAGTTTATTATCTATTTTATCGATAAATCCACGTACCATGTGATACGTAGCAAAAGCACTCGCTAATGCTCTTCTGTTCGTTTATCTAACGTACTTTCCCAAACTTTCAACACTCTTTCCAGAAAGAGACAATACTTAAATTGTCACCCGGTACATATATTTATTAGTCAAATTCACAGAAGTAACAACTCTGTTAAACTTTATTCGCAATTTGAACAAAGTGAATACATCCAAAAGGCCTATTCATGATTTGCCCCAGTTCTTTGGAGTCACTGCCTCCCACACAATTCACAATTAAATCCTGACAACCATCGCTTTTCTCGGTGTACAGTGAATAAAGAGCCACAAGTACACTATTATTATTTGGAGCCTTCTCGGATGTCTTTTGCAGTACAAGCTACTTGACTATTCCGTACTACCAAGTCATAGATAATGCAGCAAATCAAATGCAAGTGTCGAATCTGGCGAAAAAGCAGCATTCCTATTGATGCAGTAATTAACTCAGCTTGAAGAACCAATACCCTCTTATACCACCTGCATCTTGTCAGAAAATTCAAGGGAAAAAAGTAAAATAGACCTACTATGCAGTAGATAAAGTGTTTTGTCAACTACTTGAGTTCTATTCTCTTCCTTGTAGTAAACTTGAACTCATTTTCTGCCACACCCTATCTCATTTAGAGAACTAAAGTACGATTGAGTTTTGATCGATTTCAAATGGAGACTCAATAATTATAGTTTTGGTTGGTCAAGATCCTTTCTAAACGATAGTTTTAGCTGTATTTCTTTTTTTTTTTAGCTTTTTTTTTTCTCCTTTGCTCGACATTCCCTACAAGTTCCAACCAAGTCAATGCATTTAGGTTTACTTTCTCATGGACAACTGGCATTTGATCCTTTCAAGCCAGTCATTTTAAGAGGATTACCAACTGAAGACGCTTCCACATTGTTTGCTGGTAATGTTGTTTTGAATCTATCAAAGCCAACCAAGATCTCGAATGTCTCTGTGACATTAAGAAGTCATGCCGTTACATATTGGCCAGAAGGTAAAAGAAAGAAAGAGAAAAAACTCCGTTTGGAAAGCAAAAAACTAAATTCTACAAATCAAGGTATTGGCGCACGTGGCACAAGATTGACATCAGAAAAGCCATTAGGAGAACAAACGCTGGAAATCTTGGCCCCTAATATCGATAAAAAAGCACCCGTTCTCGTTTTACCCGCCGGAACACATCGTTTCTCATTTGCGTTTGTGATACCCAATGTAAGGTGATCCCCTTCTTTTATAATATTTTAATATGTAAACTAATATATTTCTGTACTAGTCTACGGTGGCCACGATTGAGGATACATTTGGCCGAGTCCGACACGTTTTAGAGGCAGAAGTGCAAAGGCCTGGAATGATGATGGTGTCCAGCTGGAATATTTCAAAACCAGTCATGATATTGCGTACTTACATGTCCAACTCACTCCTTATCAACAATTCATTAAATAATTTATCAAGGACCTTTGAAAAACACATGGTTTATGGTGACATTGAGGTCTTGATTGAAGCTGCTGCGTTTTCCTCTGGTGATTTGTTTTATATTCGGATGATTGTTGAACCCCAATTAAAGCACACGCGTATTGAGCACATGGAAGTAACTGTCACTGAATCAAGAAAGTACTGTGTACCAGAGATGCGTGCTTGGCGAACTGATGAGACCACCTTCCCTATGCCCTTTGCGGGATCAGTGCGTCTGGCTGAATTTGGTGAGGTGGATGTCACGACAGATCAATTAGCCCCTATCTTTGACAAGAACCAAAATGGAATTGAATTGGTGCATGACTTTGCGCATCGATTGGCATTTTTTACTCCAACTTGTCAGCAGAATATTCGTCATACTACCTATTTGAAAGAAATCCAATTTCGCCACCATATCGAGATAAATTTAACTTTATCTTATATGGACGTAGAAGGAAATAGACAGCATCTGAGTAGACGAAATAGTTTGGAGTCGATTACTACAGTACCCGAACCATCGGCACCTTCTTCTGCAAGATCGACAACCCCTCCTCTTTTAGGCACCGTTACTCCACCACCAGCAGCCTACTTTAACAATAATAGTAACAGCACCATTTCCCGCGTCGGCAATCCAACTATTCAGCGAATTAGCAGGCCATCTACTCCATCGCCCAGTAACAGTAGCAATAGTGTTATTAATTCAGCTTCATATGCCGCTGCGCCCTCATCGCCCACCACGACCACTAGCAATTCTACAGCTACGGCTGCCAATGCAATTGCAAATCCAAATAATATCAGCTGGCAAAATGTATTGCTTCGTTTGCACAAGAGCACCAAATCTGAGAATAGCGATGGTCGTAGCAGAGAAACAATCACACTAGGTTCACCTATCACTGTGTTTGATTGCCGACTGAAAGAAGATTATGGTAGGCTGCCATCTTACTTTGAATTGGGCGTGAAACCCACAAAAATTGTTGCCAAAGATGGAGGTAGTAAAAAGAATGAAAAGATCAAAGTGACCAAGCTGGCACGGCCCACCAATCAACCTGAACCCTACCTCTGTGCATGTTATCATGCCTTTTGCAGAGAAATGGAGCTGGCGTCACAAGCAATATATAATGACACATCGAATGCATCACCCGTCATGCCTTTGTTGGATCGTATACCGTCAAACCCACCACCTGATTACGCAGCATAATTCAATATATATACCAGACAATTCATATATTACGACAATATATGTATGTACACAGACTGTAATTAAATCAATATATAATAATAATAAAATATAATATAATAAATTTCGCACAATTGTAACACAGTGAATTTGTGCGTATATTAAAGAAAAAAGCATAAATAATTCACGTTTTTTCAAGTCATTTTTATAACTTTGCTCTTTTGTCTCCCTCTCTCATCTATTTTGTGTTTGATTAAATCATGTCTCGCATTGGATATTAGGTGATGTGTACAACAAATGAATTTTTTAATTAAAGTTTCCCACTATACGGTCTTTTTTAGCGTGGAAAATGATGATCTCTTTCACCCCTTCATCTATAGCATTATCTTAGAGGTCGAGACAAATGTCAGGCCATTTTTCGTTTTAGCTTGCAATAAACAGAAAAAAAAAAGACTTGTATATAAAGAGTAAGCACGTGTAATACTCAATATTCTAGTTTTTGAACTTTGTGTGTAACAAAAATTAAGGGCTCCCTCTTTGTCAAAAAATCAAGAGCCTCGAACTTTTTTCTGACTCAATGCCCATCAAATTTTTCTATACTCTTAAAAATACATGAATTGATCTAAATAGTTAGAAAACAATAGATCGAATTGAGTTTAGACGCGTCAATTCAATAATTTTTATCAAAAAAAAAAAATACATGTTATTTCGAATTACGTGATAAATAAATAGAGAGTGTCCAAATCTTGCGGGTCTCGTTTCATTTTTTTTTAATGAAAGAAGTGCAGGTGCGGAATAAACTTTTATGATAAATAATAAAAATCGAATTCGGTAACCTGTCAATTAAGAGCAGTAATCTGACTAGACTAAAAAATCAAAAGTCGATCTCTTTTTAAACAGAAAGTTGGGGGAGGCAAAAAAAAACTTGACGATTACTCATTAATTGCTCTTTCTCTCTTTTCTCCACTACTTTTTATTTTTTTTTCTTTTCTTCCCAATCAACACCACACTAATTTCTATGAACAATAATTATATGGCAACTTCAAATAACAGATACTCCGAAGACAAAGATGAATTACTACTATCCACGCCTCGTAAAAGAACGCGAGCTACACCCGAGCAATTGTCCGTATTGGAAAAGACCTTTAATGTAAATCCTAGTCCGAATAACCGAGTCCGAGAGCAACTGTCGCGTGAATTAGGTATGTCAGAAAGATCAATTCAAATTTGGTTTCAAAATAGAAGAGCCAAAGTTAAAAATATTGCAAAAAAGTCTTCCATGTTACATGACGAAACATTGAGAATGCAATACTACGCTTCTTCCGCTGCCGCCGCTGCCTGTCAAGCTGCTGCTTACCATCAACAGCGACAAAATGGCAACACTGATGAGGAAATCGATATTGGCGATCCTATGAAGACGAATCCCGACTTGTATTACTACTACTACTATTATTATTTCAATCAACAACAACAATTACAGCAACAAAGACAAAAACACTACCATCCTTATGCCGCTTCTATGTATGGAATGCAACAACAGCAACCACCACAATCCCATTATTACCAATCTCCTACGTCCTCATCGTCATCTTCTGTACCTCCACCCCCTATTTCTTTAAAATCTATGCCACCACCACCACCTCCACCACCAGCAACAACAAGAAGTGAATCCATTAGTCCCACAGCTACAACGTCTTCCTCTGGCGGTTTATGGTCTAAAAAGCAAGCACATCAACAAAGAGCGAGAGCTCACACGATTGGACCCTACTACCCTTCTATGTTACAACATCAGCAACAGCAACAGCAACAACACCAACAGCAACAACATGATAGATCGAAGATGTTTGATAGAGGAAATTCAGTGGAAGTCTCTTCACTCCATAATAATAATAACAGCAACAACAAGATACCTTTTCATATTAATACTAATTTCCACCCACAAGACAGCAATAGTAGCAGTAATAGTTTTACCAATGTACTTAATGCAAATCCCTCTCCCACTTCAGCCTCTACGCAACTACAACATCAACACCAATTCGCTAATTTAACTATTCAAGACAACCCACCCTTTCTACCTTTCCAATCGAATCCACCTTCGTTTTTTGAAGGTCAGCAGCAACAATTAGCATGGACCGATTTACCGTTCTGTAAGTTTATGATCTATTTAGAAGTAATATCAAAACAAACAATTAATTATTTTCTTGTTTATATTTCTGTACGTAGATCAAGATCCCACTGCCATGATGACGCCTACAACACCTTCAAATAATATGTTTACATCACCTACGACTATTTTACAACCTCAAATGAACTATGACACACAAGAACAACAACAGCAAAAAATATCCGCGGAGGCACTTCAAATCGGTACCTGGAAACGAATGGGATTCGAACCCAACGATTTAATATGTCAATTTGATAAAGAGAAAAAGAACTTTAGTTGGTGTATTCAAGATGGACTCAGTAAGTTCAAGATGGAGTTTAACCAATCTTCTGTCAAGAAAATCCAGCTTTCTCCTCTGAATGGAAGAGCGGGTTGGGCACGATTAGAAATTGAAGTGAACTCATCAGAAATAGCGTTTTATATGGAAGTTACACCGCCCAACTGGGTTCAATGTCGTGATTACACTGAGGATAAACAAGCGTCTCATGTCACTTGTCACCAACTAGACGGCCCTGCCTTGGCCTTAAAAGCCGAATTAGACTTGATTAGAAAAGAAAATTCATTGCTTGATACCTTGATTGTAAAGTAGAAAAAAAAATAAAGTACTTATACATAAACGCGCTCGTTTTTTTATTTTTTTGGGCTCGTGTTCTCCCTATCTTTAATTAGTGTGTACGTCGATTTAATATGTCAATTTGATAAAGAGAAAAAGAACTTTAGTTGGTGTATTCAAGATGGACTCAGTAAGTTCAAGATGGAGTTTAACCAATCTTCTGTCAAGAAAATCCAGCTTTCTCCTCTGAATGGAAGAGCGGGTTGGGCACGATTAGAAATTGAAGTGAACTCATCAGAAATAGCGTTTTATATGGAAGTTACACCGCCCAACTGGGTTCAATGTCGTGATTACACTGAGGATAAACAAGCGTCTCATGTCACTTGTCACCAACTAGACGGCCCTGCCTTGGCCTTAAAAGCCGAATTAGACTTGATTAGAAAAGAAAATTCATTGCTTGATACCTTGATTGTAAAGTAGAAAAAAAATAAAGTACTTATACATAAACGCGCTCGTTTTTTATTTTTTTGGGCTCGTGTTCTCCCTATCTTTAATTGGTCAGATTTAGTACTCCCTCACGAATTCAATTTATTTTTGAGCTCCGCGCCTCTTTTTTAAAAGAAAATCTCTCCCCCTTTCACGCTTTTCTTTTTTCTTCAACTAAAAATTGTTGCTTATTCTCCCTTAACTCTTTGAATAAATCCAACGTTTAAACACCCTATATAAAAAATGAGAGAAGTTATTTCTATCCACGTCGGTCAAGCTGGTGTCCAAATTGGTAACGCCTGTTGGGAACTTTACTGTCTTGAACACGGTATTCAACCTGATGGTCACATTCCTGGTGAAAACCTTGCTGATGACAACTCCTTCGATACCTTCTTCAGCGAAACTAGCTCTGGTAAGCACGTTCCTCGTACCGTCATGGTCGATTTGGAACCCACTGTTGTTGACGAAGTCCGTACTGGTGCCTACCGTCAATTGTTCCACCCTGGTAAGTACTTCTTTCTTGTTAAGAAAGTAGTTCTTTATTTGTTTTGCATACCCTACATGCATAACTAACTCCTTAAAAAAATCTACATAGAACAATTAATCACTGGTAAGGAAGATGCTGCTAACAACTATGCTCGTGGTCACTACACCGTTGGTAAGGAACTTGTTGATTCCGTTCTTGACCGTATTCGCAAGTTGGCCGATAACTGTACTGGTCTTCAAGGTTTCCTTGTTTTCCACTCCTTCGGTGGTGGTACCGGTTCTGGTTTTGGTGCCCTTTTGATGGAACGTCTTTCTGTTGACTACGGTAAGAAGTCCAAGCTTGAGTTCTCTGTCTACCCTGCTCCTCAAGTTGCTACTTCCGTTGTTGAACCTTACAACTCCATCTTGACCACTCATACCACTCTTGAACACTCTGATGTCTCTTTCATGGTCGATAACGAAGCTATCTATGATATCTGTCGCCGTAACTTGGACATTGAGCGTCCTTCTTATACCAACTTGAATCGCTTGATCGCTCAAGTCGTTTCTTCCATCACTGCTTCTCTTCGTTTCGATGGTTCTCTTAACGTTGATTTGAACGAATTCCAAACCAACTTGGTTCCTTATCCCCGTATTCATTTCCCCTTGGTCACTTATGCTCCTATCATCTCTGCTGCCAAGGCTTTCCATGAACAACTCTCTGTCTCTGAAATCACCAACGCCTGTTTCGAACCCAACAACCAAATGGTCAAGTGTGATCCTCGTCGCGGAAAGTACATGTCTTGTTGTTTGTTGTACCGTGGTGATGTTGTCCCCAAGGACACCAACGCCGCTATTGCTGCCATCAAGACCAAGCGTACCATCCAATTCGTTGACTGGTGTCCCACTGGTTTCAAGGTCGGTATTAACTGCCGTAAGCCTGCTTCCGTTCCCGGAGGTGACCTCGCTGAAGTTCAACGTGCTCTCTGTATGTTGTCCAACACCACCGCCATCTCTGAAGCTTGGGCCCGTCTTGATCACAAGTTCGATCTCATGTACGCCAAGCGTGCTTTCGTCCACTGGTATGTTGGTGAAGGTATGGAAGAAGGTGAATTCTCCGAAGCTCGTGAAGATTTGGCCGCTCTTGAAAAGGATTACGAGGAAGTCGGTTCTGATTCCTTGGGCGATTCCGAGATTGAAGAAGAAGAATACTAAATCGCTTGATTTATTATTATCTTCTTTCTTATATATCATTTCTTAAAAAAAAAGAGGCATACATTTTATTTAAATAAAACTTGATGTTCTTTTTTTTTGTTTCTAATAATTATTACTACAAGTCTGATTTCACGTTCATTGGTATCATGATTTTGATTGTTACATTGAGTCGAGAGATGTGTTCTTTAGAGTGTGTACGTGGTGACCTCGCTGAAGTTCAACGTGCTCTCTGTATGTTGTCCAACACCACCGCCATCTCTGAAGCTTGGGCCCGTCTTGATCACAAGTTCGATCTCATGTACGCCAAGCGTGCTTTCGTCCACTGGTATGTTGGTGAAGGTATGGAAGAAGGTGAATTCTCCGAAGCTCGTGAAGATTTGGCCGCTCTTGAAAAGGATTACGAGGAAGTCGGTTCTGATTCCTTGGGCGATTCCGAGATTGAAGAAGAAGAATACTAAATCGCTTGATTTATTATTATCTTCTTTCTTATATATCATTTCTTAAAAAAAAAGAGGCATACATTTTATTTAAATAAAACTTGATGTTCTTTTTTTTTAGTTTCTAATAATTATTACTACAAGTCTGATTTCACGTTCATTGGTATCATGATTTTGATTGTTACATTGAGTCGAGAGATGTGTTCTTTAGCAGTGCGATCAAAGATTGCGTATGATTTGAGTTTGTTCTCAACCTAGAAGGCACAGCAAGTAGAGATAGAGTTGGTAAAAGGTAGAGAAGGAATATGCTTGGCTAACATGACTTACCTCTATGTCTACAACTTGATATTCTACATTTAGACTTTGAGTTTCTGCAATCTTTTGCTTGTATTGCTCTTCTAATTCTCGCTCTTCCTTTATATCATTTTCCCTGAGTAGATCCATGGATTCCTGCTTTTTCTTTTGCTGCTCTTCAATACGCTTGATTTTAATTTCGATCTGATCCATTTCACGCTCACCGTACTATGAAAAGATAGCATAAGTCTATATGTATATACCATGAAAAAAGAATAATCTTACATGGACTTTCAAGGTTACTTCTCTAAGGTCAGAATCTATTGTACTCAACTCTTTTGTCACAGAATGACTCGTCTTTGTTGTTCTATTATATGTGTTTCTGCAGACAAAGTAATTACTGAAAGTATCCATCACTCGGCCGAAAAACACCAAGATACTCTTCTCCAATGCATAGCGTGATGTCCGCACCCCAAGTAATTGCTCTTTCTTGATCATATCCATCTTTACCTGGGCGAGGTTCTTTTCTGCCTCTCTCGCCTGTTCCTGAACACGATCCACTTGGAAATCCTTTAAACGCTTATACTTATTGGACAAGTCCATTTCCTGCAGAATCGCGAATTGTGTGTTTTGCAAGGTGTCCTTGAGTTCTTGCCTTATTCTCCTTAGTTTTTCGTGATCGGACGCTAGAGACTCGTTATAGATACGGAATTCTTGCAATTCGTGTTCGATGTCAGACAGCATGTCTTGTAGTTTTCGCACTTCAGGTTCCTCTTGTCTGTATTGCATCTCTATTTGTTGCTTGTTCAATGTGAGTGCTGTCACCATATCATCCAATTGATCCAAGATTTGACTTTTATTGTTCTATAAACAACAAGAATGATGAGTCTTTTTCCTCCATAAAAACGCAAGTAAGTTGTACCACATACCACGTTTACAGCAATTTGTTCATAAAAGGACCAGCAACTTTCGTTAAACTTGTCGTAGTTCACAATCACGTTTAATATGCGTAGTAAGCGTTGTGGGTTAGGTGAGACCATATCAGATATATCAAAATCGGTATATTGAATATCAATGAGAAACGCTTGGAAATGTTCAAAGATGAGCAATAGATCATTAAAGACACCCTGTTCCTGCGATCGTCAAAAAATAGATGAGTACTTTCTCTATCTGTAGTGATCACTTTTACATACTGTGTTTGTATGTTGACAGATCCGAGTCATCTCATCTTTTTCTTGGTCAATAATCGGTTCCAACCATGGGGCAAGTACATAGAGGATGCATTCAAACAATTGGGTAGTACGAGCGCATGTTGGCCTTACAAGATCTTCTTCTTCTACCATGATCTCCAAGTTTTGAAAGTGTTTTATAATTTCTTGCAAAGAGTAGTTTTCTATGGTAAATTCGGTGAGTTGCCCTTCAACGGGGACAGTTCTCCTCTGTGTCATTTTAAGGATAAAAAGTATATAGTTGTTGTGGTGGTGCTGGTAAAAAAAACTGTAAATTCGTTTTTTTTTTAGTGTAGTAGACGGGGCTGCAAATAGGATTGAACAATGATATGTAACAACAAAAAGGTTAATCTGAATTTGTTCAAATTAAATGATGAATCGTAAAAGCATAAATTAAATTATCATTCTCGCTTTCGCTTTCTTTACTTCTATCTTTTTTTTTTTCATTACTTATTTTTACTATGGTGAATGAATGTCTGTTGGATGCGGATACAAAGCAACCTACGATCAATATTAAAACAGATCAAATCCTCCAAAACAAGACGTGGAGTCATACCACGTACTGGGTAAAGAAGAATGCATGGTTCTCTGCAACCGCCTGTGTGGCAATTATCATGACATTTCTCATTTTAATTCGAAACACTCCAACTACTTCTACTGTTGCTTCCCCTGATAAAATGTTTGAAGCACTACGCGAAAAACTAGACGGCGCATTGTATTTCCCGCCTCATCAAGCTAAACTTAGAGCAAATCCTTCTTACGAGTATCTTGACCCTGATACCTATCTGATTACAGAAGGATCCAATGTCACTATCAAAGGTGCCTTGGTGATCATGGCACACGAAGAAGAAGTCTATAGAGTACACGCTACCATGATGGACTTGGAGTACCATTTCAATCGTCGACACGGATATCCATGGGTGATCATTGGCCATAAAGTGTTTTCTAGACATTTCAGAGAAATGATCACAAGTACGACAAAAGCACCCGTTTCATTTGGCGTCGCTCCTGCGATTGAATTTCAAGAGCCTTATTGGATTGATATTGGAGTGGCAGAAGACAACGCAAAGACATTGACAAAAACGGATGCTGATAAGGCAGAAAGTATGCATTTCAGAAGAATGACAAGGTACGGTTGATCTGTTTATTTGTGTTTGTGTTTGTGTGTGTGCGTGTGCGTTAAAGTGAAACCTAATCGATGCTTTGTATTTATCTACACTAGATACAATGCTGGCTTTATTGCATTCCATCCTTTGTTGAAAGATTTGGAGTATTATTGGAAAGTACAACCCGGTGCCCGTTATCACTGCGATATAAACCATGATCCATTTGAAAAATTGAAGAGTGGAGACAAGAAGTTATGTAAGTTGAAACTCTTTTGTCCTCCTTACGCATCAACTCTAAATGACTAAGCTAATTTGACTCTTACATAGCGTTTGCTTTGACTGCAGTAGAGAATCATGTCAACATTGAGAGATTTGAATCTACAGTCAAGGAATTCATTGGCAATAATAAAGACATGTTGGTACCTGTAAAAAACAGTATGTACAGAGCGCTTTTGGATGAAGCAGGACTCAAGAAATCTCAAGGAGGAAAGGGTCTCTTGGGTGAGTACAGTGGCCATTGGAGTAACTGTATGATTTCAAATAATTACATGGTGATCTCCTTGGATTTCCTGCGATCCAAAGAGTACAACGCCTTCTTTGATGCATTGGATACTTCGGGCGGGTTCTTTTACGAGCGATGGGGCGATGCTTTCCCACAAACGGTAGCGGCTGCACTCTTATTACACAGAGATCAAATTCATTTTGATGATGAGCTTCAAGGATATTCTCATGGCATAGCCACACGATGCCCATCCGATATTGAACAGTACTTGGATCTCAAGTGCACATGCGATCCATTCAGTCGATTCGGTAAGTCCGTTACTTTATTACCATTTTCACACACCAAAAAAAAATTAACAAATTACATCTAGCTGGATATCAACGATTCTGTACACCTAGTTTTCTTCGTGCATTGGACGGTCAATTATAGTTTAGAAAGTGGACGGTCATTGCTCCAATCCTGTTTTATACTTAATAAATTCTTTGCTACTTCCCAGTTCTTTGCTCTCTTTGCTTCTATCGCCTCATCGATGTGATGTCCGCATAATTTGAATATCTCCATAGGAGATACAGTTTTGCCTGACGTTAACTTGAAGACAATCTTACTTGTAGCAATGCAACAAACAATATCTTCGTCTTCATCCTCAATGATGAATCGATGCTGTAAAAAGAGCCATTTTTCGTTCCAAGTCCATACTCTTGTTTGCACTGTATAGGCTTGTAATGGTGGGATCTCCTTTTTAAACAAGGTAAATACACCGGCGTTATGGGCAAAAATGTGATGGTGGGGTTCCATCATGATTTTTGGCACAATCACATAGAGTAGATGGATACGACTGAAATCCAACTTTTTGTTGTATGTGCTAAATAGTTTGAACATTACGTAAGTTGAATTAGATTTTCTTTTTGGGATGTGTGATATGTAATTGTATTACCTATTATTCTGAAAATAATACCAAGAAATTCAATATTATGTATTCGCTTGTATATATTAGGAGTACTTGAGACTTACCATGTGTTGGTTATAATCAATATCATCCCACATACAACGCTGCTTTTGAGAAACAATGGTGAGTAAATCTGCAATAATAAAAAAATGGATTATGCTTCTGACCTTGAAAATATGTACAGTGTTTATTTACTACTATGTTATGTACCTTCAGGCTCCAGGTTGGTTTTTTTGGCTCTTTGCACAAGAGACCGTAATAACCACCAAGAACGAATAGTGTATGCAAAAGGCAAAGAATTGATATGAGCCAAAGTAACGAGTACAGTCGGAATACCAACAACAGCAAGTGCTTTATGTGTGAAGGTCATGGTGAAGAAAGGGAATGAAGAAAGAGAAAGAGAGAGTGAGAGAGAGAGAGGCAAGTTTCGAGCTTGCCCTTCAGCTGCCTGCTGTTGTAACAAAAATTCAAATTGAAACTCCATTGCCTGTGACGTTGTGGGTGTGTGCATTTCTCTCTCTCTCTCACCTTTCGCTCAGTCTCTCGATTTAGGTGACTGAGTTGATAAGTTTATTCGGTTTGCGAACAGTGATTTCCTTGAAACACTATTCTTTTTTTCTTCCCTTCTTTTACTCACTTTACTCTTATCACTGTAAAAGAAGTATTCTTACACAATGGCTCATACTTTAAGTGCACGTGAAGCATTCGAACTTCACAAATCTGCTGTTACCAGAGACTTTATCGCCAAACCTCGTTTAGGTAAATTTCACATCTATTTCAACCCCCTTACTTTTTGTATGTATTTTATTGAAACTCAAGATGTTCTTAAACACATGATTAGATTACCGTACTGTTACTGGTGTGAACGGTCCTCTTGTTATTTTGGACAATGTCAAAGTAAGTGGCTGTACAGCATGAACCCTTACAAAGGATGCACTTTTCCCATTCTGAAACACACAGTTCTGATTCGTGTTTTTTTTCAAAAAAATAGTTTCCCAAGTTCTCTGAAATTGTCAACTTGACTTTACCTGATGGTTCAGTTCGTGCAGGTCAAGTCTTGGAAGTTCAAGGCAAGAAGGCTGTCGTTCAAGTAAGGCTTTATTTTGTTATTTTTTTACGGGACGAAACATTTTAAAAAATCCGTTGCGTCATTTTATAAAATTTAGGTCTTTGAAGGTACTTCTGGTATCGATGCTAAGCAAACACACGTTGAATTCACTGGACAAACACAACACATTCCCGTATCTGAAGACATGTTGGGTCGTGTCTTTAACGGTTCTGGTAAACCCATTGATAAGGGTCCCAAGATTTTTGCTGAAGATTATTTGGATGTGAATGGTAAATAGATACAATAGATCAAGAAAGTCGTGTCTTTTCTAATAAACTCTCTTTTCTTTTTAGGTTCTCCCATCAACCCTTTCTCTCGTATTTATCCCGAAGAAATGATTCAAACTGGTATTTCCGCTATTGATACCATGAACTCCATCGCTCGTGGTCAAAAGATTCCCATCTTCTCTGCCGCTGGTCTTCCTCACAACGAAATCGCTGCTCAAATCTGTCGTCAAGCTGGTCTCGTTCAAAAATTAGCCCCCACAAAGGGTGTTCATGATGGTCACGAAGAAAACTTCTCTATCGTCTTTGGTGCTATGGGTGTCAACATGGAAACTGCTCGTTTCTTCAAGCAAGATTTCGAAGAAAACGGTTCCATGGAGCGTGTCACTCTTTTCCTTAACTTGGCTAACGATCCTACGTAAGTATCTTAAATAACTATGTTTATGTCAAGTAGTAACAAACCCTTTTACTACATCTCCTTAGCATTGAACGTATTATTACTCCTCGTCTTGCCTTGACCACTGCTGAATACTACGCTTACCAACTTGAAAAGCACGTCTTGGTCATTCTTACTGATATGAGTTCTTATGCCGATGCTTTGCGTGAAGTTTCCGCTGCTCGTGAAGAAGTTCCTGGTCGTCGTGGTTACCCCGGTTACATGTATACCGATTTGTCTACTATTTACGAACGTGCCGGTCGTGTAGAAGGTCGTAACGGTTCTATCACTCAAATCCCTATCTTGACTATGCCTAACGATGGTAAGAATTTCATGTTTTTTATTCAAGGTGTCTATACTCACATTTTACTGAATTGCATAGATATTACTCATCCTATTCCTGATTTGACTGGT
This sequence comes from Mucor irregularis B50, assembly GCA_000587855.1. NCBI lineage: Eukaryota > Fungi > Mucoromycota > Mucoromycetes > Mucorales > Mucoraceae > Mucor > Mucor irregularis. The sequence continues at coordinate 453,780 of KK076504.1, read as the reverse complement.
TATATTACTGAGGGTCAAATCTTTGTTGATCGTCAACTCGACAATCGTCAAATCTATCCTCCCATCAACGTTTTACCCTCATTGTCTCGTCTTATGAAGTCTGCCATTGGTGAAGGTATGACCAGAAAAGATCACGGTGATGTTTCTAACCAATTGGTATTGTATATTTACTTGTAAAGAGAAATATGAGAGAAAGGTCATAAAACTAATAATGTGTGTGTGTGTGTGTGTGTTTGTAGTATGCTAAATATGCTATCGGTCGTGATGCCGCTGCCATGAAGGCTGTCGTTGGTGAAGAAGCCTTAAACCAAGAAGATAAATTATCTCTTGAATTCTTGGAAAAGTTTGAAAAGACATTTATTGCTCAAGGTGCTTATGAGTCAAGAACCATTTACGAATCACTCGATCTTGCATGGTCTCTCTTACGTATCTTCCCTAAAGAACTTTTGAACCGTATTCCTCAAAATGTCTTACAAGAGTTCTATCAACGTGAACGTAGTAAGAGATCAAAGGGTGTCTTTGATACCAATGACGATGAGGAGTAAGCACAAGCGTGTTACGGTTTTCTTTTTATACCAAACCCTAAATAAAAAAAAATTATCTTTTTTTTTTTTAGCATTACGGTCGTACAAATGATTAAATTAATTAAATTATTAAAGGGTATGAGTTTCCCTCTCCCTTCCTTTCTTTTTTATTTCTGTTCTTTACTCTTTTTTTTTTTACACAAATGGTGACATCGCCTGTAAACTCGCATCGACGTTCAATTATCTCCAAGATGACAACAACGTCAATTCGTGTTGGATCAGAAGATGCAGCGCGCTCTTCCTCTTCTACATCAACAACAAGCAGTAATCGAAGTAGCAGGGAAGATAGCAACAATGCTATAAAAAATGGCGCACTGGCGAACAAAAAGCCCAGCTCACTTCCCAAGATCGATACAAAAAACAATTCAAAACAATTGATCAATGAAAAAGGTAACGCCGTTATTACGATGAGAAACACATGGATTGCTATACTTACCACGTAAACAATACATGTAAGTTTAGATTCGCCCAAGAACAACAACAAAAATTTATCCAGTACAAAAAGCACACCTATTCCAGAGCAACGTAAATTAACCATGAGCAAGAGTCAAACAAGCTATGCGGCCAAGAGAGCACAAATGGTCTCTCCACCTCCCACCTCACCCAGGCCCAATTTCAGGTAAGTTATAGTAGGTGGATACCTATAAAGGGAAAAAACACAACAATAATGAGTAGATTGTAAACAATTGCTTTACTAGTCATGTGAAATCCAAAATCGGCTCACTTGATAATATAAAACACAAGCCAAGCGGCGGTGCCACCAAAGTGTACGACGAAAATATCGATCAATTAAAGACACGAATTGCGAGTAAAGCCCATTCCAAAGTGGGGTCACTGGACAACATCAAACATAAACCAGGTGGAGGTGCTGTCAAAATATATGACGACAAGTCATTATCTTTTATCAAATCAAAACCCATCACTTCCAAAGTCGGTTCAATGGAAAACATCAAACACAAACCGGGAGGAGGCGATGTAAAAATTTATGACGATAAGCTTGAATTTATAAAATCCAAAGATATTACCTCTAAAGTCGGCTCTTTAGATAATATTAAACATAAACCGGGAGGAGGCGACGTGAAAATTTACGACGATAAACAGCTCGAATTTATTAAATCCAAGGAGATTAGCTCTAAAGTAGGCTCGTTAGAGAACATCAAACACAAACCTGGCGGAGGCGATATAAAGATTTACGATGATAAACTTGAATTTATCAAGTCTAAAAAAATATCCTCAAAAGTGGGTTCCTTGGACAACATTAAGCACAAGCCAGGAGGCGGTGATATAAAGATTTACGACGACAAATTTGAGTTTATAAAATCCAAAGAAATTAACTCCAAAGTAGGCTCCTTAGACAACATCAAGCATAAACCAAAAGGTGGCGATTTAATTGTCTACAACGAAAAACTTTCTTTTAAAGAAACAGCCAGTCCTCGCATTGATGCGGGCTCCAAGAGACGATCCAGGTTGGTTTCGCCTACAAGCACGGAAGCAAGTACTAGTTCTACTACTTCCTCTGTGACCACAGAAGCGGTGGTCGAAGAGACGCTCATCTCCTCTCCCATCTCAATCAATTAAGTAATTATTCTATTTTGCGTGCAAAAAAATAATAATAAACAAAATAAACAGAGTTTCAAATATTCTCATCTGCGCCTCCTTGCATGCTCGTCGTCGTCGAAGGGAAAGAAACGCTATAAATAAAAAGATCTACATACCTAGGTAGAGTAGCGTTCTCCGAAATCCGTTTTTAACGTGAAATTATCTATCGGCACTGTATGATATCAACATTGAGGCAATAATGCATATAAATTGACCGAGTTGATGCGGCGCACGTCTTGTTTAGGCTCGAATTCATTTCCAGCTACATAATTATGGCTAATGCGTTGATCATCCAACCGCTGCCGACGCTATGTAGGCACACGGAAAGTATTATGTATGCACAACATCTTATCATTTTTTCAGGAACAAAGGAGTTTCAAGATACGTACTTGGATTCTTGACTTATCAGATCCGCGTGGCTTATTTTGTTAATTAATCGTCCATAAATTAAGTACATCGTTGAGCACCAGTTTCAATTAGCGAAATAGACCTTTCTTTTAAATATTTAGTGAATTGTAAAATACAGGTAATTAACAAGAACATCATTGCTAAAGTGGATGATGTAATGAACTTATTAGTTCTCGCTTAATGTGACGGGTTTCACCTTTTATGGGCCAAATTAATTGTAAGCCTGAAACCATGAGGACCAATTGACCCCATTGAGGTCAATACTTTCTGCGATGGTATCTCTCTACCCAACAAAATCCTATCTGTGTATGTGTATCACCCCAAAGTAACAATAGTGCATATTCAAATTCTAAAAATGGTAATTTTTATTTATAAGCAATATTGAACTGCTTGGTATATTCTTTGCAGAGAGAGAGAGGGGGTTGATAAAACTATGTATATTTTCTGGACTGGACTGGACTGGATTGTATATATGGCGAGGGAGTAGTAGTGGGTCAGAAAGAAGAGTGATGTATGTATATAATAAAATGATGATGATATCATTTCCCGCAGGAATAGGTTACATGAACTTTAAACGACGTCTTTTGTGTTATGAAAAAGTTCCAGAAAAGTGGGAATACTGATGGCTAATCGTTCCACAAGGAAGTAACCACAAGTGAGGTCGGGATAAGAAGAAGCACTCCATGTATGAGTAGGTGTGTTTCTTTGATAATTTAATGGCAAGTTAGGTCTTTTAGGACCCTTATCATCACACTTCTTATCATCCTTCAACACAATCACACTATTACCATTGCTGTCATTCGCTGCCCCTGACACTGCTGCTGCTGCTGCTGAACAAGGTATCAAGCATGAATCCAATATACAACCTGCCTGATGTATAGTAGACTCCTGTGACTTGATTCTCGAATACTCACTTGCACCAGAGAAAGAACCTGCTCTTGTTGGGGGAAAGCTCTTACGAATATCCCATAAAGACGCCAGCACCTTTTGTAAAGTATTATTCATATCATGGGGTTGACGTAATACAAGTTTACCATGAGATACATAAGCATCTTTTACCCTGAAATAGTGTTGTGCATGACTAAAGTCAGGTAAACTCCAAACAAGTCGATGGGAAGGGTCATAGGAAGCAAAATAAAGAGATAACGAAGATTCGTTACGCTTATTTGCTCGGTATGCAGACAATTCATGAACGTTGGTGGATATCAAGTCTAACATCGGCTTCGACTTGTTATGACGAAGTTTATATACTAGTGCTTCATCGATGAGTATCTGCGGGAATACTTGATAAAGCGTTTTAAAATTGGAAAATGGAAGGTACTCAAAGACTTGTAACAAGACTTCAAAAGGTAGACTTTCCATCACTGTTGATATGTATATATATAAGAGAGAAGATAAAGAAGGGGGAAAAGAAAGAGAGAGAAAGTAAGAGAAAAATGAATAAAGTTTTTGCCCTTCCCCGCACTTTTTTTTTTTTTTTTTTACTCTTAAAAGTGTTGAAGCTTGTCTTGTCAGCATTAAGTGTGTTTCCCACGCATATTTAAAAAAACGCTCAGTCATCATATTTCATTGAGTCATGTACGAGATCTGAAATGAACAAAGTGAATGGTACTATTTACGCTGTACTTCTCACTTCTTGTGCTCAAAGGGAAAAGGGAAGCTCAAAGAGGCAGAGTTTAAGGTTGGGGCGTACATTCTGTACTATTGTGTAGCATACAGATTTATCTTGGACTTTAATGAGCGACCAGCAGTGGCAAATGTTGTCATTTTAAGGTTTTAAAAAGTTCGGTATTGACAACCTCTTTCATATATTTGATTGGTGCTCTCAATGTCTTTATATTTTTATCAAGCACATAATTCCAGCCAGATGGGTCATAGTATTCCCCTCTTTGCACCAATTGGCTTTTGCTACAGTTGTAACGAATATTCCTATCTCCCAACGATGGTTCCTGAGAAGTGAGCAATTGACGCTTCCAAACTACTACTAGGAATTTTTTCAGGACAATTCGTTTCACTATCACGACTTTCTTAAGAAAACTCCAATCGAAACAAGGTAATATAATGGTATTTTATTAGGTAAAGTTACTTGGTATTTAATGGCTGTTGACTTCTTTTTGACGTTCCAGCGCTGTGACATGTGTTTCCATGCTTGTCAAAATATTATCCCAAGAAATGAAGATCTCGGATAGAGTGTTGACCTAAGAAGAAGACATTGGTTTATCGCTGAGAAATGTTTTCAATGGAGAGGTACTTACTGTGCCATTATAACGTTCCATAAATTGTGAAACTTGATTTGTGATATCGTTTAAATTCTTGACTTGATCCGTATGAGATACTTCCAGCATGGACAACTTGGGTCCCAAAGTCTCTACCACTACAAGCAAAGGTTCAGCGCTGTATACATTATATAATATTTCTTCTGTATTATATCTTTACCATTAAATTCACTTCCACTGACAACATATTCTAAATCTTTAACTTGCTTGACTTCCTGCGAGAACTTTTCCAAGTCTTCTTGTGCAGTCAATAAAAGCTCCAACTTTACGTCTGGCGATAAAATTTCTCGTTCCATGGAATAGGTGGAAGTGTTTGGATTTAACAATTTGGAATGGTTTTCATCTATTCAGCATAAACACAATTAGACTTTCAGTATTGACTTGAAATCTTGTCTTATCTACATTTCTCAATAAAGTCCTTAATTGACTTATTATTCTTATATACGTTTTCAAGTTCCTTTTGAATTACGTCCACTCTTTTTAAAATGTTTTCCTTGCTCGATTTGCTGTGAGAATGAGCATTTTGTTGTCCAAGAAGAATGTGTTCTAAATGTCTTAATCTTGCTTCAAATCCGTGTTCATCCATTGCGAAGTATGGTTGTGTGTAATAAAGAAATATTGGCTTGTCCTCCCTGCCCCTTCTTCAACCAAATTGTATGCCGACATCTAGTGACTGTAAATTGAGGGAAATGAAAAAAAGCATTTATGGTAACTTTTTCGCTATCGTTATTTGCAGTCAATCCGTGGAATGGGAAAGAAAGTAACTTACAGCATCGAGTATAAGCGATTTACACAAGTTCCCGAGACAGTAGAACAACACTTTGAAAAATTCAACTCGCTTAACAAGAAGGGGCGAAAAGTGGAGGCTGCGGAAACCGCAATCAATGTTACGGAATGGTTGTTGGACTTGATCGATGAGAGTGATGAGAGCGAAGAGCCTGAAATCTTGCAGCATTTTCCCAAGGCTATACAGTATTCTACAGACGCTGCTAAACTATTGCAAGAGTCAGAAGATACAGAGCTTTTACCGAGGTACAGCCTACTTGCAGCCTTCTCCTGTCAAATTTTCATGCTAAATTTCTATTTCAATAGAGCTTACAATAACATCTGTCAATGCTATCTGAAGTGAGTGATGTTATCAAATATCAGCAGAATATGAAAGCTAAAGATACTATACAGGATGCATTTATATGAATTGGCAGTGAAGTTCGGTCTTTATACAGTGAATGAATTTAAGAAGTTGAACAGCGAAAAAAACAAGTCAAATATACAAAGCGCGTATAGGCTGTTAGGTGATATCTATTTCACTAAATCATTGAATACGGAAGAGTCTCAGTACAGTGATTTCATTCATGCGCACGAGTATTATAAGAAGGAACGAGAAGTGATTGATACCATGGTTCTAGCAGATATACCTGACCCAAAAGAGGGCGATCTAGAGCAGTTGAAGCAGTCATCACATTTTAATATGGGTGTGATGGAGTCAAAGGTTCCTGCATTATTTCGAAAATCACAAGAAAATTTACAGCGAGCCATCAAAATCGCTCGTAAATTTGAAGACCACGATAAAGAAAAGACTGCATGGTGGGAGCTGGGAAATCTTTATAAACGCACTCAGCAATACAATAATGTGAAGTTTTGTCAACAAAAGGAACTGTCGATTATCAAAACATATAATCTCCTTGATGATTACATGTATTGTTACGAGGAAATGAGTAAGTTCTGGTTGAAAGTTTTCAAAGCTTAGCTGTAGCTGACATCTCGAGCTTTAGTGAAATTTCATTTATTTTTGGAAGAGTACGATGCTTGCCATGAGCTTTATCTTGATACCTTATCCAATATATCTTCCGCATATAGCAAAAAATGTGTAAGGTCATTACACAAGCAAGCCCAAAACCAAAAGATTAACTGAGTTTCTCCCGCAAAATATAGAAAAATGTGTACAATATGGTGAAGCAAGTTCACTCCTCCTGGGAAGAAATAAGAAAGATGATCAATGCCGAAGATAGAACGGCACCTATAGCAACAAAGTTCTCAGAACACATACAGCTTTTATCTGATTATGGCCTTGAAAGAATTATCATCAAACGAGTGGATACAGAACTAGCCTCTCTTGTAGATGCTGGCGATTATTCCAATTTAGTATACATTCGACTTTTGCTATGCAAAGCAAGAGCGCTATGGGAATTAAGAGAATCGGTAGAGGGTAAAAAGCTTTAAATTTCAATTCAATATTCTAATTTCTGTAAATCTAGAAAAAAGAAGTTTATTTAACAGCATGCAACGATATATCTGAATTCATTCAAGTATCACTGACACACCAGATGATGGATAAGCTAAACTTGACCAAAAAGGTGTTGAAACTCCTCATTAAAGTTCATAGTTATTTTGGAGATGTTCAAGCCAGAGACGATTGTAAAAAGTTGCTGTCCGAGATCATGAAAGAAGAAAATCTGGAGAAACAAAAGCTTTCACATCAAGCTAGTTTGAATATTTTAGAAATACCCAGAATCACCCCCACTGCAAAAAAGGATAAATCTGTGGTAAGAACCAAGAAGTCGTTTTAGTATCTCTGTGAATTAACAAGAGTTACAACTAGACGTTTTATATAACAATTTTAACTACGCCTGAGCCATTTGAGGTCGTGCTTCGGTATAACAAATTCCCAGAGACTGTCCAATTACTAATGAAGGACGTTTCCGAAAAATGCTGGTTCCATTACGGTGTTCAGGTAGATTGATAATGGCGCCATATGTAACCCTGAAAGTCTAATCACTTTCTCTTCATGATAGCCAATATTAAGTCACATGCAAGTAGCGGGTCACAACGTTTTCCCAGCGGATACACTTGCTGAACGAGTGAAAAACGATAAGGAAAATGCGAAAGCATTTGTGAAAGGTATAGTAATTATTGACCGCTTTTCTGTATGTAATCTTTTCCAACAAGAATTAAATTCTTAGGCACTGTCAAGAAGTTGCCTATGCAATTATACAAAAACGCTGCGAGTAGATTGGATCTTGAAATATCCCCTGCCTTTCTTGAGCGATTATCTAGACAGACGCTGATGGAGTTGAATTTGACCTGTCTAGACATTGTGCCAAATCAGGCACAACTAATTCAACAGGTCTTGCAACACACATGTAGTCTGAAAATATTGGATCTTTCTGCTAATTATTTGTGTAAGTCGTCCCTTAAAACTTTTGTAGATTACTTTTCCATTGACCCTCCTACCCCCCACTAGTCAACACAAATCTTGAATTTTTATTGAAAGATGCATACCGAAGCTTGACTGAACTAAACCTAAGCAACAATCAATTGACTGCGGAATGCATTGATATAATTATCAAATTTCCCAATTTAATGGCGTTAGATTTGTCTTACAATGAACTTGGCCCTACCATTCTGCAACGATTACCGTATTTACTTGAACAAGCGCCAACAATTAGAAGTATTAATCTCGAGAACACACATTTAGGCTCAAATTTTGAAGTCGATGCCGACACGAAAGACGCATATACCTCTTATAGGATGAACAATAGTGTGACGACCGGCTTGTCACTCAATTTATCCAACAACCACTTTCAAAGCGATTCTCTTTGGCACTGGACCAATATGTGGGAGAATCTCGAGCGGCTCACTTCCCTTACGCTCTCCAATGTATCTAGCGATATGAGTTGGGATAATTTCTCTTCCTTATCAAATTTGCCAAAGTGAGTCTACAACGAATGGGATCTGATTTTGATTATTACTAAACATCCTATTTAGGTTATCAGATTTGATATTTTGTTACTCCTCCAAAAGCACCTTGGCACTGTGTGATTTTAATGAGTTTTTCAGACTGAGACATGACCTTGATCTTTTGGATTTTACAGGTTGTGATTTGACAAGTCATGGTAATATTAAATTTTATACGTTGTTTACGTCGATGAGGTAAATATTTAATTTTTTTCTTTTTCAGACATCGAAACACTTGCTGCGAGTATGGAGCAAAATTTATTTAAATTGAAGAAATTGATACTCAACTCCAATCCCAAGATCGGAGATGAAGGTGAGTGAGCATTAAACAACACTAACTTTTATATTAATGCAAATGCTGGTTTTAGGTATCCATGCCCTGAATTCTTTTGTCACGCAGTCAAAAATCGAAAGCTTGCATCTGTCTCACTGCGGTCTTACAAGCCAATGTTCGATAGCTTCTTGGTCCTACCACCTCAACGAACTTGACTTGACAGAGAACGCTATCTATGATGACGATTTTATCTCACAGTTAAACAAAAATACATATACCAGAATCGATGACTTCAAGGTAAGCTCCGTGGAATCGAAGTTGCTGGAAAATCAGGAGGAAATTAACTCCGTCTTACCTTTTATGCATATTAGGGTATCTTATCGGAAAATGATAGACCTGAGAGAAGAGGATTAGCATATCAACACAAGTGTGAGTTGCCGGATACGCCATTCGATTAATTCACTCAACACATCCACATCTGATTGATCCTGGTTACAATTTATACCCTAATTCATAAACGTCATGATTTTTTTTTTCCCTTTCAAAAAATACAGTTTTGTGTGACATCCCCCATAAAATAGACATTAAGGTTTGGTCATCTATATTTAATACCTCTGAAGTGTTTTATAATAAAGCAATATAATCCAAAGTAAGGGCTATCTATAAAACTTACTCTTGCTAATTGATATTTATTTCTTCGAAAATCTACGATCTTCATCGCTGCGGAAAGCAAGGGTGCGTTCTTTCGTAAACGCGTTTTCAAAAAAAGAATCGAAACTACACCTAATTTTTCCTCCAATCATAACTTGTGAATTTAGACATTTAGTAAGCCATTCAAGAACCGCTTTCACTCATATTAAGGTTAGTAAGAACCCAGATTGACAAATCATAACAAAGTATTATTGTGGTTTCAAAATTTATTATAAATACGCAAACGATTTTTCTATCTTCCTCTTTTCCTTTTCTTTACACATTTTTATAACACGAAAATAATCAATATGGGTATGTAGTAATGCAAGCGCATGTCAAAGACAACGTATTAACTCTTCTTGCGTGTTTGTAGTCGCTCAAGTTCAAAAGGAAGCCCCTGCCTTCACTGCTCCCGCTGTCGTTGACGGTGAGTTCAAGGATATCTCTCTCTCTGACTACAAGGGCAAGTACGTTGTCTTCTTCTGGTACCCTATGGATTTCACTTTCGTCTGCCCCACCGAAATCCTTGCTTTCTCTGAACGCATCAAGGAATTCGAAGCTTTGGACACTGCTGTCATTGGTGCCTCCACTGATTCTGGTAAGTTGAAATTTCTGATTTTTTTTATGTCAGCGGGGATGGGGGATGACTGGTTTAATTTTTTTGTGTGGGTTCGCGTTTATTAATTTCCATCCCTTTCTACAGAATTCTCTCATCTCGCTTGGATTAACACTCCCCGTAAGCAAGGTGGTCTCGGTGAAATGAACATCCCTCTTCTTGCCGATAAGACCAAGTCCATCGCCAAGGACTACGGTGTTCTCCTTGAAGATGCTGGTATCGCTCTCCGTGGTCTCTTCATCATCGACCCCAAGGGTATCGTCCGTCAAATCACCATCAACGATCTCCCCGTTGGTCGTTCCGTTGACGAAGTCCTCCGTCTCGTTGAAGCTTTCAAGTTCACTGATGAGCACGGTGAAGTCTGCCCCGCCAACTGGCAAGCTGGTGCCAAGACCATCAAGCCTGATGTCAAGCAATCCAAGGAATACTTCTCCACTGTCAACTAAATTTAAGACACAAAAAAAGAAACTCTTAAAATGTATATAAATACCGTACAATGTTACTAGAAAATCAAAAATTTTATACTCTGTATAATTGATTTATTCTAAATAAAAGAATTAACTCTGACTATAATGATCACGCCTCCTTTCTCCAAATTCTTTTGTTCTTTGTAATCGGGTTATGATATCAGCTGGAAGAGTGATATGTGCCGGTATGTACAACCGTTTTCTAAGCTTGATTCTGTTTGTTATCGTTCTATCGTATTTTATGTAGATAAGAGCGCGAACATATGAACGCAGTTACAAAGTATTATAGGCATTTCCTAATTTGTAGCATTTCTTACAAAAAAGTAACCAAATTCTTAATATGAACCATCGTATGATAATACTCTGAAAAGATTAATTTGATGAGTGTTTTCGCTTACAAAGTATACTTTTGCACATCCTTGCATCAAATACATAGATTAGCAATTGGTTACTCAAAATCTCTCTTTGATCGATCAATGCGGTTGCAAACGAATCATCGTACTGAATTGCTGTATAGTGTCAACTTGATATGTAACTTGACTTGATACTTACTTCAAAAAATAACTGCAAAACATGTAAGCTTGTAATTACACTTGGTATTACCTTTGTGATGCAACAATACGTATATATATTTGGAAATAAAAACAGAGAAGGGGAGTTATTTATAATAATTGTAGTATCGAAATAATCAAGATATAGATAAACAAACTAGGTTGCATCGCTTTTACAAGAGTTGATGAGCTAAAAGTGGCAATAAATGGAATATATATGTATAGTAGATAAGGTTAGATATAAAGCAGAAAGGTAAACGCACGCTTTGTGACAAGGTACTTAAGAGAAAGGATTAGCGGCCAAAATACGAATAACTGGGGGAGTTCTAGCCAATTCAATAATGAGTACGACGCGAATTTTATCCAAAGCTTTGAGGGTTTGGAACCCTTGTTCAGTACTAAACGCAGTACTATCTGAGAGTCTAGCGCGTACAATAGATGCACGTCTGTTTGAGGATCTTGTAGATTCAGGGCGGCGATTCATGATAGCAGGAGTCGAAATAGATTTATTGGGAGTGACTTGACGACCAACAGAAGCAGTAGAGTATTCGCCCTTAACAGCTAATCGACTTACAACAGATTCAGTCTCGGAACACAAAGCGTGCTTGTATTCCTCAACTTCCTCCTCCTCAATATCGTCTTCTTTCGGTGAGGCGGGAAGACTACTGCTATTCATTTCTTCCAATAAAGCCTCATCATCCATTTCATCTTCTTCGTCTTCCTCATCAGATAAACTCCAATCCACCTTCTTACCAGTTGAAGTATCAACTCCTTTTCTCCAAAACATGGTTAGAGATTGGTTGTGTTCGTTGTAATCAGATCTCCAAACTGGTAAACAAGCCAAGTGAATACGTTTCTCAAGGTTTAATTCTGGAATAATCACATCAAAGAACTGATCAAATACCGCAACTACAATTGCTTCACGGAAAATCAAAGATGGAGTTGAAACGGATTGAGGTATTTGTTGTTGTTGTTGTTCTTGCTGTTGCAAAGCCAGTTTGTGCATGTGAATGGATAAGAACATTAGACTGCTTTGATCACGAGCGTAAATTGCAGCATCCTTCTTCACGTTACAATGTTGAGCAAGTTTCTGAACAGTGTCTCTATCTAAAGAAAATCGTGTCTCTATTTTTTGTAAACCAAAAAAGGAATGAGTTTCGTATAACACGCGAAATAATTCTCTGAATTTAACATACCTCCAGGACTTAAGATAGCTTCTAATTGACGATGAACAATGATATCAGCAAATCTTCTGCTTGGTGCAGTGAAGTGAGTGAAGAGAGGAACATTTAAAGCGAAGTGAGAATACTTTGCAATATCCACGCTGCCAGAGCAGAAATATTTGGGAGCTTGAAGTGTTTTCAATACGATAACAGAAACCATCTTGCGAAGTTTAGCGTCTTGAATTGATTGGATAGATGCCTCAAGTGTGCCAGCATTTGTGCTATCCAATTGTACACCCAAATGACGTGCGGCATATTCACAAAGCTCTTTCTAATTAATATAACAAATGCATAAATTTTAGTTGTTCCACCGCTAGATGAAATGCGTTGCACTTACTATTTTTCTTTCAGAAGGAGGAGCATGGCGGCGAAGCAATGCATGATTAGGTAAATGGCTAGATATCTTTTGAGCAACGCTCTTGTTGGCCAAAAACAAGAACTCCTTCACCGTAGCAGCTGCAGAATTTTTTTGGCGAATAGACACAGTAACAGGTTCATCGTTTTGAAATTCATATTCCAGTTCATCACGGTCTTGAGTGAAAATACCATTTCTTTTGCGTTTTTCGCGTATTGTGCTAGCCAGATCGTGAAGTGATTTAATGTCCTTTGCGATTTGGTCGTCAGATGATTGATTATCCAATATGTTTTGTGCGTCGTCATATGTAAATTGAGCAGAGGATCTAATATTAGCAAAAAAATTTTAATATTTTGCATTGATAAGTGTACCGATGAAATCAGTTTACCTAATAATTGTCTTTCCAAACCAAGTATCGATAATATCACCATTGTTGTTGATCTTCCAAATGACGGAGAATGTAAATCTGCAAGAATTTCAAAACACAAGCACACTTAGTATCCAATAAACTACACTGGTACTGATTTTCAGTCATTACCTGGACTGGTTAGGAGATAAGTTGGTCACCTGTTCTGTCAATTCTTGGGGAATCATAGGGACAAAAGTGTGAATTAAATCAACACGAACAGCTCTAGCACGAGCTTCTTTATCAAGAGCAGATTGAGATTTGATAAAGTAGGTTACATCTGCAATATGTACACCAACTTCCCAAGTTTCTGAATCCAACCTCTTGATTGATAACGCATCATCGAGGACTAAAAATGTGTTGGTGAGCTCAACAATCGCAATTTTAGAATCCAAAATATGTTACATACCGTTGGATCCTTTTGGATCAATGGTGAAAGTAATTGTATCCTCTCGCAAATCGCGACGCGATTTATCAGCTTCCAATGCGAAAGGGATACTGGGTAAACAACTTTTCACAGCATCACTGAAATCTGAGTCGGTAACGTTGTTATCCGCAAAAATGGCTTTTGTTTGAGTGGAGAGTTCATAAACAGAACCAAGTTCACGTTCCAAAGTACCAAATGGGTGAAGGGAGGTGATAGGCCATCTTTTCATGGAACCCTTCATAAAAGAAAAAATGGATCAGTTGACGCGTCAAACATATTAAATAGACTGGCGCTTTACCACAAACAAACTAGTAGCATATGCTTCGCTGTTATCAATAAAATCATCTGGTGCTTGTTCAATGGGAATGGCAATCAAGGGAACACGTTTATCGGTGGATTTGAACCAAACGATTCTTGGTGGCTCCTTCTTGATAACTGCGTCCTTTCCATGAATAGACTTTCTGGCTTCCTCAGCTGCCTTTTCTTCTTGCGCACGTTTATTGTTAGGTCGCATCAAAGTCAAAGTGCTATTCACACGAACAAAGATTAAATAAAACGAGCCTGTCATATACCCTCATCGATTCACTTACCCAGAAAAGACTTGATTCTGAGCTCTTTCCAAAATAGCTACGACAACACCACAATACTTGGGTTTGACGACGTTGACATCCTCATCACCTCCAAAAATAATTTCATTTTCGTCCTCTTCATCTGGCAAGCGCACTTTAGCTTGACCTCCATTACGTACTAACTTAGCCTCTTCCTTCTCTTTTTTCTCTCTCAAAACTTTATCCACATCCACAAGTCTAACAGCAACAACATCACCCTCAAGAGCTCTATTTCTATCACGAGAACCACAGATAAAAATATCGTCATCCAAATCTTCACAGTATACATAAGCATCACTTCGATTGCGCTTATTGACACGCAAGGTACCACGACTAAGCTGGCGGGAACGGAAGAGAGGAGGGAGAGCAGAGAAGGGCAAGTGAGCAATAAAAAGTGGACGACGTTGATGAGGGTTGGCATCATCACGAGCAAAGTTGACTCGAGTAGGGGTGAAAGGCACCAACTGGAACGAGGCGTTCAAGTTGTTACTGTTTCCACCACCACCACTACCGCCAGTGCTAGCTCTCCAATCATAGTCCAAATTACGAGATGAACGGCGTTGATGACCCGTAGATAATCTTTTGCTTTCATTTAAAGCATCTTCCTTTGCGGCAGATAAATTCAAGGGCTTATTAAAATTGATGCGTCTTCCTGACATACCGTTTTCAGTAGCTACGTTTTCGTTCAAGGTTGGCATTTGGAGGGAAGTACGCTTGCTAGTCAGTAAACCAGAGGACATACTAGATGAAATAGGACCATGATTGTTGTTTTCGTATTGCTGAGATCCAGAGTACCGATGAGAAGAGGAGGGTCTTATATCAGAATTTCTTCTACTACTACCCTCTCTCTTTGTGCTTGTGGAAGGTTGGAAGGTACCCATGAGTTTAGCTTCTGCCTCAGCAAGTGCTTCATCACGGGACAAGTTGTTAAAGATGTTGGTATCCTTCATGCTAGAGATACTTTGAGAGCGACCAGAGCGACGTTTGCTATGACTACTATTATCGGAAGGTTGCTCGAATGATAAATTACTTTGCATATCGGAGACACTGTTGGAGTTGTTGTACGACAGTCTTTTATTACTGGTAACCTGGTGATTTCCATGACCGCTAAGTAAAGCTGACATACTATGTTGCTTTCGATGACCTTTTGTTGCGGTAGAAGAGTTATTTTGGGAAATGGGGTTTGAAATAATTGGAGGTAAATTTTTGAGAGTATTAATCATATCTTGTAAGGAATCCAAGTTAGTAAATGCAGCTCCACCACCAGCAGCGGCGGCAGATTTTTTTCTGTTGGCATCATCCTCTTCCACAAGTGTTTGTAACCCAAAATTATTTCGACGTCCGTTATTAGAAAGGTTGGATACCAGATCAGACGAAGACCTCGAGCGCTGATGTCCATGGCCATGCTGTTGTTGTTGCTGTTGCTGAGGTTGAAAGGAAGGGGGTCTTGAAGACTTTTCATAGCCAAAAGAACGACGCTTATCAGGTACGGGTGCACTTTCTCTATGAGAAGGAAACTAAAATTTTGTGTGTGTGTGTGAGTAAAATAAAAAAAAAAATTATTGAATAAAAAATTATCTAAATTATATAGCCCACCTTTTTCTCTGAAAGAGGAGAGTCAAATAATCCTCTGGTGCTTTCAGGGGCAGTTTGATGTTCCAAAGCTTCAAGTGAACTATTTTCCATTTTTAAAGTGACCGAGAAAAATTAAATGTTTTCCTTTATGAAATAGAATAAAGACAGATAGACACACACACACACACACACACACCTATTCAAAAAGGAAGAGGAAATGAAAAAAAGAGCAAAAAAAAAAGGCTCGTATAAAGGTTTATATAACAGAACGAGGCGTTGAGTTACAATTAAAGAATTTATTTTTTTGGTGCGAGTCTCCATTTTGTATCACTCTCCATTTTTAATCTGTTTAAATTTTACACCAACTATGTATACTACTTCCAAACGATTTCCTGCATCTTGTCGATTCTTTACTCAGGGCAACTGTAGAGCAGGTTCTGACTGTCAATTCGCTCATATTTTACCGTTCAACGGTCAGCCAAAGAATAGAACTCACTCTGTGAATATCGATGAAGAACTTGCAAGCAGTGGGAATAGTAGTAATATTTCCTCCATTCAAGATTTGAATTCTATTCAAATCGCGATCCGTAATTTGGAGTTGGATCAATTAGAAAAACGATATTCTAGTTGCTTTCAAAAGACCACGTAAGTTGATGAAGTGGTGAAGGAGTGTAGTTTATGAATGTTAACTTTGTATTTGTAGACAAAAGGATGTGAACACGTTGATTGACCTTGTATTACCGCTCGAAGATAAAGAAGATATCAAAGTGCAGCTGATTATTCCATATAATTACCCAGATACACAGTGCACGCTTCAAATACAAAATACCAATATGACCCAACAGACGAAAAGGTAATGTGAGCATTCCCTTGGAAACGAGTTGCCAAGTAACTAATCTTGTTTCCATAGTAACATTCAAGCTGCATTTGAAGATTATGAATGGCACCAAATGCGACACAAAACTTTGGTTCAACAGCTGGACTGGTTAACCACACACTTTAATGCACTTTAAATGGTTTCTAAAATTATATATGCTATTTTACAACTTTTTTTTGTTGATATTTATTTAAATTAATTTGTGTGTGTTTGTGTGTGTGTGTGTGGTGTGTGTGTATTGGTGCGAGAACTACTCTAATAATACAATGTTTATATATATAAAAAGAAAAAGCGCCATGGTTTATGGATCTATATTTTAAAGTTTGGCAGCAGATTCAATAGCCTTCTTTCCGGCTTTGCTTGCTAATGCGTTGACACCAAATAAAGCAGAAGCAATCCAAACCTTTACAGTGATACTACCGTTTTTGTTGGCGAATGTATGACGTCCAACATCGACCAAAGACTTGTGACTAGTGAATTGGAAAGTACCCAAAGATTTACGCATCACTTGGGTTCTGGAAGCACCCTTTCTACGTCCAAGACGACCAGATACTTCATACTTGATACCTTGAATAGCTGAAGTTAATTGACCGTTTGAAACTTGAGGTAATAAAGAATTCCATTGAACACCGAAAGGCATGTTGTGAGGAAGAGGTGCCTTGACAAGAGGAACACCCTTCATGAATTTACGAGTTAATTGAGACCAACCAATTCTCTCTGAGTTGATGGTAAGATATTGAGCAAGAATCTCTGCATTCATGTAAGGATAGTGAACTCTGGTGAGTCTTAAATCGACAAATTTGCCGGGATAAAGTGAACTGGCGAGTTTTTCAAGAGGTTCTAATTTGAAATCGGCAACTTTTCCAAAGGTGGGATCGGCATAGTAGTAGAGTTGAATAGTGACTTTGGAAGGTGAATGACGGAAGGCAGGGGTAGATGTCAAATGGTTTTGGAAAAAGTGCTTCAAAGTGGCTTTGGCAGCTCCATCCTTCTCCCAGAGCATGTTGTTGCGAACATTACGGGAAAAGCTGTAGATGGAAGTGTTCCAATCTTGCTTTCCCTTCAAACCAAGGGCTTTGACACTTTTTGACATATTTCAAAACTGTTTGAATAGAGTGGTTCAACAAATACAAAATTTTGGCTCTTTGGATTACAGAAAAAAAAAAACGCTCCAGGGATGGTCCCCACTGACAGTCACTCTTCGAATTCCCAAAAATGGAAATATTGTTAGGCCTATAAGCTGGAGAGCCAAAAGGTCATTTCTTTTTCTACACGACCAGCGAAAAATCGAGTGAAATCTTTACTCTGACCCAAACTATTCCTTGTAAGTTGGTGGCAAGTGTAATTTTTGATAATAAGCATTTTTAAGAATAAATTAAGTAATAAATGCAGCCTGTCTTTATTAATTTGAAGTGCATAATGCAATCGATATTCTAAGTTTACGAGTAGAACAGACACTACGTAACAATTAATATGTCTGCAATTAATAACCAGGGACTATTAACTCCAGTGAGCATTACCCAAACAAAGATCTTATACTTGATTCTCATGTATGCTAAGTTGCAGTAAGAGTTTGCGTGGCTCTCAGTAGCCAAGGGAAATGGATACAAGTACCACTTCAAACAAACTTTTCAAAGCTAATATTCAATATCTTGTAGTGAAGAACATTTACGATTCACTGAGTGCATAAATAAAATTATCAACTTTTACAAATCTCAAATTTAATACAGGAGTTGTTAATTTCACATTCTCTCCAAAGTTCCATGTACAGTATAGTAAAAGTTTCGAATATATTGATAATGAAACCTAGAGCTACATAGGACCCCATCGTAAATTTAGCACAAGCTGTTATTAAATATTCTTTTGTAATTAACGAAACAGTACACATAGATGAAAGAAAAGAAGAGTATTTAAAGAGCAAATTTATTAGCTCAAGGACGATATTATTCATTCAGCATTAACTGTTTACTTTACAACTACTTCCTTCAAGAAAAAATGATCCACTCTACTGCCTTTAAATTTGTTGCTGTCTTGGTTGCCTTGGTCACTTTCACTTCCGCTGCTCCCCATCCTAAGGTTGCTGATGTCAAGACTGGCCATGTGGGCACTGGTAATATCAACCTCAATAACGCTCTGAGTCACGTTGTTAATGCCAACGATCTTCACTTACATGACGCTGTACAAAATATTGGTAAAATAATATTTGATTCAATAGTGATGACTTTACTTGATACTAACCTACATACTGTTATATCATAGATATTCTCTAAATACACACAGTCTAACTCGTTATTTTTTCGCCGTGGTTTAAGGACCATGTCAGTTGCTATCTCATGTATGTAGCAAATATTATCTTACGTAACGACAAAATGCGGTGCACGCACCGCGGTGATTCTACTACTATTACTTCTACTACTTTTAATAAATATTTAAGCGTATTAAACTATAATGCTTGGCTTTTTCCAATAATTGAAACTCAAATGTCCCTAAGGGATTTCCTTAACATATTAGGAGGTCATCAAGTAATTTACATCCGCCTTTAATGAGCTTATATTTCTATACATACAGGATTTTAACTTGGGTATTAGACTGTGTTAAGTTTTTTTTTTTTTTTTTTGGAAATAACAAAACTTGATTTGAGACACTAGAACTATCCTTTGTAGAAAAAAGAAAAGAAAAAATTGGACGTTTTGACACTAGCTTTTGTTCACAATATCAAAGTTGGAAATATTTTGACAGAAAGCAGACCTTACTTATGGATGAAGTAGTAATCGTTAGAGACAGGAATTTATAATTGAATTATTTATTAAAAGAATGGCTTGATTGTTCAGTCAATAATATATCACTTTCTGGGCTCTTTTGTGATAAACTAGCTTATATTTCTATAAATAATGAGCACAAACGATTTTCCTTCTGCTTTCCTTTCGTCTTGTTTATTTTCCCTATTATGAACATTCACACACCTTGGATACTTTTCCCACAACATCGAGTGCATTCTGAAAAAATCCATTAGTGTACGCCCCTCATGACTTTTCTCGCTTTACCTCATCTTTTTGGACTTTTAGGGTCTTTTTCATCCAGCGTTCTTTACCTTTCCAAGCCGTATTGAACAGCTTCGAACGATGCTTGCAAAACCTACACAATTGACTCTAAGGCGTCCCGTTCAAGATCAGAATTTATTGGGACCACCATCATTTTTCCAAACGGGACCACCACCTTTTGCCGGGCCGCCGAGACTGCTGGGCAGTGCCGGTGTATGGTGAATTGGGACCACCACCAGGTTTATAAGAGGAACCACCACCCTTTGTGCAGGCGTCACTCACGTCTTACTGTATGCAGCTTCGACAGCTTAAAACAAGATTTCATGAAATTGATACTTATTCTTCTTCACTTTCCATATTATTCCATATATATATTTACAGCAACCTATGACAGTATTCACGTATGGCAGAGGTACTACATCTGCTAATTCTGGGGCCTCATCTTCTAGGTTACTTTAAGGTTACTTTAGCCACCTCAGTCATGAGAGATGGTGAAAGTGCTCGTTTAGCGAAAAACAGTGTTGAAAAACTACTGTCCGAATTTACCAAAGAAACAAAGGCTAAACTTGTTTTTCTACGAATTCTTAAACTTTTCGATGACAATGATAATATTCCTATTATTGGAAATAGTGACCTGAATTCTCTTGCTGAAGAATTAGCTACCTTATTATCACTATCACCATATGTATCAACCGCAAACAAAAAAAGTGTTATTTGATGAATGCGATCATAAACTTAAAGAAGAACTAAGTAAATTAACAGGTCTGTAAAAAGATGATGTATTTATTTTCAATAAAAGAGAGTTCTTATATACTTTTTCAATGGGTTGAAGGGACAGCTGAGTTGGAAACGCGGTACAGTTATCAAAATAGTAGGTGAGTATGTAAACTCCTTGCAAGAGATTATTTTATAACGGGTCTACGCTAAAGTTATAACGGTGCTAAATTCATTTTTTATTTCATAACGGGAGTACGCTTAAGTTATAACTTATACCTACTGCAAGTGACCTCTACTTTTGAACTAAATTTACTGCAAGTGGCCTCTACTTTCGAACTGAATTTACTGCAAGTGGCCTCTACTTTCGAGCTGAATTTACTGCAGGAGGCCTCTACTTTTGAACTGAATTTGCAAGTGGCCTCTACTTTTGCACTGATTTTATTACAATGGCTTCTACTTAAACAGCGACTGAGAATGATTTTAATTTAGCTTGTCAGTAGGTTTTGAAGTATTCTAACCTTGCAAATATATATGCCAATGAAAATAAAAAAAAGAACTGCACAATCTTTTCAAGATTTATAGTTTGAAAGAGTTTGTTCTCATCATCTTCCATTATGCTAACTCATACTTTAGTGGCATCTTTTATTGGTTTCTTTATTTACTTTCAACTACCCACACAAATTTATTTTTTGATAATGAAATATGTGCGTAACAAAATAATGGCAAATGTCCAGCTTGATTGTTCAGTCCTTTCGAACTGAATTTACTGCAAGTGGCCTCTACTTTCGAACTGAAACGTACACACTTGGCCTCTACTTTCGAGCTGAATTTACTGCAGGAGGCCTCTACTTTTGAACTGAATTTGCAAGTGGCCTCTACTTTTGCACTGATTTTATTACAATGGCTTCTACTTAAACAGCGACTGAGAATGATTTTAATTTAGCTTGTCAGTAGGTTTTGAAGTATTCTAACCTTGCAAATATATATGCCAATGAAAATAAAAAAAAGAACTGCACAATCTTTTCAAGATTTATAGTTTGAAAGAGTTTGTTCTCATCATCTTCCATTATGCTAACTCATACTTTAGTGGCATCTTTTATTGGTTTCTTTATTTACTTTCAACTACCCACACAAATTTATTTTTTGATAATGAAATATGTGCGTAACAAAATAATGGCAAATGTCCAGCTTGATTGTTCAGTCAATAATATATCACTTTCTGGGCTCTTTCGTGATAAATTAGCTAATATTTCTATAAATAATGAGCATAAATAGTTTTCCTTCCGCTTTTCTTTCTTCTTGTATATTTCCCCTATTATGAACATTTACTCACCTTCGATACTTTTCCCTCAACATCGAGTGCATTCTGAAAAAGCTATTGGTGTACACCCCTCATGACTTTTCTCGCTTTACCTCAAAATAAAATATTGATTAAGAGCCTGATTAAAAGCAATTGTAAAACTGTTTCTACTTACACGTCTTCTACCGGTCTGACCTCCCGACTTCAATGACTCCTGCAATAGAAGTCGTGCACACCACTGCCCAACGCACCTGTCGACAGGAAAACCACGAGCAACAATTACAGCCTCCAAGCGAAGACTGTAATACGTCTTTTGGACGTCTGTGAGACCAGTTCCCCACCTGCTGGTATCCACACCGTCGTTCTTCATCAACGTTTTCATCTCCCGTGCTCATTGTCTGAAGCTGAAATGATCTGCGACAACATCTTTTTCAGTCATGGCAGCGGCTCCCTCAGGCCTCAATCCATAGAAGTACCTGATGAGTGCGGCCAAACGTAGGGAACCACTAGGGGAACTGTTGTTAGCCCTCGGTACAATGCCCTCTCGTGCACCAGCTAGAACGATAGGGATATCCCTCGCCACATCGTTCTGGACGGCATACTCTTCCCTTTCGGCAATATAGCGAGTCATGTTCGCATGATTGACGACCATGTTGAAGTCCATCGATAAGTACGCAAGGGTTAGTTATACTTTATCTTCGTCATTAAATTAGACATATACATTTCCAGGAGCACGAGGGATCCCACCTTCAACAGTGGGCACACTTCATCTTTTGGCCCTAAAGGGTCTTTTTCATTCCGCGTTCTTTGCCTTTCCAAGTCGCATTGAACAGTTTCAAACGATGCTTGCGAAACCTACACAACTGACTTTAAGGCATCGAGTTCAAGATTTATCTCCTGAACATATTTCTAGAACCTGTGATACTGTCAATACTATTGGTGAATTTGGAGTCATTTCCGAATACCTTAGAAAGCGACAGTACACCGAATTAAACAAAGATATGATTGAGATGCTTAACGAAGACTGGGAGATCAAGCCAGCACAGCAATTTATTGTAGCAAGAGCGCTAATTGGATCTGTAATAATTGATACTGAAAACAGTCGTGGTCTTCTCATTTTAGCCTTAGAAGTGTATGGTCGTGATCCTTATATCGACAACCACGCAAAACAGCGAAGCTCTACTGGATCCACTTTTCAATCAACGTCTGTGCCGTCTTTGGGTCAAAATGATTTTGAAATATTCACTATACACCAAACAGAAGGAAAGAATATTTCAGTGAAACTTATACTTGGTGCCCACCGGCTATTGCCTTCAATGATCACAAAACTCAAGACAAAGCTGTATTGTCGTAAAGTATTCGTTTCGCATTTTTCGATTGTTAAAATTTCCCTGTAGTAAGCACAAGTGCGACAAAGAAATTGTTATCGACAAAGGTCCTCGTGTGGAGGTGATTTCAAGAAAGCGACTCTTAAAAGACGATCACTTCAGTTGCTCCGCTGTCGCGTCAAAGCAGTCAATCGTTCAAAATAAGCCCTTCGTTTCTCTACTGTCACTACCAACTATCAAAACTCATACATTATAATTCAAAATAAAGAATCAAAAGAAAATGGCGGTAGGGGCCCCATTCTTTTCTTTTCTTCTTTTCTAATCTATTCCATTCATTGAACTATGTGCGCTATCCATTCTTTTGATATGTTTGTATAAATATTTGTCTTTCCTTTAATATTCATGCTGTATATACCCATTGTGCTCATTTCTTAATTTATGACGGATCAGATAAATTTTGTTAGTACAAAAGGGTCTATAAAAGTTTTTTAAAACGTGTTCCTGTGTTGTCTGAAAAAAATAAACAGTGAAGACAGTGCCAATGGGCATTTTTAAATTGTCAAAGAGTAATATCAAAGGGCGCTTTTATCTTTTCTTTTTTGATAAGAAAGGAAGTATTTAAATATAATAGGTTCATTTCTTTCACAATTTTCAGAGGAATCTGCAGAGTACTGAAGAAATGCTCTGAGATGGTTGGGAGAAACGGGGTTGCAAGCCTCCGTTATTCTTGTGCTTAAATAGAATGTTGTGCTTCGCTTTTGACTACTGTACAGACCAAAATTTTTCAATTGGGTTGAGTTCGGTGGAGTAGGGAGCACTGTCCATGATCAAATAAAATCCTTACATTTCTTCATATAAATCCATTTCGTTCAAAGTTTAATGGATAAATTGCAAATAATGCTCAGTAACAGTCCCTTTTGGGGTAACTATAACCGGAGTGCCCTTCCCTGACCGTACAAACTTTAGCCCATAACTCAGATAGCACCAAACGCTGCCACAATGAATCTAAATAGAGGGTGACCTGACTCTTCGGGAGCAAAAGGCACATCATGCATAACCATTTTATATGTTCTACAATGATTCCTTTCTTCCGAGAGATACATACTTTTTTTTTAAAAAAAAAGAAACCAACGAAGCCATTCCTCTGCTTCCATTTATCTCAATCCAAAAAAAAAAACTTTTCTTATTCCTCTATGCATCGCTACTAAGAATAACTAGAACAAGTCTACAAAAAGAAAATGCAAATGGATTGTCATAAAATAAGAAAGATACGCGCATAGATTGCAACACGATATGGGTCTATTACACAAAAATTAAAACCTTTATATGGTAAAAATAGGGCTGAAATCATAAACGTTGTGTACCAGAGCAATGGGTTTTCCTGTTTCAGAATGGCGAGAAAAGACGACGTATTCAAAAATAGGAAATGCAGTAGTAAAATAGATTATGTTTCAAGCGGATATAACGTTTCATTATCACCTTCTAGGTTCTTACAGATAGGCAGGACATGATGTAATTACCACATCTAACAGCTAATTATGAACTCATTTTTACTGTACAGCGATCTGTCGGGGAACGGACTCTTAGGTTACTCAAGTAATGAAGAAGGCTTGATTTATTTTTCCCAATTTATACAGGGAGAAGGGGGGGAATAAAAAAAAAGAGATTTTTTGTACATTTCTAAGTTTTAACTATGTAAAAAAAAAAGGAAGAGGAAAATAAAATAGTAAAAAAGAAAGCTTATTTAGCAATTCTTTCTTGATAACGAACCCAACCGTAATAACCAGAACCAAACAATGCCAACAAGATACCAAGACCATTCTATTAAAGAAAAGATTAATTAATACCCGCTACATAAAAAATGGGATCAACCTCGATGAAAACGTTACCAAAGAGGAAATAGGATTTTGGAAAATCATGGCAGCTAAAACGGTCTGAACACAAGACTAAAAATAGAACGAGATGAATTTAGTATCACTACAAATAAATAAACAAACTCTTTAATAAAGGCTTACCTTTGCAGTACCACTGATGGTGTTTGTCAAAGCGGAAGTGTACTTGACCTGCAAGAACATGGCAATATTGATACCAAAACCAGTAATACCAGTGATAGTCTAAAAATAGCAAGTTAACAGTCTATTTTGCAAGTGTATATTATTTATAAATTTTTACCATTAAAATCCAGAAACTAGCTGAATAAATAACGTCTGAAGTTTGAATGATTTCAGAAAGTTCACCAGAAATCAAGACAAGAGGGGAAAGGAAGACGATAGCAAGAGTGGTGTTGTAATGCAACAATTTCCTAATTGATTATCGTTCAGTACACGCACATATATACATATATCTCACTATTCTTATTTACCATTGATTGTTGTCAACAGCGCCCAAAGTCTTTTGAACATAAATACCATATAAAGCGACAAAAGCACTAGATCCAACGCCATAAACAACACCGGCCCAAGAAAAGTTAATTTCGCCATAGGAACCGATAAGGAAACCCAAAAAGACGATACCACATGCTACCAGAGCAGGGAGAGAAGTTTTCTTACCGAGAATAAGATAAGTGAAAAGGATAGTGAAATTAATAGATAATGATCTGGCGACCTACAGTAAAGAAACCAAGAGGAGTTAGTTCTAGGATATACACATTTGAGGCTGTATCTTTTTCAGCCTTACTTGATAAAAGGTAACTTCAACGTATTTCAAACACAAGTTGTTCAAGACCAACATACCGACATAAACAAAAGTTAAGGGTGCAACCTTCTTTGCAATGGCAGTATTGAATTCGTAAGGTGGAATGATGCTGAACAATTTGTAACTAAAAAGAAGTGATGATGTTGATTAGCTACCCTCATCATGGCAGACCTATACACACACACACACTTTTTTTCCTTCTCTATCCCCACCCCTTCCCTTCTTTGAACTCTAAACACCATCTTACCTTTTACCAAGAGAAGCCCAAACAAGCAAAAGAGCCAAGGCAACAACAAGTTGATACCAAGTAACAAAGAGAGCATAGGGAAAATCAGAAGAACCACTGAGGATAATCTTGTTCAAAAAGACGACAGAAAGTGAAATGATGAAATAGAAACTGACGACAGCAGCAATAAGAGGCAAAGGATGTTGCTTTTCAGCTCTATTTTGAACGGGAGCAGGTAAAAAGGGCTCCTCGCTTTCATCCTTATCTTTACGACTCATAGGAATATCGTTACTGCCTGATGAGTTCATCTTTTCTATTTTTTATTTTTTTTGCGATAAATCAAATATATAAAAGGAGGAAAGAACAAAAGGCTCTAATTTTTTTTTTAATTTTTATACTTGAAAGGGAGAAGAAGCAGAAGGGGGCGCCGCTTCAAAAAAAAATATTTTTTCTTAAAAAAGGGAGCACACTTTGTACTTCTTTCCTTTAGGCTGCTGTTGCTTAAATAAGAACGGATGCGAGTTTTATGTGTGGCTGAAAAACCAAGCGCAGCAAAGAAAATAGCAAGCGTTTTATCTGGAAATCAGTTCATCACTGTAAGTTAACTTTTTATTTCTCTCTCTCTCTGTATATCCTGATTTTGTATGGCTTACCGCCCTGTATAGAACGCAACTGGCGATGTTCATATCAAAAATTATGAGTTCACCTACAATCTCAATAACCGCCCGACAACATTTGTAATGACCGCTTTAAAAGGTCATTTACTTGAATTAGAGTTTGAAGGTGGCATTAACAAAGACTGGAACAACTATCCCCTGGAAGACTTGTTCCGGGTACGCCTCAAAAAGGTTGTCAACGACAAAATGAAGCCTATTTCAGATAATATTAAACAACAAATACGTTCAGCCGATGTTCTCTTCATTTGGACTGATTGTGATCGAGAGGGCGAAGCGATTGGTGGCGATGTTGCAGATCTGTGCAGAGAAGTCAAGAGAAATATCACAGTCTGGAGAGCTCGCTTTTCCTCCATGCAAGAACGGTAATACGTTAAATTCCTCTTTGTTTGTTTGTTATCTTATGCTAACTTTGAATAGTGCAATTCATCATGCTGCGCAGCACCACGAACAATTGGATTTGAAACAAGTGGAAGCAGTCAGAGCTAGATCTGAATTGGACTTAAGAATTGGTGCAGCCTTCACTCGACTTCAAACAATGCAACTTCGAAACTACTTCAACACGGAACAAAATAAAGTACTGAGCTATGGCAGTTGTCAATTTCCTACGCTTGGATTCGTCGTAGAGCGATCAAGACAAGTAGATAACTTTATACCAGAGGAATTTTGGAAAATATCCATGACTCACTTGCATCACCCTGAGCAAGAGCAACCCATCACAACGAAATTCAATTGGAGAAGAAAGCATTTGTTTGACCGTTGGGCTTGCTTTATCTTTTACGAGATTTGTTACGAGAAAAGAGTAGCGACGATAACCAAGGTGAAATCAAAGCAAACTTCAAAATGGAAGCCATTGCCCTTGACTACAGTAGAAATGCAAAAAGTTGCCTGTCGAGCTTTGCATCTATCTGGTGCGGCTATCATGACAATCGCAGAGGATCTTTATACTGCAGGTTTGATTAGTTATCCCAGAACTGAAACTGATCAATACGAACAAGGCTTTGACTTTATGTCACTGATCAATCACCAAGTGCAGGATCCATCGTGGGGAGAACATGCTCGAGTGTAAGTGAATATATCAATATTGATATTAAACCAATATTAATCACGGCTCTACATAGCATTCGAGACGGTGAATTTGAACGACCTAGAAATGGAAGTAATAACGATAAAGCCCATCCTCCTATTCATCCCACAGCGTACGACGCCAATTTGACTGGTGACAAAAAGCGTGTATACGAGTTTATTGTTCGAAGATTTCTCGGAAGCTGCTGGAAAAACGCCATTGGACACGAAACAACCGTGGAGGCAAGAATGGATACAGAGTTTTTTGACGCAAAGGGATTAGTGATTTTGGAACGCAACTATCTTGAAGTCTATACTTACGATAAATGGAATGGCAACGTGATACCCGAGTTTCATGAAGGAGAGGAGTTTGTACCCAATACATTGATCATGGAGTCCGGGATGACAACAGCCCCAAATTATTTGACGGAAACAGATTTGATTGGACTTATGGAAAAGCATGAGATCGGAACGGATGCAACAATCGCGGAGCATATCCAAAGAGTACTGGATAGAAGATATGTGTTTAAGGAAGGACAATATTTTAAACCGCTTACATTGGGTACGGCGCTCATTCTTGGATATGATCAAATTGGTTTAGATGCAAAATTAAGCAAGCCAGACTTGAGAAGACAAATGGAAGCAGATCTCAAATCTATATGTATGGGCTCTCTTGATCCAGCCAATGTCAGAACTTCTAGTTTGAATCGTTATGAAGAGATGTTTTATACCTTGAGAAGTGAATTTGCCAAAGTCAAACAGTCGATGGATGCTCACTTCCGAGAAGATTCAGATCAGTCGAACGCCCCTCCAAACCGTTATGGTAGAGGTAATGGTGGCGGTGGCGGCGCTGGCGGATTTCATGGAGGCGGAGGCCCAGGAGGAAGTCACGGTGGAGGAGACGGCAGAGGTGGTCGTGGCGGTGCTCGCGGTCGCGGAAGTCGTGGAGGTCGAGGAAGTCGAGGAACCAGCAGCAGAGGGAGAGGCCAAAGCAACCCGACCCCGCCACGGTTCAATACTTTTGGTGGCGGAGGAGATGGTAATACTGGGCCTAATTGCAACCACGCTAAACCAGCTGTGAAGAGAAAAGTTACAAAAGAAGGAAACAACAAAGGAAGAGAATTCTTCACTTGCGGAGAACAGCCCTCTTGCGATTTCTTTGAATGGGCAGACGGTTCTACTACAACAACTTCAAACACTTCATACAACGCCCCAAGAAGCTTCAATAATAATGAAGACGATAGCTCTTATCCCTATTGTACTTGCTCTAAGAGGGCAGTAAAACGAACGGTGGGCAGCTCGTCAGAAAATCGAGGTAGACAATTCTTCTGTTGCGCCGATGGTCGTGATAGAGGTTGTAATTTTTTTGAATGGGCCTCTTGAACAAAACTACTACTACTAATTATATAGAATTCATCTCACACATATATCCCCTCATACTGTATAGCTTTAATACTCAAAATGTTGAATGTAACATAAATAATAATAACTCATTTTATTTAATTTTCTAATTGACTTAATATCGCTCGGCTCTTGAGCAGCCATTCCTCTTCGGATTTCTGAACTACTTTGATAATATCATCCACGTTACCACCTTCACCGTTCAAAATGTAATTCTTGGCAAATGAATATTTCCAAATATTACGTGGATCCAATCCTCGCATTTGAAGTCTTTGCTGAAGTATTTCCACACAGGACTTCTTTTCATGAATAGGAATTACAACGACCGGCTGCTCTTGATTATTTTCGGGTTCGCTACGCATAATGTACTCCAAAACAGGCTCAGAGTACAAGGGATATTCTTGAATATCGTACACATCTAACAGATCTTGCAGCGCCTCATATCTTTTTGGATAAAGTGGCTGTGGGGTGACACCAATGTTCATTCCAGCTAAGATCCACGAAAACGTTGCTTGGATGTAGTGTACTTTCAACCTGAAGAAAGCGTTGTTTGAACTACGTTCAGCATTTGCCTCATCGATAGGTTGAGGGTCCACGTAAGAAAAGCACATCACCATACCTCGATCTCCAACATATCGTAGTCTACCATTATTGGATCTTCGTGATGAGGGAGGTGGAAGACGATGTATTTGTTCCAGGGAGGCATTGTATCTTAAATGAAATAGTGATAGCGCACGATCGGATAGTTCCAAGCTGCGGAGAGCACCCACGTTGTCTAGAGGCTTGTCTTTCCAATCACTACACAGAATCTGCATTCTTCCTCTGCTGTTGGTTAATGGGTCTATGTATACCTCCTGCTCCTCATCATATGTCTTGAATTCAATGACCTGGTTTTCGTAGTCGCATTTGTCAGGTATCATATCAATGACAGTGGTATCATTCTTCTCTCCAATCTTGATGAATAGCTTTTGAGACCGGGATTTGAGCTGTGAATAGATGTGGTATTCGCATTCAACTTTCCAGGAAGTACTCACAGATCGAAAACGATAGGTTTCGGCAAATGGAAGAAAAGAAAAGACATTTTGGAGAACCTCAGAAGGAATCAACATTTTTTGAAATATGAAAAAGACAGTGAAAAAAGAAAAAAAAAGAGATTGCTATTTAAATTAAAGGTGATACAGGATTTGGAAACGAAACAAGTGTTCAATGTTGTATAAATATTTATCATTGATCACATTGCTTTGACGCCCCTTGTAACCATCGATCAAGCACTAATTTACAGTCAAAAGGTGGTTTCCCCAGACTTTCATTCACTTTGTTATGTTGACGACAGAGCCATTCACTCAGTTTTTTCCGGCTGCCTACACGTATTGGTTCTTCAGCCATATATTGTTTGAATTCTTTCTATAGAATTTTGTACGAAGTATTTAATAGTCTTATCCAAATACAAATTCTCTCTGCGTACCTTAAAGCAAGGATAGTTGTCAATGAATGAAGACATGAAAAGTCTCATTGAATCCATTTGCGATGGTGCTGGTCGATCTGGATAATATGCTGCGGTAGTGTGTAATAAAGTCCAAGCAGCTCTTCCTAGTGTAACGGAATCTGCTGGACAGTTCTCAGATCGCCACGTATTTTCTACCCAATCTGTAATTAGCGATCTCCAAAGTAAAATAGATTTCTCAGGCAACTAACCATTAGTATTGATTTCTTCATTAGGGTTACTCATGGTATTTTGTAGATCAGATCTCAATTTATTAAACAGTAGAAAAACAAGGCGTTCAAGAGGGACAAGTAAAATATTATTTTTTGTGCGTGGGGCGTGATATTTTTAAGGTACGATTATAATGGTGTAATTACTCCTTGGAGCCCAATCTCCTCTTCATTTTCTGGTGCAATAGGTGGTTGAATTTCCTCCGCATAGCTTGCTTCAATTCCTTGCAATCCAAAGCTTGCCTCTTTATTGGTGCCTATGTTGAGATCATCTACATTGAGGCCACTCTC
This sequence comes from Mucor irregularis B50, assembly GCA_000587855.1. Lineage (NCBI taxonomy): Eukaryota > Fungi > Mucoromycota > Mucoromycetes > Mucorales > Mucoraceae > Mucor > Mucor irregularis. The sequence goes on along the minus strand of KK076504.1, from coordinate 422,659 downwards.
ACTGTTATTCACGGAACCAAGAAAAGGTATAGATTTCCTCTTATAAGAGCCAGTATAAATCTTGACTTGGCCGTCAACTTCGACTTGAACTTTTATCTCGGTTTGGTATAGGTAAAATCTTATAGTAAACTCTGCATAATCTTTGTCGCTATTGATTGGACGATCTGGCATGTCTATTTGGAAATCTATAATTTTTTTGATGCTTTTATCAGTGGTATGTCTTGGGATCTTATCAGTATCTCCATCGTACGCATACAAGCCTAAATAAAGTCATTTAGCTTTATGTTAAATAGTTTTGTACGTCAAGTCACTTCTTACTTAGTTTTGGTTTTCCAGTGTAATAACTGTGAAATTTTGTTTCCGCATAGTAATCCACATCTTTGATTTCTCCCTTAACAGCGTATTGCACAAATCTCTTATTGCAGTACACTTCGCCATTCGCGGCTGTAGCTTTTAAATGCGGGGGATCAAGACCTTCTTCAAAATTTAATGCACATTCATAACCATAGGTACGACGGACCACTCTTTTTTTGACATATCGAGGATTAATACCCATTAGAACAGCACCACGAACAATCGCCATATCTGCACGCCCAGGGGTACAAACCAGTGAAACATGAGAGAAAGTGGTTTTCAATCTTGAATATAGTATTGGAGATGAACCAAAGCCTCCGACTAAAAAAATGGCATCGAGTTTATGAACCTTCTCTACTTGAGAACGAACCAACTTCAGCACTTGATCTATCACAGGTGTAAAAACTTTATCTCTTATTTCGAGCGGTGACACTGACAACCTTCCATCTTCAAATGCCACTCTGTCAGACACTCGAAGATTCTCCGCTCCATAATATCGAGGTGGCAAACTAATCGAGATATCTGCTGCATCAAAATCTGGGTCGTCCTCATCATACGTGATAAACTGCAAATAATAAAGAACAGAAGAATCAGCTTTGATTCATTTTTCTACTTGTCTGTGCATCCATCACGTACCTTCAATTCTTGTGCAAATTCCTTTACCATGCCATCTAACTCTTTATTAGACAATGGCTCAACAACACCCTCACATTTCGCAAAGATATCTTCAATAAATGCTTTATATCTCAGATCCAGAGTGACTGAGCCACACATTCCACCGTCACCAGCTACTTCTTCGATCAAAGATCTTGTCCCATCCTCTTCAACGCTCACACGATACAGAACTAAATCGATTGTTCCTCCACCTGCATCGCAAATTAAAAATGTATCATCTTCTTGGAGGTTATATTGCTCCAAAAAAGTTTCACAGTACAAGGCCGCGGCTTCGGGCTCTCCCACGAGCAACAGTCTATCTTGAGGATCCGTTTCACTGACAATACCGGCTTGTATAGCTGCCTCACGCATGGTAATTTTGGCTTTCTCCGTCCACACAGCAGGCACGGTTAAACAAAATCGTAAAGAGGATTCATCCACATGTCCTAAACTTTTCTTCATCATGCCGAATGAAAATTTGAAAAGTTCTCTCAGATAATCCGAGATAGCCTGAAGTACTGTCACACCGGGGGGAAGAGGTGGAATATTTACCGCGTTACTTTCATCAAGATGGAGTTTGAACATTGAAAGTGTCGTGCTTCCTGGTGCGGGTGATCTTGCTGTACTTTGAAAACCCCATTTCTTTAAGTTACCTCCTTCGTATAAAGATACTGACGGTGCCTGAGTTGGAGTGCCTACACCAGCACCAGGCCTGACAAGAATTTTATTGTCAATATAAGACTTCATAATAGTGAAACCTCAATTTCCTTTACCATCGATTGACTTCAGTTATAATAGGTTGGTTGTTGCGTCCATCCAACTCTCCGACTCTCGAGTATGCTACACCTGAATATGTTGTTCCAAAATCAATTCCCACAACAAACTTATACTTTTTCTTTGTTTCCTCTGACAATGCAAGATTGGAAAGTACAGTACTTATATCTAGAGTATCAAATCCAAAATTATCGATGATATGAGAAACACTCTTGACGTAGCGCTCAATATCAGGTACTTTGCTTACCATTGTTGGAGGACATTTGTTTTTTAGATAGGGTGTCAGATTTTCCAAGGTTTTCGAGAAAGAATTCAGAAAAAAAGTGAGAAAAAGAGGACAAAAACAAAGAGAAAAAAAAAATGCGAATTTACTAGGAACTGGATATGGTGCTACAACGAAATTTGAGTAACACTATCTCTAAGCCAAATTTCTATCCACATTAAAAAAAATTGAATCAAGTCACTAACAAAGCTACCTCGAAGTTTGTTTTATTATTGGAAAAGACTTGCTCTCTCCTTCAATTCAATCACTTCTCTTTGTATAGATTCCGAATAAAGTAAATATAAAAAACCAAATCAGCCATCAAAACTTCTAGGTTTGTATCACGTAAGATTCATGTTACAAAAAAGCATGATGTTCTCTATTCGGCTCAGCCAACGCTAAACAATATGGCTTTTGAAAGCGATCTTGTAATCTAGTACAAAATAAAAGTGTTTTCAACCAAAACCTATATGTACTTGCCTAATTCATTTCGTGCACATATACAGTATCGTTTGTAATACATAAGTACACTATGCGGTTTTTTTCTTACTAGGGAATAGTTGTGTTGGAGTGGTTTGGAGCCATCCCTTGATGTGAGAACCATATTATCACTTTTTTTAGAGTACGATGAAGTATAGGCTTAACATCTTTGCTATTACAAAGCACTTTAGTATACGTACCTTTCTCTCTCACAATGCATGAGTCAATTATTGCCTCAACAAAGCCAACCAATAGAAATTAATGGTTGAAAAAGTGTGTATGACACGGTACATACTCTGCCCGTATGTTATAATTCAAAGTTACCATGTCTTGACTGATACGCTTGCATTTTTAAGTAACCGAATAAGGGCTTAAATTATTCTTCAGAGTTTGTGTACAAAACCCGGCAGTTATAGCTCAACATATAAATGCTTATTATGTATCACTTGTGTGAAACGTTATCCAGGTACATAATTAAATTTCCAATACCATTCACCACATTTCTTTTTTCTTTTTGCAACCCAACTTTCTGTTTCAGCATGTCCACAATAATTGATGCTATAAGAAATGCGTCTATTATTTCTGTTCCCTCCGAACAAAAGAAGACGATACAGATTATTAGCATTGGAGCAGCAATAATTTTCACATTATCTTACTCTTTTTATGATCGTTACTTACTACCTCCTCGAAACATTCGACATTTGCCTCACTGGAAATATTCTGATTTTATCAAAAACTCTATCTTGAGAAAGAGCGAGAATAGTTTAAAAAAAATATCGAACAACGATAATAGCACGAATGTGCAAAAGAACGCAAAAAACGAGCAGTCTCTCGATCACAACGGCATTACTCTGGTATGATACAAAAATGCATTCCTCTTTCTGATTTTTATACACATACTGATTTACGTGTATGTATAACTTTGATTTCCAAAGAGGCCCGACCGTATGGGCTGGATACTACACGTATCTACTCCAACCGGGGTTAGAACAATTTTGAGTAAACCAGGTACATTTGTAATACCTTGCGTGATACATTGCATTTTGTTATTTAACTCTCTTTTCGATATGTACTTGTTATTAGATATTTTTACAAAAGCAGTTATTGGATTTGGATCAAAAGAAACGATTTATCACAAATTTATTGGAGGTTCAAGCGTACTGACTGCGGATGGTGAAGAATACAAGAGACACAGAAAGGTAAAGTCTGTCCTTCACTTTAGATATCCGATGCACGGTTCTCAGATGTAGTACGGTAGACCGTAAATCCTGCATTTCATAGATCAATGCCTGTTCAGTTGTTTGGGCAGCTAACTCAAAAAGCGCTTGCTGAAATTGATCGCTTGGGTGGCGCAAATGTGCTCATCACAGATATATGTATGCGCTTGACACTAGACATTATTGGAAAAGCAGGATTTGGTAATACATAAATATTATGCTTTTGTTTATACACTTTTGGACTTACTTGTGGAATGGATCTTTAGATTTTGATTTTGATGCTACTGGAAATCCAAACAATGATTGGGTGAATGTGTATCAATCTGTGATGGAAGCAATGGCTGACCCGCTTTTCTTCTTTTTCCCATTTTTGGATAACGCAAAGTGGTTGACATTATCGCCAAAACGTCAAAAAGTTCATCACAATTTATCAAAGCTCTTAGATATGCTATCTGAGCTAATTAAATCAAAAAGAGAGATGATAACCTCTAGTGAAAATGTTATTTCTGAGACCGAGAGTAGCGAAACAGATATTTTAAGCTTGATGATAGATAGTCAGATGGGAGCTAAAGAAGAAGGCTTAACTGACGAGGAGATCAGAGTAAGTAAAGGCAGATTTAAAAAGAAGAAACAGCATCATTTATGTCAAATAATTTCAACGTAGAGTAACTTGTGTATCTTTTTCTTTGCGGGTCACGAAACAACTTCAAACGCTTTGGCTTTTGCAATTTACAACTTGGCTGTCAATCAGGTACTACATCCACTAATAGAAAGTTTAATTTTAACCACATCGCTTATGGACCACCTAATAGGACATTCAAGAGAAAGCACGTCAAGAAGCAATTGCCGTCTTGGGAGATACGCCTGAAGATATCTTGCCAACTACCGAGCAGATACAAAAGCTCACATATATCCTTCAAATTATGAAAGAGGTGCGTGTACAGAATAATCAAGCTGTTTCTACGAGATAATTAAGTTTCTTACTTTTATTAAAGACTATGAGAATGTTTGGTCCTGTGATTGACACTGCACCCCGTATTGCAAAAGAAGATAGTTACATTGACGGACTTTTTGTTCCAAAGGACACGTTCGTCACTGTGAATATCTTACATCTGCATCATAATGAGAGAGTTTGGGAGTCCCCCGATGAATTCAAACCGCAACGATTTGCACCAGGAGGAGAGTTCGATCAGTTATCCTCTGATGGCATCAATTGGGCACCTTTTGGTGGAGGTAGACGTCAATGTATAGGTATGAATTTTAGTTTGTTCGAGCAAAGAGTCATCTTGTCCATGTTATGTAAGTGTAACAACCTTGTAATGATTCGAGATCATGGTTCCTGATTTTTGAAACTATTTAAAGTGCGCAAATATACATGGTCGTTGCCTGAAAACTCGACTCACAAAGACAAGGTCCGAACTACTGGCATTATCACTATTTCCCCTGTTGAGCTCCGAGTCAATTTCGAAAAACGTTATTAGTTTTAGCTGAAGAATTTTTGCTCTATTTGGCACATTATTAGTTTATTATAAAAAGTACGTAGAAGTTATTTACAATTTAAAGTGAATAGTATTACAATTAGGATGAAGTATTACATTATTTCGTCATTTGGGCGGTACTCTCTATAGAAGAAAGTCGCTCAGGCTCGTACTCTGTAGTCGGCTGCTCTTCCTCAAATGCAGGAACATTGAGAGATTCCCTTTGCTTACGAGCCCTTTCACAGATCTCATTATACATTTCATCGTTGTACGGAAATACTGTTCCATCACCCAAACCACGCTTAATTGGTACTATTTCAAAAGCATATCACAGTCAGTTCCATAATACACACGAACTCGAAGTTTACAATTTTGTTGAGACTTACAAAACCACCCTAGAGGAGAATTGCCCATAACTTGTCTCCAATTTTCACCCTTCTTTCTCTCCCATAAATACTCAAGTGTGTACGTATTTGGCACATTATTAGTTTATTATAAAAAGTACGTAGAAGTTATTTACAATTTAAAGTGAATAGTATTACAATTAGGATGAAGTATTACATTATTTCGTCATTTGGGCGGTACTCTCTATAGAAGAAAGTCGCTCAGGCTCGTACTCTGTAGTCGGCTGCTCTTCCTCAAATGCAGGAACATTGAGAGATTCCCTTTGCTTACGAGCCCTTTCACAGATCTCATTATACATTTCATCGTTGTACGGAAATACTGTTCCATCACCCAAACCACGCTTAATTGGTACTATTTCAAAAGCATATCACAGTCAGTTCCATAATACACACGAACTCGAAGTTTACAATTTTGTTGAGACTTACAAAACCACCCTAGAGGAGAATTGCCCATAACTTGTCTCCAATTTTCACCCTTCTTTCTCTCCCATAAATACTCAAATACGGGCATCGATACAACTTCAAAATTTTGGCCTGACATGTCAAAATCTACTCTTATATCGGTAGCTCTATCTCCAAGATGTTCGATAGTTGTTTCATTTCGCACAATATAGGCGGCATGAACCCCAGCGAATCCAACAACAGTAAATCCGAATATGAACGCACTACATATTTTCAACAGTTAGTTTTTTTCCGTATCAGAATAGTCAAAGTATTGACACTACATACATGACAATCAATACAATCCACTGAGGGTCTAAATCGGCATTCTAAAAATCATGCAACTCTCCAGTCAGTATAATTTTCACAACAGCTTTATACACTATTACTGACCATATCTTTCACACCCTTAATAACCAAGGGTAATGCACTTACAAACACCCATAAACCATAACATCCCGTATAAAAGACAAACAAGAAGAAAAACTTGTAGTTTGCAAATCCAACACATCCACTCACCCTATTAAAAGTGTCAGCAAGTTATCACACTTATGGAAACATTAAAAATCTCAAAGATGTCTTACCAAGGGCAATGACTATTATAAAAATGTTGAATTAAATTATCAGCCATTTCCTAACTAAACATGAAAAAAAACACTTACTGATCCATTTTTAGTACACAAGCGTTACACTCTCGGCAGTGATGAGCCCTCTCTGGCTTGTAACATTCGCACATGTGACAGTACTTTGGCTGACCGTCTTGACGACTAATTGATATAACAGGCAATACATCTTCTTTATCCTGGGCATCCACATAACGCATATTCAGTGTAGTCCAATTGAATAGTTTTGGTGAGTAATAAAAACGAGGTAAATTTTGAGGGGCTATAGCGCCCTGAGATACTTCAGTGTTAAGAAGTGGTGTGCGTGCCTGCAGGGGAAAAAAAAATCAGCATTACTGGCACGACTTGCATTAAAATCTATCAATTTAAACATACGTTTACAGGTTTTCCAGGTGAAGTGAATAATACTCGGGTATAACTAATGATTGCCATGATCCAGAACAGACTGGCAATGATGATAAATATCACTAAAAGACAAGCAAATAATCACATTATGCAACTGTAAATCTTTAAGTAACCACCCATTTACTATTTACCCGCTTGTGCCTTATTATCAGGGGGTCTATTGAGTAAGAGATATGCTATGAAAAGATATATTCAGTCGAGAACAAGTGCCAAGTCATTCACCAGGTATGTTCTTACTGCAAACACGGAATATGTAAATGTACCAAGTGTAACTTAGTAGACCATAAACTACAAACGGTAATATAGTTCCTGCAACTTTGGAAGCAAAAGGAGAAGGTGGTTTCGACATGAGTATTGAGATGTAAGTAAAAGAAGAAAGCGTTGGCGAAACGGCTTTGATGGTAACATAATTATTACTCACTGAGTTTGAAGATTAAAAATGGAAAAACGTCACCGATGATATCATTCAAGACTTAAAATGCTCCATCTCATAGAACATACCTTGAGTGATCCCTTGGCACCAAAGGTTAAAACACCGCCGAAACCATGAAGATACTTCTTTGCAAGTTCGTGAGAGGGGTGGTTCTTGAGACCAGGGTAAGAAATCAGGGGGTCTATTGAGTAAGAGATATGCTATGAAAAGATATATTCAGTCGAGAACAAGTGCCAAGTCATTCACCAGGTATGTTCTTACTGCAAACACGGAATATGTAAATGTACCAAGTGTAACTTAGTAGACCATAAACTACAAACGGTAATATAGTTCCTGCAACTTTGGAAGCAAAAGGAGAAGGTGGTTTCGACATGAGTATTGAGATGTAAGTAAAAGAAGAAAGCGTTGGCGAAACGGCTTTGATGGTAACATAATTATTACTCACTGAGTTTGAAGATTAAAAATGGAAAAACGTCACCGATGATATCATTCAAGACTTCTTCGACTTGGCTGAAGCTTCTTTACAAGTAAGACTTGTGCGCATTTTTACCACTCAACTATAATGCACTTAGTGATCCCATAAATGAGCCTGAAGGTTCAAACACAGTTCAAGACACAGAATTGAGAGGATATCTAGTAGCAAATTCATCTTGATTAATTGCTTTTTATATAATATTCATGATAGAGTTTGGATGATAAAGAAAGTGGCCTACGACGCTGCGTTGTGATACATGAAAAATAATGAAGGAATGATAAAATGTTTGGAAACACACAGCTATATAACAATCCTTTCACTTTTGTACTTCGTTGAGTTGAGATGCTTACGTAAGCATTAATATCAATGATGAACTCCCAAGATACAATTATTTCAGCTCAATATTAGCACAGAAGACACCAAAAACTCAAACTCTATCAACACTGCAACTATAAAGCTACAATATTAGTACAAGCTAATTCAAATCAAATGTGTATTCACACATTGAAACGAGAAAAAAAAAGAGTTGACAGATCAAAGAGCTGGTTGAGCTTGATTTGTAAATCGAAATGAGCCTATTTTCGGATAAGATGTAATTGCAATACAATTAAAGGCAATCGCAGACTATACATATTCAGCGTTTTGTACAAAGAGTTGACCATCACTATGTGCGTATCTTGACTTGAAACAATCAAGATCTTAATTTACACCACTTCCGACTTCTTGCAAATGATCGGAACAAATTTTGAGTGGCTCAGTCAAAAGCTTAATTTTAATTCAGGAACTGTATCCTCTTCTTGTTTCAGTGAAATATTCGTTTTTCTACGACTTAATTGCGTCTTCATACGAATCGTAAGATAATATTTCAAATTTTGGGGAGAAAATGGGTGGATGACTCACATGTCTAGTTCTGCTCTGTAAGATTATAAGTGTTTATTATTAAAAGTATTTAGGATTTAGAGTACATTCTTATTAAAGAAAAAAGAGAAGTTCCAGACAATGATGGAGTGAATTAGATGTGAAGTTTGTCTAAGAGGTGGGCAGCAGGACTGTTGGCCTTCTTCAAAGCTTGATCAAAGTCCCACTTGATATCATCGATATGTCTAAAAATTATATTAAAATATGTTGCAATTACCATGTGAACAACTAGATCAACTTACTCAATACCAACAGAGACACGGATCATGTCCTTAGTGACACCAGCAGACTCCTGTTCTTCGTCACTTAATTGTTGATGAGTGGTCAAAGATGGTGCAATAACAAGAGTTTTAGCATCACCAACGTTGGCCAAATGAGAAGCCAATTTAACGGATTCGATGAAGGTCTATGAATATCGAAGAAAATCCTTAATTAAGATGATTTTTAAAAAAATGCTCCATCTCATAGAACATACCTTGAGTGATCCCTTGGCACCAAAGGTTAAAACACCGCCGAAACCATGAAGATACTTCTTTGCAAGTTCGTGAGAGGGGTGGTTCTTGAGACCAGGGTAAGAAACCCAAGCAACATCATCTCTAGCAGCAAGCCATTCAGCCAATTCAAGTGTGTTATCAAGGTGACGTTGAACTCTGAGAGACAAAGTCTCCAAACCTGAAAGAAACAGCAAAATCAATATCCGATTTGTTTCGAAATTTACATACTTCTTTTACCTTGAAGCAACAAGAAAGAGCCGAAAGGATTTTGGCAAGCACCAATATCACGCAATGACTCTGTCTTCAAACGGAAAGTGAATGCAAGTTTGCCAAATGTATCCCAGAACTTTAAACCATGATAACCAGCGGAGGGTTCAGTGAAATCAGGGAACTTTCCATTGCTCCAATCAAATCTTCCAGCATCGATGACTATAATTTTATACAATACAGACTTTCAATACGCCATTATCATCACTACATCATGGGCATGACAAACTTACCAACACCGCCAATGGTGGTACCATGTCTAACATAAATTGTGCATTTTTAATATAAAAATCTCCCACACTTATTTATATTTGTATGATACTTACCCACCAATCCATTTAGTGGCAGAGTGAACGACGATATCGGCACCATGTTCAATAGGTCTGACAATATAACCACCTGCACCAAAAGTGCTATTAAATAATTGTAAGAACTCACTTTACCTTTCTAAAAAAGAAAAAGAGGATACTCACTTATCAACAACAAGAGGAATACCAGCTTCGTGTGCGACAGCAGCAATTTTTTCGAAATCAGGGACTCTGAATTGGGGATTACCAATACTTTCGACGTAGATCAACTTGGTGTTAACATCAATAGCTTTGCGGAAATCCTCGGGATCCTCGCTAGTGACAAACTTGGTTTGAATACCCAACTTAGGGAAGACTACCTTGAATTGATTGTAGGTACCGCCGTACAAACTTGAGCTAGAGACAATATTATCACCGGCCTTACAAAGAGTGGCAACGGTAAGGAATTGAGCAGCCTGGCCTATGAGATTATCAGATGTTAAAGTTTGCTCAAATCAAAACACCCTTGGTCTTACCAGAAGAAACAGCAGTGGCGGCAGCACCACCTTCAAGAGCGGCAATACGTTGTTCAAATACGTCAGTAGTAGGATTCATAATTCTGTTAACGTGTATAGTGTAAGTAAGAATTAAAAGAATAGCCTATCGTCTTAACACGTACCTGGAGTAGATATTTCCGCTAGCACGGAGAGCAAAGAGGTCAGCACCATGGTCAGTACTGTCAAAGACATAAGAAGATGAAGCATAAATGGGAACTGCACGAGCATTGGTAGCAGGGTCAACCTTTTGACCAGCGTGTAATTGGAGAGTATCAAAGTGAAGCTTGTGGTCGTCAGCGTTGGTCATTTTTATATATATATTTCAAAAAGTGAAGAAGAGTAATGCTAAAAGTCAACGGTAAAAAATTACATAAATAAATAAATCAAATAAAGTTAGAGTTGAAGATGGCGCTATTTGCTCGCAGGATTGCAATTGGTCGCACCACATATTGCTAATCTTTTCCCACCAAAATCTCGATATTCGTTGGCTATTCCATCATCTAATGTACAAAGATGAATTATATGGCCAGTTATTGTAATTTTCTCTCAGTTTACAATGAGCATTGAAGTGGTACTATAGTGGTACTAAAGTAGTACTGGGTAACACATGCTGCATTATTTTCAATTTATTTACATATAAATTCAAACAAAATACATTATACACATGCATGGCGGCAGTAATGTTTACATCTTATCAAACTCTCCTTTTTTTTTATCTTTTTGTATCTTTGCTTCTGGTCTGTTACGAGTAAAAATGACCCATGTAAACTTGCATTCGACTTTTATATTGAATGTCTCGTACGGTTCTTGGATAATGAGACAAATTTAGATGCACTGAAGTGATAATCATATATCTCGACTACTTGAGACATTTTTTCCATTCATTATTTACTCGTCTATTTGTGAAGATGATGCATGAGTGCTTGTTTTCCATCTGTTTCAAACTCCAAATGTCGAATCATCGGAATATGAAAAATCATCGATGATGTTGGATGCTGATTCTGACGTGACCTTCTTTCGTTTTTCACGCGTTTCGCGTAGCGCGAACCAAGAATTTTGAAAATCACTACGGCTTTGAAAAATTTCGCGCGTTTTTTTTTCTCTCTTCGAGTACATTAACAAGTAAAATGACACAGCAATTGACAACAGGTGCTATCAAGGTTCTCTACAACGATGAGAAGTCTTCTCCACTTTACAACAAGCCTCACGTTCAGGTTATCAATATCAAACCCGTTTCAGTAACTGGAGGCACTCGTTACAGGTAAAGTTGTCAAAGTACCCACCTATTGCGCAGTTCATTCATAATGTCTTGATGTCTTGTAGAGTTATCCTTTCTGATGGTGTTCACTTCATGCAAGGTAAGGTCTACTTGTAAAACTCGGTGGTGCAAAAGCTAACTTTTGTTTTCTGTTTTTAGCTATGCTTGCTGCCTCTCACTCCAACATTGTCGAAGATCAAAGCTTGAAGCGTAACAGTATTATTCAACTTAATGAATCAGTTTGCAATCTCCTTCAAAACAGAAAGTAAGTTATTTTTTTTTATCGCTGTGAATCGGAGAGGTTGCTTGAAACCGGTATTCATCGTTTAATGTGTATAGGATTTTGATTGTTTTAAATATTGATATCATTAAAACTGATGTCGAGTCTAAAATTGGTGCACCCACTACTCTTGAAGGAGCAAATACAAGTAGCCCTTCTGCTAAGCAAGAACCATCAAATCAATCAGCACTTTCCGGCCCAGTCAAGTCTTCTGGTTTCTCCTCTGGAAGTGGTGCTAATATGCAATTAGAGGCTTCTCTCACTCCAATCAAGAATTTAAACCCCTATCAAACGCGCTGGACCATCAAGGCTAGAATCACACAAAAATCTCCCATCAAGAAGTGGCACAATGCCAAGGGCGATGGTCAATTATTTAGTGTGAATCTCCTTGACCAAACTGTAAGTTAAAGATATTTCTGATAGATTGGTGTTCAAAAATTAATTTAATCTTTGCGTAGGGTGAAATCAAAGCAACTGCTTTCAATGACCAAGTTGATCGTTTGTATAATATCTTTGAAGAAGGAAAAGTCTATTACATCTCCAAGGCTAGAGTTACAATGGCAAAGAAACAATTTTCTACTTTAAATAATGAATATGAATTGGGTTTGGAACACGGTACTGAAATCGAAGCCTGCGGTGCTGAATCATCTATTCCCCAAATGTCCTATGACTTTGTAAAGATTGCAGATCTTGATAAGCATGAAAAGGGTAGCAATGTTGATATTCTCGGTGTTGTTATTGAAGATCAAGGTATGTCAGAAATCATTGCTAAAGCTACTGGCAAGCCTACAAAGAAGAGAGAAATCACCATCGCCGATGACTCCAACAAATCTGTCAGACTGACTCTCTGGGATACCGCTGCTGAAGAATTCGATTCTAATGGATCGCCTGTATTAGCCTGTAAAGGCGCTCGTGTCGGTGACTTCAATGGTCGTACCTTGTCCTTAGGAGGCAACAGCACCTTCAAAAGAAATCCCGAAATTCCTGAAGCTCAAAATCTTCAAAAGTGGTACCGTGAGAAGGGTAACTCTTCTTCTTTCGACACTTTCAGCTCCTCTGGAATGGTTGGTCTCGGTGGTGAAGTCGGAATTTCTCCCTCCAAAATGTTGACTCTTCAACAAGCTAAATCAGAGGGTTTGGGTAGTGGCGATAAACCTGCATACTTCACATTCAGAGGTACTGTGGTTTTCATTAGAACTGAAAACTTTGCCTATCCTGGCTGTCCCGAATGTAAGAAGAAGTTGTTATTAGAAGAGTCTGGATGGCGTTGCGAGAGATGCATGAAATCTTTCAAAACTCCCGACTATCGTTATATAGTCACTATGAGTACTGAAGATGCCACTTCCCAAGTTTTTATCAATGGTTTCGACGAAATTGGTAGAAGTTTATTGAAGATGGATGCCAACGAGTTAATGAGATTGAAGGAAAATGACAGCGCAGCTGCACAAGTTGTATTTAACAAGGCACTCTTTCAAACTTTCATCTTCAAGGTCAAAGCTAAGCAAGAAACATTTAACGTAAGATAAAATCCTGATTCTTTAGGTACTGCATGTATTCACGCTAATAACTTCATCTTCAATTTCAATAGGATATTCACCGTATTAAGTATAGCGCTATCGATATTAAACCCATTGACTTTGTAAAGGAAGGTGAAGCCTTGGCCAGTGCTATTGAACAAATGTTTATCTAATAACTTTAACCAAAAAAAATTGTAAATGTCAGCAAGCTGTTATAAAAATAATCATCAAAATAAATAAAACAAACATCAATCTGTATACATACAACAATTTTATTAATCTTAAATAACACAAGTTGAAGGTAGACTTCCCTATAAGGTCCACATACGTACCTATAATAATGACTCATACATAACTCGACACTCGTAAGTCTGATAGTAACAGAAAGTCTCAAATGTGTAAACGAACCACGGGAATACACCAGATAAATTTCTATTTTTGCACATTTCAATGAAAAACAAAAATCATGGTAACCACAAATCGTAATATGTAATTTTGTGATCATACAAACCATGTGATTTAGAATCATCGCACGAGTGATAACAACAAAAGGTTATCTCAAAAATTGCAAGTGAACCATGTTCGACCGTACAGACTCAAATTAACGTTTGCGTCCCATTCAAATCATATTGCCATTGTGTGACCCGAAATTACCTCCCGCTGACGACTTGACGAAGACGTACAATTGTGCAATCAATAGATCGTTATACCATTTTAATGAGAAGGATTGTTAATATACTCTACTTCCAGCGATTTGCATACGCCCACAAAAGCGTGTGCTTGTATTGATAAAAGAGACCCAAGTATTTGCTTAAAATACACTATTTAATTCTAAAATTATACTATTGTTCCTTTTAAAGGATTTAATGAATAGCTATCAATAGATGCTCATATCAAAAAATAGGATAAGAGGCTTCGCATTATCAGAAGATACTTCATTGGTATAAATAACGGGAAAATGCCAAAGTGGTAATTGGTGCTGCTTTTCAAAACCTGATCCTGCATGTACTCTCATTTGTGTTACTTTCACCAAGTGAATTTTTGTCGTAAAGAATCAGAGTACCGACACTTTTTGTAAAGTGTTGCCCGAAATTGAAGGTCAAGTGTGGGGTACCGTGGATCACTTTTAGGAAAAGAATGTGTTGCTATTAATACAACAATAAAAAAAAGAAGTTGTATCTGCTCAAAGATTGCTCATGATTCATGAGAATGATTTTAACATTTACTTTGGGCAAAACCCTTTCCTAAGTTTGTATTACTCTACCTGTCGTTTGAATTATAAAAATCACTTGTGCTCTTATTTGTTTATCCATACTCTAGAATCAGTCATTTGTCATCCCAGATTTTATAAAAATTATATTGTACAACTTTGATTAACATTAAATATCAACCAAATCAAATCAAAACAGCAATGATACACCATATTGCATCTAGTAAAACATCACGACTATTTGAGGAGCCAAAAGTTACTTGTAAACCAAGATTTAATATAACTGAATTGTTTTATATGTATGATGAACTAGAGTGCAGTAAAACCTAACATTGACTAATCTACCCATGCGCCATTGACCATTGAAATGTTTACTCGCTATTATAGTTAAAGTGACCAAATTGAATTCACCGTGATCTCCTGATCAAATTGTTAAAAACAGTAATAATACCAATAATAGATTTGCGGGTATCTACTTTTTTTTTTGCCTGCGCTTGCTGGCAGTTCTAACTTTATATCTCTTTGACTAGTACCAGGTACTGGCTATAAAGTATGACCGAATGTGCGGTCTGTGTTGAAAAAAAAACCAGGATTTGAAATGGCCGACGACTTTGTTAAGAGGGTATGTCAGGGTTACAAAGTGACACAAATGTATGTTACATTTTTATCTAAATCGAGATCCGCGAGAGAATTGTAAGGTTGATATCTTCCCTTTTTCTCTGATTTGATAAATCAAGTGTAACGCAAATCCGCTGGTAAAACTTTAAAGAAAAACGACAATGATGTTAATAAAGCGGAACTTATCTTCTTAACGTTAGATATCGAAAGGTATAATGCGAAAAAGAGAAAAGAAACGCTTTGACTCAAAATCAATTGTTTAGTGACGATTTATGACGACCTGAGTCTCCTGCAGTAGAACATAAGGTGATGGTCGGGGAAACTTTTGCTCACCTCTATTGGTACTTCTATTCCATGGAACCAGCTTTTAAATATATCTTGTATACTGATGTTAACCCTATATATAACCTGCACGCTTTTGCCGTGTTGTTGATTCTCTTCGCAAAATGACTACGATCTTGTTATAATAGTTGATACATTGTAAATCAGTGTCACAACGTTCATCATTGGTGTATTCATTTCCAGATGATACAAAGGTAATTGGGAATTTTTATGTAATAAGAAGGGTCTGATTTCAAGGGATTATGAAATAAAGAAGATGATCACAGCTTAAATTTTCCCTTGAGAAATTAAGATTAGGGACTTTATTAGTTCGTGAAACTATAGAAGTTACCCTTTTAGAGTTTCATGGGAAAAACAACACATTGTATCCGTTTTCCTATTCGTTTTTATCTGCTGTCTTGGTGGCACCATGCGAGTACTGACATCCTAATTATTCCCTGAAAATCCAAATTGTCTGGAAAGGGTTTCGTATATAAAGACCCGCTTTTTTTATGATTTATGAAAGATTTCAACTTTCGTTCTTTTAAAAGAGGAATTTCAAAAAATGAATAGTTTAAAAGAATTATTCGCCTCTCCTTTCACCGGTACCGACGATGATATCGACCCAACCACCAAAGAGGGAAAAGAGGTTCTCTCTCAGCCTCCTGCTACCAAATGGGAACTTTGGGGCTACTATCTTTACTACAATGGTGTATGTATTAACAAAAGAGGGATATTACCCTTCGAATTTCACGAGTTACTGACGCGATATTGTACAGGATAACGGGTTTACTATGAACAGTTATATGCTTAATATCTTGCAATATCTTTCCTACAGAGGTGGTTTCTATCCAGAAACACCTAATGTTCAGGGTTGTGATTATCGCGATGGCAGTAGAAACTGTTACGTACCTTGGTCTGGTACCACTGGTATTCCAGTTCCTTCTATGATGCTTTATGTTCAAGCCATTTCCTTCTCAATCCAATTTCTTCTTTTCACATCGTTTGGCAGTCTTGCCGATTACGGTAAATGGAACAAATATATCCTGTTAGTTGCTACTGTTATAGGTTGCGCTACTCAAATCATTCCTGTTGCCTTTCTCAATGATAGTGGATCAAGCTGGAATGCTATGTTGGGTATCATGATTCTTGCCTTGATCTCTTACGGTACTTCTCTTGTATTTTACGCCGCCGCATTTCCTACATTAAGGTAAATATTCTAATTATAGCTATTCTAGCGAAAATAGAAATTATAGTTACTCAGAATCGATTTTGACTTAACCATCTTATCATCTAGTGACAATTTACCTATCGTTCGTCATGCTCGTGCAAATCCTAACTTAAGTAGAGACGAAATTGCTTACGTTTCTGAAAAGTGGAGAAATCACGTATCTGCTATTTCCACTGTATTCTCTAATGTAGGTTTTTTCATAATGACAGGTATGTGTAGCAAATTTGATTGCTCAATTATTTCTAAAAATTAACTTGTTGTTATCCACCAGCTCTTTTGTCTGGTGTTTCTTACACGCCTTGGGAGAACTACGACTTCGCTGAAGATGAAGCTCATATCTTGGGTAATGTTCCTTTGTTCAATTTCATTTCTACCGCTGTGTGTGGTGTCTTCTGGGTAATCAACGCCGTTCCATATTTCCTCGCTATTCCCTCCGGAAGAAGAGGTCCCTCTCTCCCCAAAAATTCTAATCACTTCACCATTGGTTGGAAGTCTATTTTCATTGCTGTTAAGGAGGCCAGAAAATTGAGATACTTGTTCCTTTACATCTTTGCTTACTTTATGTTTGCTGATGCTGTTTCCACAACCAACTCCATGATTGGTATTACTCAAGGTCAAATTACCAAATTCAGTACTCAACAAGTCACCATTTTAAATTTGGCTTCAGCTGTTACTTCGATCATTGGTTGTTTGTTTTTTCTCTGGATTGCCAAGCGCTTCGGTGTTAAGACCAAGACTAACTTGATGATTATCGTTTTCCTCACCGCTATTGTTCCTCTTTGGGGTTGCTTTGGTATTGGTCTCAATAACTTTGGTATTAAAACCACTTGGGAATTATGGGTTTTCTACGTTTGGTCCGGTCTTTTTACTGCTCCCATTTGGGCTTGGCAAAACACCATGTTGGCTGAACTTGTTCCCAGAGGTAAGGAAAACTTATTCTTTGGTCTCTTTGGTGTAGTCAACAAGGCTTCTTCTTGGATTGGTCCTGTTGTTATTGGCGCTATCACCCAATACACCGATAACCTTTGGAAAGGCTGGCCTTTTGTTCTCGCTCTTTTCGTTCTTTCTCTCGCCATCATTTGGTTTATTGATGTCGATAAGGCCAAGATTGACATTGCCAACTACTTGGCTGAACAAGATGTTATCGACGGATACAGTGACGGTAATGAACTTGTCATGGCTGATGAAAAGGTCGCCTTATAGTTTTCACTATCTATATTGACATTGTCCGTGTAATTTAATATTTACATGTTACTTACTACAAATCTATCCTCTCTAACTTAATTCATACCATCGCCTATTTATCACGCAATTCATCCTTTTTGATATTCATACATAATAATAAATACCACCACTTCACATTATTTTTAACAAAAATTATCTTTTGAACAAAAAAAATATATAATAATTAAATGCTCTGGCTATTGACATTCTCAAGGCATAGGTAGGTGCACTGATTTCTTTCATTTTTAAACGTTTTGAGGCATGTGTTCAACCGTGTTCACAAAATCGAAAATTTCTAAGCTAATTTGTCATTGAAATGAGAATATACCCACTTGAAGGATATCTTTTGAGTGAAGGGAGAGCAGATACAACGCTCCTCTTCAATCGCAAGATAATTAAATTTAGCAGCAATCAATTTTCAAGATAAGCAACATACGGAGGGGTTTTCATTCTATTATTAAGGATTAAACTGAACGAGTACGAAACCAGCTTTGACTTCAGAAGCGTCAGTACACAATTTGTACTTTCAGACTTATAAAAATGAGGGAACGAAAACCCTTAACTGCCATTACTTGCTTCAAAGACCTTGCTCACAAGGATTGTATCTTCACCGTCCCTTTCAAGAACGTGCTCCTCACAACAGCTTTCTTGGAGAATTACTTAGGTTTCGACAGGTA
Organism: Mucor irregularis B50; assembly: GCA_000587855.1. Classification (NCBI taxonomy): domain Eukaryota; kingdom Fungi; phylum Mucoromycota; class Mucoromycetes; order Mucorales; family Mucoraceae; genus Mucor; species Mucor irregularis. Next base: position 403,800 of record KK076504.1, on the reverse strand, counting down.
AAAGAGGTTTGCTGGTTTCAACACCACATTTTCCCCAATTAATTCATTAAAAGCACGAACTTTATAGGGAGCGATTCCGTAACCCTGACTCTCTTGACACTACTGCATAGTACTCTCCAATTAGCCTCATCACTACCAAAGATTTCAGTGTTTTTTTTTTTTTTTTTTTTTTAAACTGAACAAGCTTCATTAAGTGATAATAATTATTAGGCATAGATAGGTAACTATCTTTTGCTTTATCCTCTGGTTTACAGTCTGGGTATTTCCGAAAAGATAAGTACGTATCATACCAAAATGAACTTGGCAGGATGATGAGGCCCTTGACAATTAGAACAAAATTTATACAAACAACTTATTTTTTGTTTTTTTGTAAATTAAATTTATTTATCACACATCTTAGAAATCGTGATTTATAAGAATTTAGAACCAATGACTGAATTCATGTTGTTGACATACATAGCCATCTGGCATCTTTTTAACACCTTTAAACGAGTCAGAGTCATTGTCGCAAGTCTTCGTAAATTCCGCGCTGTTGAATGTCACGGTTAAGTCATTTGAGTTGAAGTATTGCTTGAAACATGCAGTTGATTTATCATAACAGCAACCTCTACCAGTTGTACAAGGTACAGTGTAATTAATAATTCCTGTTTGCGAAGTCGGCATATTGTAACCATGATCATCAGACAGTTTAAAGATACTGTAAAAAGATGCAACACAAAAGGTACCATGGCCAGTATTGTTGCAAATGTTTTTAAAACATTTTGTGAAATAGACCTTGGTTAACCTCTTTTCAGCGGAAGCCAAACAGAATAAGGTGAAAAATATGCACAAAATTATATTCTTCATTGGATGTATGTCTAGGTTTCTCTGTAGTGGTTAAAGAAGAGCTTTAATTGGGGTTGATATAATATTGTAAAAGACGGTTTAGAGGATACTTACGACCAGGAGTCAATTAGCTAGGAGAAAGAAATTTTATTCGAAATAAAAAATGGAAGGTTGTGTGGTAAATACAAGTCCGAGATAAAGAAAGCATTTGTGATCAAAGCACAACGCCTTTTATACTAAATGTCAACCTAACTAAAATCGAACGATATGTAACAAGAGCTGTGCTACTTCCATGGTGTAAGTGCATATGACAGAAAGGGTTAATAGAAAGTAATCGGATAACGAGAACGAATTAAAACTATAGGAGCAAAAAATAGAGTTTGTTAATGAGACTGATGGTTGTATAAATCATCAAATAAGGTAGCATAGCAAGATATCAAGGATGATAGCACGAAGTTATGTTTTACGTAACCCTTGAGGGGATTCAAAACAGACAGCGTTAACGCATGATACATATTAAATTATTGGGTAGTAAATTCAGGTTTGACAGGACAGTGGTTAGATAACGAAACGGGTAAAAGAATAATAGTGGAAATATTCTTCATGAAAGGATTTCAGGTACAGATTCGTGACACTTCAATTTTCTATTTTCATTTTTATAGTGATTGCGCTTAGCAAAGGAGTTGTAAAACGTCCCACGAATTCCATTAAAACAGCCCCACTCTTCGCTGTGCTATAGGTAATTTTCTTTTTTGTAAACTTAAAGCTCGCACCTGCATCGGCCTTCCCAATCTATATGAGACCTCTGCTTAATAAATTTGTTGTTGAACACAAAGCTATACTGGCTATGTAACATAAACAGTATGATTGCAACTGTTAGTATGCGCATCACCCAAACAATTGAAGGATCAAACAAAAGAATTGAAGTAAAATTTTTTGTGGGCTCATAAACGGTGAAACGGAAAATAACTACATACTGAGAAAACTTAGGCTATAATAATGATAAAAGAGCAATTGGATCGTACCATGTAAACAGCCTAGTCGCACAATCACAAACTTAATTTGATTCTGAGATGTGCATTGCATGATTACAGTAATTGTTTTTTTTGTTACATTTAGAACACAAAACAAGTTATCTAATATTGATTAGAATACAGTCGTAACATCAGTAAAATTGACTCAACTGAATGCATAGGGAATACAATTTCTCTTTATGTATATCCAAACATGGAAAAGAAAGAATTGGAAAATGTTCCAGAGGATAGCTTCTGAAATAATTTTTAATGAAAAAGGTACTTAATCTAATTGGAGGTAAATTACTGATGTGCCATCTACATATACTTCTGACAGAATTATTGCAACCCTCCTCCATATCTGTTACTGGTACATATACATAGGTAGTTTTTTGATAGTTCAGAGTATTGATATGGTTTTGGATTCAACTAATGTTGTACATGATAAATTAAACGAGATATTTTTTTAGTAAATCATCTCAAATAGTTCACTTAGATTTTCTAGAGAAGCATGAGGTCAACATCTTCTCTTTTATTGTTACATATTTGACAGATTGAGGTGAATGTTCATGTGGGAAAATATGATGCATCAATTGTCGATATGAGGTATTTGTTGTGTATGACTCAAAATCACAAATTTATCAGTCATCTTTACCTTTGTTCTCCAAGCAAAGTTTGATGAAATTTTGAACATTGCTGCGTCTCATTTGCAAAATGTTTTAATGCGTACATAATCTCTTAACGGCAAAAGAGGGGCAATTATTAAATAGAAATTTGATTTCCTTGGATATCTTCATATAAAAGCATTTTGATCCAAGTGAGGATTTCAATTTTCTACTTTATTGCTTCGAAATAGAGGACCATAAGGGTTATAGGTAAGCGGCTCATTGAAAAAGGGTATATGTCAGATATCGTTGACCTCAATTCGAGTAAAATCAATATGGAGGTCTTTGTATCTTCTTTTCAAGTTGAGCACGAACTTTCGTTCAACAATTGGATACTTATGTTAATAGGATCAAGTCCTCATAAATACTCAGAGAAAGATCCAAACACGTAATGTAGTCAATGTCAATTGATTGATAATAAATTTTAGTGAATTTTCAGCACTAGTTTAGTTGTATGCTAATGAATATAGAACAGCACTGGCTAAGATTCAAAGGATAATGGTTTTATGTTAATATTATTGCAAGGTGTTTTACTAATATTTATCCAGGGGTTCAGAAGTAAAAGATTCGCGTAACACTAAGTTATACATGGAAGCAATTTTCATCTGTTTTGACAGTTGTTCTTACCTCTCTATGTTCTTCAAGAGTAAAACTAGGTCATCTATGTAAGTCAAATGACTTCTCATTGATATTAAGGATTCAGGGTTGATGATACCAACAACACTATTTGATTTTCCACCATAGACATACTCTACTGCTAATTTGGCCACAGTTCATCTGAGAAGGGGAGAATTTGAACTTTCAAATACTCAAAAAGCAGCAAAATAAAACTATCACATGGTGATAATAAATCAAACATCGTATCTCCTGCAGTAGAATTCCCAGCTCAATCCTTCATTTCCCACCTTAAACATTCTCCAAATTTCTACGTACCTTGAAGCCTTTAGGCAAGTAATACTGAGGTGAAAGGCTTTTGGACGCTTTTCTCTTGACGTTACTCTTTTAAGATCATCACATTTTTCATAAGTCAAATTCCGGAGCTGTGTTTAGTGTGTTTCTTTTAATCAGTCAATGAATTGTATAGCGTAAATAGCAAACTTTAGAAACCTCTTTGTGGACTAATATACGGATTTTCTCTTAGAACTTAACAAACAGTTTCTATCTTCGAGAACCACATACATATCGAACGACTGGAGTGAGAATTTTTAACAAAAATTATTGTAAAGAAATTGCTTTAAGCTTTATATCATTTCCTCTCAAGATAGTTGGCACTTTGAGAGAAAAGAAGAGCTGTGTGAACAACAAGAATATTTGAGGATGTGAAAAAACAAAAGAGCAAAGATAACGTGTCTTTAAGGAAACTCAGATATCAAATATTTGCCATTGAATTTCTGTCATTGAGCAAAAGAAAAAAAATTGAGGTACAGTAGTAATATATAATTAGTTTATTGTGAATATATATATTAAACAGAGGCTATATACAAATCATTATTTTAAATTTGGAAAAATATGTACGTATGAATAGTTTAGCTTTCAAGCTTTTTTGTAAAAGGGATAGTCTATATAACCATGTCCATCGTGAGTAGAAAAAGTTGAACGATCATATCCGTTCAAACTCCAATTATTGTAGAGTCTTTGAGGAAGATCAGGGTTAGCAATGAATGCACGACCAAAGGCAATCAAGTCGCCAGTTTCATCAGCTAAATTGATAGCATATTGGGTTGATGTAGAGTAACCACTGGCAGAGATAAATGGGCCTTTCCAAATCTTGCGATAGGGTGTGAGTGTGTTTGGTGGGTTACCTGCTTCATCACCAGGGTGATTTCCTTCTCGAGCTTGTACAAAATGAAGGTAAGACAGGTTGGGATGCGTGTTTTGAATGCTGGAAGTCAAATAACTCCAAGTGTCCACTTCAGTTTCGTCATGTACGTCCAAATATCCTTCGCCTGGAGAAAAACGAATCGCAGTCTTTTCCGCACCAATCGCGTCGACAACAGCATCAACGACCTCTAAAGCAAAGCGGGCACGATTTTCGATAGATCCACCGTAAATATCGGTTCTTTTATTACTTGATGAGTTGATAAATTGGTCGATAAGATAGCCATTAGCACCATGAATTTCGACGCCATCAAATCCAGCTTCTATGGCATTTACAGCGGCTTGGCGAAACTGACCCACAATTTCTTGCGATAGGGTGTGAGTGTGTTTGGTGGGTTACCTGCTTCATCACCAGGGTGATTTCCTTCTCGAGCTTGTACAAAATGAAGGTAAGACAGGTTGGGATGCGTGTTTTGAATGCTGGAAGTCAAATAACTCCAAGTGTCCACTTCAGTTTCGTCATGTACGTCCAAATATCACCTACACACTGAAAAACGAATCGCAGTCTTTTCCGCACCAATCGCGTCGACAACAGCATCAACGACCTCTAAAGCAAAGCGGGCACGATTTTCGATAGATCCACCGTAAATATCGGTTCTTTTATTACTTGATGAGTTGATAAATTGGTCGATAAGATAGCCATTAGCACCATGAATTTCGACGCCATCAAATCCAGCTTCTATGGCATTTACAGCGGCTTGGCGAAACTGACCCACAATTTGCTTAATTTCGTTGATTTCCAAGGGACGAGGGGTCTCGAATTCTTCCCCTGTTTCAGATTCATCAGTGATTCGGATATCAGACGCAGAAACCACTTGCTCATGGTTAGGATTAAGGTAACTGAACCCCGCACGACCAACATGCCAAATTTGCATATAAATAGACGCCTTCTTTTCGTGGACTGCAGCAGTAACCTTCTTCCAACCTTCGATTTGCTCGACTGTATATATACCAGGCACATGCTTATAAGGTGAGGCTGTACGATCAATAAAAGTTGCTTCAGTGATTAACAGACCACCTTCTGTGGCTCTTTGACTGTAAAATTCGGTTTGCAGATCAGTTGGGATGCCATCATAAGTGGCTCTAAAAAGAGTCAAAGGTGCCAGAACAACTCGGTGTTTTAATGCGTTGGCGCCGACCTTGACTGGGGAGAAAATTGCTTTGGTAGGAGGAGAAGTGATAAAAGTCATTAGTTTAATGGTAGATGTAAATCAAGTTGATGATATTTCGATTAGATCAAATTAAATCGTTCTTTATATACCAGTAAGCCGAATGATTATTAAGCTTCAAATGATGAATAATTATAGGTGTATTTGCTGATCACAAACACAGTGAAATAGACCATGTGATGCTTGATTTGTAAGGCGGTGTCACCATAATCAATTGGCCTAGCTTCAAAAATGAATTTGATCTGACAGCTTATACTGAGCTCCAGAAGGATCGATGTTGAAGATCGCCTTCATTGCATTGTGGAAGCTCATATTCTTATTCGCAAAAATATATGTGCATCAGAAATTTACTAGATTTTTGAATTATCATTGTAAAAGATAAACTGTGTATAAACTTCATAGTACAAAGTCTTGTTATCAACAAATGAGTTGAAACCACAGCTATAACAAGTGAAAACACCAATTATACAACTTGTTGTTATATGTACGAATTTATTTACTAAAGCATAAAAAGAACGATAATTTTTTATAAAATCATATTTGATAAGGAAAAGCTGTATAATATGTAAATGGATATGTGGAATCATATTAGATATGAAAAATGTGGTAAAATTTTGCATTTTATCTCAGATTGTAGGCCTCGGAGATACGACGTAAGGCACGAGCTTGTGCAGCTCGATCTCCAGCAGGAACACTACTAGCTAGTAATGAATATACTAGTTGGGCCAAACCGTCTTCATCTTCAGGCAATGTGACATTTTTTCGCTTTGCAAAACTGGTGTTTGCTTGCAAAATGCCCTTGATTTGTCTCAAACATTTCTGAAACACTTGGGCATTTTGGAAACTCTCTCTTTGGGATGCAGCGCCTAATCGATACGAGTCGATTTGTTGACAAAGATCTGCCATATTTGAATTAGCCCTATTCATTTGAATTTGTGCCATGACAGCCTTCTACAAAAATATAAATAAAAATTGTGGGTGAGGAATGTACGAGTGAAATATCACCAAGTTAGCTTACCATCATCCCTTCGGGATCGATAGGCGAGACTGGAGTTTTACCTCCATCGCTATTTTGTCCGGCAAGTTCAATCAATATTTCGGATGTTGGAATTCCTAACTCGTGCAACAAAATCTGAGCGTCGGGAGATAACTTTTCCTTGGCATGAATTTCAGTGAGAAAGCCCATCGACATAAACACATCGACAGCAGTTTTGCTAGACTCGGTTGAAAGGACTTCACGATAAATGGTTCTTCTTCCGGTAATTAAGTGGGTTGCAATCCATTGAGTTAACAAAGGAACTATACATCTTGGGAGCATAGGCACAGCCTCCAAAGCAGAGAGTGAGCAAGAAGTAATCCAGTAGGCATCAACAGTGGGGTAAACTAAAGAAGCCAAAAAGATCAACTGTTCATATCTGATGGGATCATTCTCCATATTCACCAGCAACACCAAGCGATTGTCATGTTTGCGAACAATTCCTTTTCTGGTGTAGGAACTGACAATCTTTTCAAACTTTTCCTCCAAATTCCAATCAATAACAAACTCTCTTTCCAGCATTTGCAACAAGAATCTGAATCTATCCATGAAATCATCTTCTAGCACAGACTCTTCCAAGAATGATAGATAAACAATAGAAAAGAAGGCATCCAACAAAAATATATCAACCATTTGATTAGCGTAATATGATAAGGCCATCACATTGTCAGCGTGGTCATTCACACGGATGTTGGTATCGTCATTGATTTCTCTGCCGTCGATGATTAAGTTCTTGGGTTCATCTAATAATTTGAAGGCTGTAAGGATAAGAGAATCCAAGTCTTCGCCTTCTTGCCAATCGAGCTTGTAACCATTTTTCACCATGTCGTATCTTAACCACTCCATTAGTTCCTTAATTTTTCCAATACACACACCATGAGTAGCACGTCCGTAAAGAATGATAGAGGAGATAATGGACACAGGAGAGACAACCAGTCCTTTGCATTGCGATTCATGGATACGCTTGGTGATATCATCAACAAGATCACTTTCATAAGATTCAGAATTTGCAGTTTCTGAAGACTTTCTGTTAAACGCTTCAGCAGCCTCCTGCACACTGACAATAGGGCCAACGCCAAAAGTGATGCGGCCACACTTCTTGATTGTTTCAAAGCCTTCAAGTAATGTCTTTCTTCTATCTTTGGCTTCACTGGGACGGACAACCCCTCCTGCACGACCTGGGCCGGACATGGAAGGTGGTGGTGTTGAGTGAGATGCGGATCTACCTCTTCCTGTGGTTGTGCGAGCAGGTTGTTGATCTAAGACTTGGTCAATTAAATGAGGAAGTTCAGGTACATTTTCATAAGTGATATTGATGGGGACAAAGACGACATCTTTGTGGTTTTTCTTTTGTTGTTGTTGTTGCTGCTGATGCGTTTGGTTATTGAAGTTGTGGGCTAGACTATCGATACTCATGGTAGGACTAACGACGCCTGAAGATGAAGGTGAGTCTGGGGATGCAGGAGGTGTATTGATCTCAGAGGAAACAACTCTATTAATAAGGGTAGAGGCACTGGAAGAAACACGTGCTGTTTGATTTGTTTGTAAGGTGGATTCAATAACCATGTCAACCAAGCCATCGGGGTAAGCCTCTTGGAATTTGCCTGTGCGAGAACGAGATCTTTCAAGACAGAACGCCAATGCACCGTGCTCTCTCAGCAAAACCTGAGTATATGCAGCTGTCACAGCGGAGTTCAACGGTGAGCGCTTTGATTTATCACGCTTTACATAGTATGCACCAGCAAGTCGATACACATCAGACAAAGGACCCATTTGAGACATCATTTCGTCACAAGCCAGAGCGGGAACAGGAAGGTGGTAGCGAATAGCAATGAACCAAACAATAAGAGGATCCAACATACTCTTAGAGACAGGAACATAGACAACACGTTTGCCCATAGTAGATTGACGAATAGCACGCAAACTCTCGTCTAAAATGCGAACATTTTCAAACATGTCTTCCAACAGAGATTTGAGGAAAGAACCAGCGAACCACACGAAAGCCAATTGAGTACGTTCACTCATTCTCATCAAAATTTTCATAGCTTCGTTGACAGCGGTTTGTTTGGGTACACCTGCATTTTGAGTAATTTGTGTAATAGCTTGGTTCACCCGCTTATCATTCAACACAATCACTTTGACAGATTCGTCATTACTTCCGACCTTTCTCCTCCATTTCCCAAGTGCCATACGCTTCTCTTTGTCAGCATTGGTGATATCATTATCTTGACACCAATCGTCCAAAGCATCGTCCAAGTCTGTGAGCCAAGCGTCATCTTTATCCTTACTTCCAGACACATGTAATGGTGTATTATTAATCAATAGAGCTTTGATATGGGCTACCATTCTTGCTGTACGCTGTACAATCTGATCTTGGGAGTAAACAGCACTGTTCACTTGTCTTCCAAAAACGTATTGATAATAGGTCGAGTCTTCGTCGCCTATGGCCAAGTTGCTCGGTTGAATTCCACAACTCCAACCGTACACGGGTGTTGGTAATCTTTGCTGTGTTTCTTGACAAACATAATAATGGATACCATAACTAGCATTAGTAAGATAATTGACCCAAAATTTAGCATCGGCATCTTCAGGAACAATCACGTTGGGATCAAACTCCATGCCTATATCAATATCCCTCACAGCAAAGGTTAATTCTTGCGTGTTTTCATTCAAAAGGTGGTTATTTGCGCCTGATCCAAATTGATTAGAGTAAATATTATCTTTCATGGTATGAGCCAATTTAGCAGCTTTGTCAACAGTGCGACTGAGTCGATGTGAGTTACGTTTGTTGGCGATTGAAGAAGAGGAAGTAGAGGGTCCATTGGGTGCACGTTCAGCTGAGCGAGAAGGCATGGGCGTCACATTTGCATTTGAAACAGGTGCACTATCCGCGCCTGCGTTCATGTAAAATCCTCTGAGTGAATTCATCACCGTACGTGCACGAGAAAGGCCTGGTGCCTGACCGTTTCCATTCATTGTTGGGGACTTGTACGAATTGCCAAAATAAGCTGCAGATGTGGGCAAGTTGATGTTAGTGGCTTTCGTCCAGTATTGACGAATAGCCTCATACCCAATTCTCCATGTGACAGGTCGCATATTGGAGATAGAAACTTGGAATATAATGGGCACTGTCTTGGCTGTTTGCTCTTGGTGTCCAGGTAGAGATATTCTTGTTTGGGGATAGATGGTGGAGCTACGAATAGAGATTCTACTCACTTGACTGGAGGAACGTTTATGCATTCTTACAGGATTTGCAGCGGGTTCTTCCTGTGCAGGAGTAGCAGCAGCAGCAGCAGCATTGACAGCAACATTGGAATCTGGGGCCTGGATGACTTGAGGCACCTCATAGGATTCTGACACCGAAAGAGTCGCCGCACAACCAATAATTAAACGAGCGACATAATCGACAGGTACAACGTCAGCCACACCATCTCCGATGTGAGGCTGAATGACTTTGTTGCCCTTTCCTGTTAACAAAATCGTACCGTTTACACCATTGACTCCATCAGCCTGATATTCAATTATTGTTAATGAAACTGTCTTTCAAGTGTGATTAATATGTCATGATTTTACCCAACCAATAAGTGGTTCCTGAACACTAGGACCAACGGGTGATAATCTCAAAATGCCAATAGGAAACTGATGCGTACCGTTTTCTTTATTTCGGAGAACATGATCTACGAGAACATGTTCTGTGAGCGACTTTGAAAAGAGGTAGGAGTTGCTGTAAAGAGATAAATATTCGTCATATTGGTGTCCTCCATCTTGCATAATTTCATTTAAAATGTTGTTGGCGGATTTTGAAGGCAAGGGGTATAAGTATTTTTCGTCTGTTGGCTTCCATCCTTTACCGTTGAATTGTTGGATATTGGACAAGTAGATGAATGCAGACATAGAATGGCATTGATTGGCGATATTCAAAAGTTGAAGTGTTCCGAAAGTGTTGATCTAAAACTTAAATGTTTAATATGGACGGATATTGTGATACAATGCTATAGTATATTATTTTACTTTGACCGAGTTCTCAATACTTTCATTTCCATCGACATTAGCAGCACAGTGATAGATGACATTCACTTGACTGAAAATCACTGCAACATCTGCTTCGGATAAGCCGATATCTGTCTCGGTTAAATCTCCAAATACTGGGAATAATTTCTCGTCGACAAGTTCGTCGAATAAAGTTGAGCCCATTGATCTGCGAAGGCTTACAAACGCCTAAAGTAGGGAGATAAAGAGGAAATAAGTTTCATTTCAGGATAAGCAATGGAGACATATACGCATACCTTGTTGGACAAGATATCATCATGTAAACGATCTTTAGCAGAGCGCTGATGCTGTCTACTCTTTCTTAACAACACAAATATCTTGTCAACTGAATCGCCTAGTGACTGAAAGAGTTTCCATAGGACGGCCTTACCAATGAAGCCGGATGCACCTGTAATCAAGACACACTTTTGGTTGTAGAATGTCTTTATTGTTTTGGGTTGGTAAACCACATCATCGTCGTCATCGTCAATAGCATTGGATCTCGAAGAAGCCGGTTTGTTATCTTTTGATTCCGTCAAGTCCAAGGCCTCATCCTCAACAAAAGGTTCTGCGTTGTTCTCAATCTCTTTGACAACGTCAAAGACAGTTGGGGAATCGGGTGTTGTAGGTGTCACTGTTCCACTTGGCATGTAGTCTTTACTCTCCAAATCTGGGGTTGTAATAGAGATGGTCGGAACAGATGTCATTTCGTTCAGTTTTCAAAGAATATTTCTTTTTATATATTTTTTTTGTATGGCGCAGATAAAACACACACCAGCTGAGAAAATAAAGGAAATATTGAGTAACAATAAAAGGTCATATGTGCACCAGATAACACTTACTCTTCCCCTTTAGAGACTTGACAATGGAAAAGAAAACAAAAAGGAATAAAGAGCGTAAATTAAGGGGCGATGTTTACTCTTGGCTGAGGGCTATTTATTTTATCGAAACTTGAGTATGGCTGAGAACAGTTACGCCTGGAGTAAAATGTTTCCATAAATGTTAATTTGACGTGTGACAGATAATTGGCTTTGACGAATGCAGGTACGTACGTCTCACTGTTCGATGAGCATCTCGCCGAGAAATACACGATGCAATGCGAGTCCACTGCAGAGACACGTATAAACCATTGGGAAAACTATTCAATCACAAGAAAATCTGCTTTTTGTCAGGTAAACTGGCAAACATTATCTAACATACAGTTCCCTCAGTTGCAAATGTCAAACTTTCAATGACTCTCCAGAAGGCACTTCTCACAGAAACAATACGAGCTTTTATTTCTGATTCAATCTTTCATTAATTTCCACGTAGAGACTGATGACTAGGTAGCTCATTATACATTTGTTTATACTTAGACATTTTCTCCAGAAAAGTCAGTATTTATATATTTGACGCAAATAGTACGTACAAATACTACGTAACAAAGCAAATATTGAAAACATTCGCATTTTCTGTATGTGTCTACATATATGACATTCAACATGAAACACCGTGAGAAAAATAAGCTGTGGCACACGAGAAAGAGTTAGTGATTCTAATCGCCATGCTGATCTTCCTTTCAGAAAGTCAAGTAAGCTGGCTAGTACAATGAGAAGACAATAGCCGTACAAACATACAACCCGTAGTGACAGAGAATATTACAAATTGTGCGCAACATACGTACAGATGACCTTGATAGCAACAAATTTACAGAATATATTATGTACATATCCAGTAATAGTTAATGCCGTCGTGCACATACGTAACCTACTATCATATGTAGATGTCCAAAATAAGAACTTACAGTTACTTTAATGTTTGCCTTTTTAACATAGAGTAGAAATACATAGCAATTGTACTGCTCCTATCCTTTTAAAAGCCTTTGTACGTGAAATGAGTACTCTAAAAGTAAGTACCTGCACTAATATGTATCTTTTACCTCATAAGTATGTGCACCGTAGCTAATATTGTATTCTCAGGGCAACTATACCTAATACTATACTCGAACGACCAAACTCATCAAGCATATGTGAAGCCCTCTACCCATCAATATTTAAAAATCACTAACACTTACATTGTATAGCTTCACGAATAAAAGCCTGTTGAGCTTGGATTGGCAATTTTTAATAGCCTTAGAATAGATTTTTCATGCACACTACCGTGGAAGAACGCATCTAGGCTTTTATGTAATAACAGCAAAGACCTTTTACGTAAGTCCATTTTTCTTATATAGACAAAAAATCTATGTTTTGAAATTTGATGGTATCACATTCGCGTGTTGCATTTGTATGCAGTGCGATGAAAAGTCGAAAAGCGATATGCATTGAAAGCTTAAAATGTCTCAAATCACTTACTTTTGGCTGTACGTATAATTACAGCATTTTCGTATATCCTTTTCAATCGAAATTGTTTCGTTGCATCCGGTGTTCTCATAACATACGCTGCCCTGATAATAAAGAAAGTAATTTTGATACTGGATGTGGGTGTATATTGGGATGTGTTGTGGGATTGTCTTCCCCACTTTCAGGAAGATTGTACATCATTCAAAAAAACGTTCTGCGTTTAAATTTGTTCAAAGTCAGTTGTTTTATCTCTTTTTTTGGGTCTTTCACCGTGGCTTTTTACACTAATTCAAAGCAAACAAAACCTTGATTTATTTGATTAATGGTAACTTATATTAAAGAAAGTAAACATAGCAGAATGAGTTATTGTTCTGTTGTCATGTGCACTTTTTTAAAACTCAATCGGCGCTAAAATATTCCATATAAAAGGATCTCATGTCTTTTCTTTTTTTTTTTTTTACTTCACTCGCGCAATTTTGTCGAAAGCACTACAAGTATGGATCGTTGTGTTTGACTTAAAGGAGGTTTAGTAAATCGTAGATGAACTTCCGGTGAAAATGCAAATCTTCATGCTTTGAAAGGTGTTTTTGGCCAGCGTGGCGCATCTCGAGTCGGTGTCCCTGGGTGAACCTGCGAATTCCTGCGGGGTGACTGGGGCCGTCGAAAGCACTGGATGCAGGTATGAGTCGTTGTGTTTGACTTAATGGAGGTTTAGAATCGTAGATCAACTTCCGGTGAAAATGCAAACCACCATGCCTTGGAAGGTGCCTAGATGGAGGGGTTTGTGATAAGGTGTGGTTGGTTGTTCCTTCTGGTCTGAGGGGCTTATTGCCTTGGGTTCCGAAGGTGAATCCTTAGCTCTTTCTGGGTTATAAGCGGACGTTCTCTCTCACTGACCATAACTGTAAGCAAATCTTATCACTAAAAGTGTTTGCGACGGGGTTTTTATCTTCAGAGTGAGAGCTGGAGGGATTTTCTGCCTTTATTAGAAAAATGAGTATTCACAGGTAGAGGCTTCCTCGCAGCAATACTCGGGCAACGCCTTCAATTTTACATTGGAGCGGCAACTGTCTACCTATTATTATTTTTATTAAAGTAAACGAAAATGAAAAATATAGTATTTGAATACTTCTTTACAAATAAAGCTGTTGTCTTTTCTTGAAAAAGATAGCTTAATAGATCCGGTCACTCCTTAAAAAATTCATTTTACAAACGTGATATGAATCATTCGCAACGGTTCTATTACCAGACGCTCCCTAGGCAGATGCATCATCCTTACTGCTTTTACATAAAAGTGCGTGCATCCTCTCGATTCAAGTTCTCAATGTAGAGGCGTGCATACAGAACATTTATTCCAGTTCTAAACTTTCAATGACTCTCCAGAAGGCACTTCTCACAGAAACAATACGAGCTTTTATTTCTGATTCAATCTTTCATTAATTTCCACGTAGAGACTGATGACTAGGTAGCTCATTATACATTTGTTTATACTTAGACATTTTCTCCAGAAAAGTCAGTATTTATATATTTGACGCAAATAGTACGTACAAATACTACGTAACAAAGCAAATATTGAAAACATTCGCATTTTCTGTATGTGTCTACATATATGACATTCAACATGAAACACCGTGAGAAAAATAAGCTGTGGCACACGAGAAAGAGTTAGTGATTCTAATCGCCATGCTGATCTTCCTTTCAGAAAGTCAAGTAAGCTGGCTAGTACAATGAGAAGACAATAGCCGTACAAACATACAACCCGTAGTGACAGAGAATATTACAAATTGTGCGCAACATACGTACAGATGACCTTGATAGCAACAAATTTACAGAATATATTATGTACATATCCAGTAATAGTTAATGCCGTCGTGCACATACGTAACCTACTATCATATGTAGATGTCCAAAATAAGAACTTACAGTTACTTTAATGTTTATACGATTGATGTTGTTCCTGAAATCATGTATGTACTCGCGCGTTGAAGATATTAAAATACTAGTATGTTTTTATTATTAAGAGAATATAAGTGGTATTGTTATTACATAATTTTGCAATCAGAGTCCTTTGCGTTTGGCTTGCCATTTTTATCTCTGGTGGGTCTTCGTTTCACAGTTTGGCCTAATGCATTGATTCTTTGAGCGGCTTTCACATCGCCATGAGCAGCCGCCTTTAAATACCATTGCTTTGCCTCTTCCAGGTTACTAACCACACCAACACCAGTTTCGGTGTAATAACCAACAGCATATTCGGCTTTAGGTAGGCCTCGTTCTGCAGACTTTCTAGCCCATAAATACGCCTCCTTGTCGTTCTGTCTCAACACACCCTCAGCACCCGTCAAGTACCAACCAGAAAGCGCTAATTCTGCATTCGCATCACCTTGTTCAGCTGCTCTAGAGTACCATGCGATAGATCTTCTGGGATCAATAGGGCAGTTGAGGTGTCCATTTTCGTATGCTAAACCCAACTTGAATTGCGAAGGAGCGTACCCAAATTGTGCTGCTTGGCTGTAGAGCTCTCTGGCGTAATTGATATCGGGAATGACCGAGGGAATGCTGTTTTCTTTCATTTCATAGGCTAAACCTAATTCGTGCAACGCCTGAGGATGATTTTCATCGGCTATTTGAGCAGCTCGAAGAAACCAAGAGATGGCTTCGCGAGGGTTTTTGGTCTGTCCAAGCAATCCATTGAGCAAAATCAAGCCGAGCTTGTACATGCCAGAGGGATCACTCAAATTTGCGGCCTTTCTGTAAAACTGCATAGCGTAACGATGATCCTTTCGTGTTCCCATACCCAACTCATAACACACCGCCACTCTGTACGTGCATTCTGGATGATTAGACTTGGAGCCTTGTAGGTACAAGCCAAAGGCCTTATCCGCATCTGCTTTCAACCCATGCAAACCCCCGCCATAACAATTTCCCAAAAAGAACTGAGCGTCTGCATAGCCGATTTTATGGGACGACAATTTCTTGATAATTTTGATGGATTCAGCCGTGAGATTGTCTCTGAGTTGATTTGCCCGGACTGGGTCTTGCGGGTTGGGCTTTAAATGTTTTACAGCGTCTAATAAATAACGAGCAAAGAAGAACAAGAAACGTGGATCCTGACTTGTTTTAGACTCTTCTCTTAATTTGTTTATGTTCTCTACTGTCACAGGTGGAAAATCTGGGTCAACGGGAGCGTGGAGTCGATCAAACCGCCTTTTACCCGCTAAAATTGCCATCTGTAATGAACTATCAGGTAAGTAATCCCCATCGTCGGTTGTTTCTCCAATATGAAAGTACGTTTGTCCACCACCTTGTCCTTGTTGTTGTGGTGGCTGGTACTGATAAGGTCCTTGAGGTGTCTGTGGTGTTTGTGGTGGGATTTGTTGCTGGAAATATTGAATATCTTCTGGTCGATTGTTAGGAAAAGAAGGTGAATTGGGATATGAAGCAGAAGATAAGGAACCAGAGCTAATATTCAATGGAGCGGGTAGTGGTGGAGTACTAATTCGATGTGGGGGAGGTTGAGGAGGTGCCAAATTCGCACTGGAACTGTTACGTGATCCATTTTTCATGGGAAAACTCATTAACTTTTCTGTTGCCATGTTGTCAATGGAGAGAAGGGAAACAAGGAAAAGAAAAAGAAAAAAAATCAAAAAATTTTTAAGAAAGGAAAGAAGGAGGAGAAAATATTTTTTGTATTATTATTATTTATGTTTATGCTGGAACCAAATTGATGAGACCTACTTAGTACTGTCTTTAAAGCAGTAATTATTGGGAAACATCACTTACTTTTTCTTTTGCATTTCATAGTAATGGTTTGTTCTACCATGGAATTATTTCGTAAAACTGTCAAAAATCAAGTCGGGAGCACAAAAAATAGTGTCGAGAAATGACTTCATTCAATCGATGAAATTGGGGTTACACGACTTGCTGGTATGATTGTTTCAATCACCACATTGTTGTTCGTTCTCTGGAGAGTTTGCTGGCCATATTCTGTTTGTTTCTACGCTGCATACATAGTAGAGCATGAAAGAGTTTAAACGCTTAAAAATATCCAATTGAGGAAAAAAGAGGTAAAATTACAAAAAAGTTGGCATGCAAGGAGAACAACAGATTCTTTACAGCTTCTCAGACTGATCCAGATTAAACTTTCCATGTGTAACACTAAAATACTTACAATAAAGCTGTGAGCGAAATGTATCAATTTCATCAAAAGTGTCGTTTTTCCTCAATTACTGAAACTTTTTTCACTTTTGAAAATGAGTTTTGTACTGCATTAATATACATTTTTCCTATGCGTCGTTCTTTCAGGGCTCTTCTCGATTTGTTTCTAAGTTGAACTGTACGTAAACTTTCTACGACAGAATTTTTGTTGCCAAACTCTACTTTATTAAGCATGCTTTTTTTAAAAATTGTATCATTAATGATCTTAAGCCAGTATCTATTGTCTTTGTATAATCAGCCCTTTCCACTTAGCGATCTCTCTCCACACAGGGTCCAAAAATAAGAGAGGATGACCATGATTTGAAATACCGATGATTCTCACTAGACGCACCACATTTTCAAGCTGAAAAAAAAAACTATTTTTCAATTTCCCAATTCTCCAAGCTTATTTCTTCTCTAA
This sequence comes from Mucor irregularis B50, assembly GCA_000587855.1. NCBI lineage: Eukaryota > Fungi > Mucoromycota > Mucoromycetes > Mucorales > Mucoraceae > Mucor > Mucor irregularis. Next base: position 386,249 of record KK076504.1, on the reverse strand, counting down.
AAAACCGAGTACGATTTGATTTAACTATGCCACGTCGAAATTACACAGAGGACGATGACGAAGAGACAACGTTCACTGAAGATTACCGCTCTACGCAAAAAGAGAAACACATGACAGCAGCGAATGTTCGACTAGCAGCGCATAATAAGACCAGAGTTGCATATTTTCATGACGAAGGTGTGGGCAACTATCATTATGGAGTAAGCAGCAGCAACAATGTATTGAAAAGAGAATATTGGCCTAATGGTGTTCATTTTCTGTATAGGAGCGACATCCCATGAAACCCCATCGTTTAACATTGACAAATCACTTGGTTCTCAAATACGGTTTACATGATAAAATGGAGATTTTCCAACCTAGAAGAGCAACTGACGACGAAATTTTGAACTTTCACTCAGCAGATTACGTTGATTTCTTGAAAAGGTGAGAATTATTATTATTATATACCACTGTGTTTAATCTCACTTCTTTCTCCTTTGTAGAGTGACGCCAGACAATGCCGACAAGTTTGAAAAACTTTTCCAACGATTCAATGTAGGAGATGACTGTCCGATCTTTGACGGCATTTACGATTTTTGTCAACGGTATGCGGGCGCGACTATTGAAGCGTCTCGTAAATTGATTGCCAACGGAGCGGATATCTGTATCAATTGGTCTGGCGGTCTTCATCATGCAAAGAAGAGCGAAGCCAGTGGATTTTGTTACGTCAATGATATTGTCTTGGGCACACTGGAACTACTTCGCTATTTCCCTCGTGTGCTGTACATTGATATTGACATTCATCACGGTGACGGTGTGCAAGAAGCGTTTTATTCAACAGACCGTGTCATGACTGTCTCGTTTCATAAATACAATGGCGACTTCTTTCCGGGCACAGGGCACATTGATGAAGTCGGCTCGTCGTTGGGTAAATACTACTCTGTCAATGTCCCACTTCGAGACGGTATTGACGATGATGCGTATGTATGGTTGTTTAAGGAGGTAATTGATGCAGTGATTGGAACATTTCAACCTTCCGCCATTGTGTTGCAGTGTGGTGCTGATTCGTTGGGCTGTGATCGCTTGGGTTGCTTTAACCTCAGTATTCGTGCTCACGGTCGCTGCGTACAAATCATCAAGAACTTCAACATCCCGCTGTTGGTGGTGGGTGGGGGTGGATACACAGTTCGAAATGTCGCGCGATGCTGGACATACGAGACATCCGTCCTGGTGGATACCGAGTTGAACGACATTTTGCCTCCCAATGAATATCGCGACTTCTTTAAACCTGACTATAAATTACATCCAGACTTGAAGGGCCGTGTAGAAAATCAAAATGATAGAACGTATCTACTAAAAGTAAGAGAACGCGTCATGGAGCAATTAAGGTACCTCGACGCGGCGCCAAGTATACAAATGCAAGAAATTCCTCCAGATATTCAAGGCTTCTTGGACGGTGAGCAGGAGCAAGACGAGGCCGAAGAAGACTCTGAGAGAGGAAAAGATAGAAGAAAGAACCTCTCCCGGGGAAGAGTCATTCATGAAGGCGAATGGTATGATAATGAAAAAGATAATGATGGTGAAGCCCACGATTCTTCTTGGAGTCGTGGCAATCAAATGGATTTAGATGATGATTAATATTCTACTACTTACTTAATAATAATAATCCCCCCTTTCCCCACTCCCTCTTTCAACCTCTATTTTCGCATGTATCATATTCCTTTCAACCAAAACGACATTTAAAAAAATATATTATTATTTTCTAAAAAGTAGAGACTAATTACATCTTGATTTATTCAAAACTATATACCAAGTTAAAAATGTTTTTAAAGTAAGTGTTGTGTGTGTATGTGTGTGTGTAGACAGGGAATGGGGTGAATAATGGATATGTCATAAATAAAGAAAAATGAAAATAATGCGTAAGGGGATAAATTATATATGAAAAGGAGTAGGGCTTGGTTACTTCTCGTCGAGTACACTTTGGTAGCTATTAATGAAGGGATGCTTTAAACGGGTCAAAGTATAGTATATATCTAATAAACAATAGGCATCGCAGGCTGTATATATGTATATAATAGATGAGTCACTGGTATATGCATCAATATCCCGAGTCGTTCTTACCTGCGTAGATGGCTTGCTCTTCTGTCAGTGGACGCTTCTCCCAATTACTTAGTTGCTGTCTTTTATTCAGTTTGACACCCAGGAAGGTAGTAGCGACTCCAGTCAATCCACCGACAATCGTCTCGCCCGGGTCTCTAGGTGACTTGGGCATATTTCTAATACTTTTCAGATCTAGTAATCTGGACACATGCCAGCTCGAAGAAGAAGGTATCGACTTGTGTAATAAATCAAAATCACCACCAAAATCGTAGGCTGTATAATCAATTGATAAGTTTAATAGCCCTATGGTCATATACTACTTGATACTTGCCTATTTTCAAAATATTTTCATCTTCAAAGAATAATTGCAAGATCTTTACGGTCACGTTGTATAATCGAGTCGCTTGAGGCTCAAAAATGGTCTTTAAATCCAACAAGAACACCACATCCTCGACGTCACAAGAAATCTGCATCAATGCAGTCTTTACTTCGCCTGCTTTGGCAAACGTCGGCACCCATTCAGTATCAATACCACAGATGTTGGACACAGACAAGATATCTTTCATGTGCATCAAGGACTCGAGCGAATCCACCATTTTGTATTGTACATGAGGTGGTAACGTGTAAAATTCCAAGCCGTTATTGGTGTTGTTGGTCTTTTTGGGCGAAAACATGCTTCTATGGCGAGACATTTGTTCTCCTTTGACGATACCGAGGAGTCTTTGTGTGAGTGGCAATGCATTATAACGGCAATAGAACTCTTGTTGTTTGTAGACCAAGGCAAAGTAAGGTGGGGCCACCGTATCGCCAGTATCAATCAATTCTTTAATTGCCAAACGTGCGAGGACAGGATCATTTTCACAGACAAGATCAATCAGACCATTGAAATTTGAGCTTGCTTCTATCGATAAATCGCCATCTTCTGCTTGTTGAATCGCTCGTTGAGTCAAGATGAATCGTAAAGTAGCGTATCGTTGGGCCAATGTAATGAAATAATAATCTTCTTCCCGCAAGTTGGCATCCTTCAAGATCTTGACACCGCAGTTCACCAGGTCCTTTTGGAATTTACGCTCCTTTAATCGGGAAAGTTGAGGCGGCGTCGTCCCGTTATTATTGTCGTCGTTGCCGATCAAATCCACTAGTTTCTCTCTGGGGACAATACCCAGATTACCTGCATAACCATAACCTAATTGTTTGTTGATAAACGATAGCAATTCCATTTGAAGTTCGGGTTGATTGACGATGAAAGAAGGTAAAGAGGTACCCCAGCCAGCTGTAAAGAGTTGATCTGCAATGGTCGACATTGGGAACAAGGGAAAGAGCTTTAGTTTCTTGATACAGACAAGATATTCATCGTAGTGACCATGTTTGAACAAGGCACGACATAGCTTGACACCGTCGTTTTGGAATTCACATTCGTAAGAAATAAGGTCTGCCAAGCAAAAGACGTCCATGGCATAATACACAATGACTGGAGATGGTATTTTATCTATCATGGATATCAATTTCAACTTGTTCTCACGGGTGAGGGTATACTTGTCGTCGGTGATGTTGGTATTTTGGATGTCTTTCAAGGTAATAATCACCTCTGAGTTATCCGAATCATAGTCGTCGTCCTCGTCCTCGTCCTCGTCGTCTTCTTCATTTACCACAGGATCTTCTACATCATAAAATGAAATTAAATCCACTTCTTTTTGTGCTTGTTGTTGTGGTGGTTGACTAACACCAATGTCGTCTTCAAAAGAGATAAGATCAGCTTCCTCTTCTTCCTCCTTTTTATGCTGAGCTTCTATAGGTGTAGCGAAAAATCTAGCCAATGCTGTACAAAAGGTAGTGGCGAGTAGTCGTCTGAATTTGGGCGTCAAGTCCTTGTCCTTTGGACGGTCAGAAAAGTATTGAGATAGGCAAGACAAAGCATCCTACAGTATATATTAATGTGAGTATATATTAATTAATGATAATGAATTCCACCAGGCCATACCAAAATAAAATCGCTTGGGTCCTTTGCAAGTTGCAAATGGTCTTTTAATCTCGACTCAAAGGACATGGTGTTGGTTTCAATTTCACGAATACGAATAAACACCTCTGTATTTTTATAAACGCTAATAAGACGAGTGACAAGTAAGGAGGCGTTCATGTCTGTGCACATGACTTCCAACTCTTTGTCTTCAAGGTATTTGGAAGGTTGAACAGCAGAGGCAGTAGTAGTAGGAGTAGTAGGAGTAGTAGGAGTAGCCGGGATGACTTTACTTTCTTGTACTTTGGGTGGTGTATAATAAGTGGTTTTTACTGTCTTTAGAATCTGCTTTGGTAATTGCTGTTGCTGTGGTTGGAACGGAGGTAGTCGGTTGCTTTTTGGTATATTGGCTCGAATAGTACGAATAGACGCTTCGGATAAAGTCAACTTTGGTTGTGGTTGTTGCTTTTTCATAGTGTTGGTCCTTTGTTCAGGCTTTCGAGAACTAATTATCCATTCCTCATCCGATGAGGAAGATTCAACAGAATCCAATGCTCCTCCTCCAAGAATCGACATTTATCTCGGATTAGATATTGAACTGGTGGTGAAAAAAAAAAAAAATAACAAATGATTTTATATCTCGCGCGCGTCTGCTGTTTGTCTTCTGTTTCCACTGGCCAATCATATCCTTTTGTTGACCGGGTCCATTATTATCTCAGACCATGAATTATTATCAATGCAAAAGAGAGATTTGATACATGATTTTAAGGAGTATTACAAGGATAATGAACGCTAGTAGTAGTGTATCATTTTTGGCAGTATGTTATTGTTTTATTACTCTGTGCTTTCAACATGATAAAGTCACTGTTATGAAATGGAATGAACATACTATTCATATAATTTATTATTTTGTAATATCATTCTGTACGGTCTTTTTATCATAATCATCTATTCGCGAAGCCAATCTTTGAAAAAACCGCGTGGATATACTGGGTTCATTGTTATTTCCTCTTGCTGGTATTGAGGTAGTGGAAGATGTGAATGTTCTTGGTGGAATACCTCGTGTAATAAAGCTTGCACCTGCCATACCGCCAATGCCTAACCCTGTTTCAGATCCAAAGCCTCCAAATCCCGTCAAGAAGCTAGCAGGCCGTAACACGGGTGCTTTGGTTTCCTCTTCTGTTGTTTGTGGTGTTTGTGATGGTGTTGATGGTTGTAGTAATGCTGACGTAGTAGGATGTTGTGTTGTATTATTGGGTGGGTTATTATTATTATTATGAGTAGAAGTGTGTATCATTTCCTTCTTCATGACAGTGGATAAAATGGATGAATTTGTCGATGAACTTGTGCTTGTGGATAGACTGGCTAAACCTCCACTTTCTCTTTCAGAAACCAAGTACTTGAGTCCCTCCTGTGATTTCTTTTTATATTCTAGGTTGGCCGTGTCTGCAGTAATGATACGATGACGAATTTCATTTCTAAGGTTGAGGTTACGTTCAATTTCTTTTTGCATTTCTTGTCTAAATTCAGCAGAAAAGACAGGCCCCTACAGAGATAGCATGTTTAATAGATGTAAATTAAACACACTACACAGTATTACCTTGGTAATTTCAGACTCTTTAGTGCCGTCGTGTGATGAAACAGAATACGTGTTGAATCCACTGTGATTATTGATGCTTAATAGTTCATCGTCTTCGGGTAATAATTTGGGTTCGCTTAAGCTGTGAATGGTATCTTGAGCTTGTTCTAATCTTGCGGAATACTCCTGTGCCTGAATCACCATGGCAGCTAGTTTTTCTTCACATTCTACTTGTTGATGTTCTAGTTCTGCAATACGAGCTCTTAACTGTTCATTTTCTGTAACAACCTTAATCAAGTACATGATTTAGAAGGAGGGCAAGACTGTTTCATGTGTGATATTTACCCGTGATAAATCCATTTGAATATTCTTGACAAGATGTGAGGTATTTGAGCTTGATTGTTTTTGTGAAGTCAATGCTTTATCAAGTAAAGACTGTAAACTAGCATTTACGTCCCTTGTAGATGCCAACTTTTGTTCCACCTCAGCTAATAATAATCATAATTATGTTAAGTATGCCATTATTTTCTCATACACTCTATTATACGTACGTACCTAATCGTTTTGCATAAACACTCACTTTAGAACGAGAATCCACCTAAAAGAGAACAAATAATTTATGAGTATAGATTAAACAACACAATAAGAAACCCATTTACCATTTCTGAGGCCATATCGTTTAATTGGGCAGAGAGACCGTCCATTTCTTTTCTAAATTTAGTCAATTCCCTTCGTGCCTGGTCTAATTCTTGTGTTAGGTAAATACGCTCTTCTTCCTCAGATAAAAATAAGCTCTCGTTTACAGTCGAGTTGTTTTCTTTTCTTGTATTGTTTGCTTGTAGTCTTAATTCTTCATGAAACATTCTATTTTCTCTTTCTAATTGTTCAAGCTAAACCAAAGGAAATGAGTTTAATCTGTCTAGCAAACGATTCTCTAACTTTTTACCTTGATTTGAATAGCTTCATTGGTTTCAGAAATAACTAAACCAATACGAGCAGCTACATCAAGGTCGTTTGCTATGCTTTGTCTTTCTCTTTCTTTTCGTATAATGATTTGACGAAGCGTGTCGATATCGTCCACTGCATAAACTTCTTTAATAAAAGAAGGTTTATCTAGTCTTTAAAGATGAGTATAATTATTTTCAATGACTCGTGTGTGTACTTTATAAAATTAGATTATTTAATGAATACCTTCTGGAGTAGTGCCTAGTCGAGCTAAACAAGGCTCAAGTTCATGCGGTAATAAAGACATGGTGTATAGTTTTATTTGAAAAAAAAAAAGAAGAGGAAAGGAAAAAGAAAAATTACTTTTTTGATGCAAAAAAGCGAGTGCTTAAATAAGGCAAAAGAAGAAGACGACGGTAGTACTTTACGCCGAAACACAAACAATTTTTTTTTTTTTTGTTACATTTCATCTTGTAAAGATTCAAAAATGAAATGGCGTGTTCTCATTCTGGTATTGACCGGGATGGCCATGATTTACTTTGTGAGTCTTTTACAAGACGTACCATACCCACATCCACTTATAATTCAAGCAACGACACCAGAAACAACTCGCATAGACGAACCTAATCTCACTTTACTTGTTATTCATAACGACTACATGTATAGAACTCAAATACACTTTAAAGCAGTACACGACAAAAATAAGAATTTTGTTCGTGGTATCGATCCTATCCAGACTGACGTTCGTGGTATGTGTACAAATATGTCATATACTTTATATATATAGGCTGACGTTTTTTTTTTTTATTAAATAAGGTCTAATCATACAATCTAGAAAGAAAAAGAATGATTTACTAACAAAATACCCAGAAGAAAGTAAAATTACATTTATATCTACTTTTTTTTACATGTGTCTATGCTAAATCATCCTTTATTAGAGTGGGAACCACTTTCTACACATGTATTGGATGGCCCTATATCCAAAGTCTCGAAAAGTGCAGAGGGAACCGAACCACTTCAATTCGCAGTACTATATCATGTCATTGAAGATCAAGACATTAGACACTGCACCCGAGTGTATTACTTTGCTTCCACCAATGGAGTGACGACAAGCGAATATAAAGACTTTTTGTTTCCTGGAAGTACCATGATCAATGCAATTTCATTGGAACAAAACTCGATACTTTATGCACGGTATGCATAATAATTGACGAATTGAAAATGATGATTATACTTACACACCATGTTGTAGTGATCCTGATAATTATCGATTTAGAGTGGCAAATTTACCTGACAATATATCGCATGCACCTCACTCTCAATCATCATCGCCCATATTACTCAACACGGGCGAGACGGGAGATCTTGCAAGAACATTTGACGCTGCTATCCTTCATCATGCATACCGAACAACAAATACTTTTCTAAAAGGAACCGACGCTCATATTGGACTCTTGAGCGCATTGTATTCTCCCAAGTAAGTAAGCTTTTTCACTTTTTTTTTCATTTTTGCATGAATACCAAGTAGTACAACATATAGCCTTAGAACGTATCGTACATTGTCACTCGACATTGATAAATACGACGAAAAATACCATATCAATATCACCATTGTGGATGGAAATAAGCATACGAGCAAGAAAACGGGATATCAATTAGGACAATGGATTTACAGAGATCACATCAGTCCCGCTCCCGTACGTTTTATAAAACTTTTACTACTACTTGATTCGTATCAGAGATCACTGAACAACAAATTTCTTATCTAGGTAAATGCGGTGATTGAGGAAGGACCAGAGTACATGGCTTTTGCAGACGGTGCTCAATTCCATCAAGAAAGGACCGTCATTAAAATGCCCAAACCATCCATTTCCCGCTCACAAGACGGGAAAACTGTTGTGTTTTCCTTGCTCAAGAACGATTTCTTTACGTTGGATTTCACAGACAACCTAGAAAATATGGCAAGCGACGTGTACAAGCATCAAAAACTCTACAAGAATGCAGACGGCAGCGTGTTGAATGAATACTATCACGATATGCTGTCCACTGTTGAATCCAATGAAGCGGCATACGATCCTACAGATATCCGAGGCGTCCAATTGAACGCCAATGGCACTTTGTTGGCGGTATGGACTGAATCCAACTCGATTTATATTTATAAACGAGGCGCATTGGATAGAACGCCCTCCAATTATCTCTTAAAGGAGAGTCCGCATCACCTCGAAGTCCAATCATTGTGGATTCTATGTATGGTGATTTCACCCAAGGAGGGTCTCTTGGGATCTATCACTGTAAGTGTATATATTGTGTGTGATTGGTAAATTGATTTAGGCTCACATCCTATGATATAGCCCATTGGTGCGACACTCTTCTGGGAAGTAGAAGGCTCAAATTACCTCTGTAAGTCTTTTTGCTTTATGTAAATTCGAGTGCAAGTAGACTAATTGCTCTTATCAATTAGCTGTCGCTATGAATAATGATATTGTCAATACCTACTTGGTGGATGAAACAGAGGAACAAAAGGTAGTCAATTTCCAAACATTTGTGAGAGACAGAAAAGATATGCTGCTTGGTAAGGCGATGATTTTCAAGCGTTTTCTTTATTCGCTTCAACTCATTTCTTTCATTTTTGTTAGTGATGTCGATGAGCGTCATTATGTTTGCTGTAAATGAGTACAAGACATATCTTGTGTAATGGGGGTGGTACAAAATGTAAATAATATAGTCGTACTACTAGTCGTTGTATATGTATTATGGTTGAATCAGACAATGTTGTTCTTGTACTTTGATAGTAGGATGTGTATTTTAACCAAAGAATAAAGATATAATATCGTAATTTGAATTGTTCTTGTTCCATAGTATCATTTTGCATTGAAAATCATATATTCTAAACCTATAAACCGTCTACGTACGCTTTGATTATTCTAAGTTTATAGTTGAATCAGACCAGAAAATAATCGTTTGAGCTGTGTCATCTACATCCGCTTTGTTTTTTATTATCAGATGATCATGATAAAACGCAGAATAAAAATCGCTGTTTTATTGTAAATATTCACTGCTTCTCGACGCACTGTAATACACTCCATGTTACTACAAAAACGCGTATAACGGGATACAAAAAGGCATGATGACCCTGCTTTTTCTCTTCTCTCAGGTTGTAACTCAAAGACAATACTTTATAAAATAAAGTAGTATTGGTAGTAGTCTGAATTTCAAACTGGTACAAAAGTATAATAATTAGTAGTAGCCCCGGATTTTTCTATTACTTTTTTCTTTTTTCCCTTATAATTTTTATTTAATAATCCAAAATGGCCACGTAAAGTATACATACATGTTATATGCTCTAGTTACTATTGTAAATAATAACTTGATGTGATTATAGTCAAGAACCCAAGACCACTCCTATTACTGTCTCCGAGCTCGCCAAGCACGACGGTTCTGACCCTTCTCTTCCTATCTACGTTGCTATCAAGGGTGATGTTTTCGATGTCTCCAAGAACACCAGCTCTTATGGTCCCGGTTCTGGTTACAGCGTCTTTACTGGAAAGGATTCTTCCAAGGTAAGTTTTGTAGTAAAAAAAACAGAGAGAAAGAGAGAGAAATAGTGTCCTAAGCATCACCGTGAAATTCAGGCACTTGGCAAGTCATCTTTAAAACCTGAGGATTGTGTTGCCGATTACAGTGATCTCACCGAGAAAGAATTAGAGACTTTGAATCAATGGCACGCCTTTTTCTCCAAGAGATACAATATTGTTGGCAAGGTTGTTCCTGATAATTAAAAATAACTTTCTCTTACACACACTTTATTTATAAAAAAAAAAAACTCTCATGCCCTTTATTCATGTGGTGGTGCATTGAGGAATAAAATTTCTGTATTTAATCCCGAAAAGTAGACCTTTTTCTTCTTTTTGTTGTTTTTTACTCATAAAACTTAAATGGCAACATTAGCAAATTCACCTGCTTCTCAGCATTGGAAGTACTTTTTAAATGGTCTTGAACAAGCTTCCAACTGGCCCAAGACCTTTATCTTATTCTACACGTAATAAACTAGAGTTGTAGCAATAATCTTTGTTAACGTCAATGAGCTTATTTTTTTTATACGTTCACTTAGTTCCTCGAGCATACAAAAGGCCTACTTGACAACATTTTTACTTAATGGTGTGCTTTTCTTGGGTGGTCAAGTCTTTTTTGAAACCTTTTATCCCAAGTCCACTCTGTTCGGGTGTTCTTATGTAGTAAGTACTTTTGTGTGCGCGTCGTCGTCGTCCTACTTTTCTTTCACTCAACACTCTAAACTTTAGTCATTACTCGGTGTTCCAGCCTACTTTTTACTATTAGGTATCAATGGTAAATTCTTTGGTAAAGTCGCTGAAAAGGCGTATCAAATTCAAGCCAACCAGACAAAACAAAAAGTGTCGACTACAAATGCCGTACAAAGCATGGCCTCGACTATTTTCACCACCATCTTGTATATCAATTGTGGTATTTTCGCCACACTCCTCGGCAAAGTGCCTTATATTGGAAGAGGATTATCTTTTTGGATGAATTGTGCTATTTATTCATACTATTGTTTCGAGTAAAGTATACAGAGAGAGAGATAAAAGAGTGACACGGGAGACTGATCAATGTCTGTGTGTTTCAGGTACCAATGGGTGTATAAAGGTTGGAATATTGAACAACGCTTGTCTTATATGGAGAGACACTGGGCCTATTTCTTTGGATTTGGTAAGTAATAGTAAAATGCGAGGATTTGTATGGACGTGCACTAAAATGACTGGCATGAGGGTAGGTTTCCCCGGGACTCTTCTTACCTTCTTCCTCAGCTTTCTTCGCTCAGGTGCTGTATTTGCATTAATTTATCCCACCGTAAGTACCCCTGATACGTTATACACTCTATGCACCATGACTAAATCTCGTGTGTCACATATAGTTTATCATTATGGCCATGATGGCCACTCCTAAAGCAACTACCGCTTACAGTCAAACATTATCCTCGGGCGCCAATGCCAAGTCAGAAGTCTCCTTGCCCAACAAACTACCCATCTTTTACCCAGTCAGAAAGTTAAACGACGGTATCATCTTACTAGTGCGTTTAGTTGGAGGTGTTCATGCTGACTCTATTGTCTCTGAAAAGAAGAAGGCAACTTTGAAGCAAGAATAGAATAAAGTAAAAAAAAACCTGTTATCCATATATTACTATTTAGTGTTCAAAAGAGATCTGTCACTATGGGAGTTTTTACAGTCGTTCCGGCACCAAAGGGCGGCTTTTTCAATAAAGGGAGTCTTTATCCACATGGAAATGTTTTACTATCCACACAGATTTTTTATTTTATTTTGGATGATGAAATATCAAGCGCCCCAACTTGATTGTCCAGTCAATAATTAATCATTTCCTGGGCTCTTTTGAGATAAACTAGCTTATTTTTCTATAAATATTGACCACAAATGTGTTTCTTTCTGCTCTCTTTTCTTTTCTTTTCTAATACTTCCTCTATCATGAACGTTTACGTATTGGATTTTTTCCCTACCTTAAGTGTATTCCGGATAAATTCAGTGGTGTACATACATACGCGATGCAAGACTTCGCTTCCACGGCCGTATAGAGGTTCGGTTTTTCCGCGTTCTTTACCTTTTCAAAAGGTACTGATTGATGACTTTGGGCGATAGGCATCACCTAAGACGAAAAGGATTGTCAAACAAGAGGTGCATACAACATTAAAAAGGCACATTGGTAAATACCGTGACTTGAGAAGCAATACTGCAATCATGTAATCGAAAAATAGCGCGTAGAGCCATTAGCTTTGACTATCTGTATAAATGAAGTCAGAAAGTGCATCAGTGATTCTTTTACTGACAGTACAAAAGCCCCATATTTAAAAAAAAATTGCCTTCTGATTGCTGGGCTCAAGAGCATCTATTTATGGATAAGAACACCATCTCTGCCTTTTTAAGCACTCCATAAGAAGAAATGGTCGCCCTTGGTTATGTATTGACCGAGCGTCAGGTCTCACTTCTTGGATTAGAATACAGGGATGATGCAACCGTGCAAATGCTCTATGAGATTTCAAAACAAGTACTTGACCATGAGGTAAAAGACGAGGAGAAATCAATCGATGTACTTTTGGACGTCTGTACAGCCAATATGGATCAATAAAAAAGAATACTTGAAGCAACAGAAGAGCCAGAACATATGCTAGTGATAATTTACTCTACAGCGAATCATGTATTCGTAAGTATTCAAGTCAAGCTGCATCCACATCATCTATGCCCGAGCCTTTAGAGCTCCCAACAATAGCACAAGCAAGTAGCAGCAATTCCAGTAAAACTCGTATAAGCCCACTGCGAATGATTGAAGCACCTAAGAAAAAAACCGACATGGATTGGGTTAAAGAATTTGTTAATAGCTACAAAGCTGATAAAAAAAAATGAACTGGCAAATGTGCTATGATCAAGGACGCAGTGAAGGTTTTCTCGCCACATACGCAAATCCCTGAAGCCTAAAAAACGCATTAGGTGCTCTCAAGGTGTTCACAGATTAAAGATCATGCCATTTTTCCAAAAGATCATGCCATTAAGATCATGCCATTTTTTCAAAAGATCATGCCATTTTCCAAAAGATCATGCCATTTTTCAAAAAGATCATGCCATCAAGATCATGCCATTTTTTCAAAAGATCATGCCATTTTCCAAAAGATCATGCCATTTTTCAAAAAGATCATGCCATTAAATATTCTATTTATTAGATGCGAAACATGAGGGGGAGGGGGAATATACAATTCTTTTATATAAGGTTTCATCTACTAGTTCTTCTTTCTCTTTTTAGAACTGTGTAAATCTTCTACTGCCTTGGTATTCAAAGAACCAGGAAGAATTTCGCTTGCTACACATGATAAAGAAATATGAGTGAACTGATACAATAAATGATATATAAAAGAAATGACACTTACTCTCGTTCTTCAATAATCTTTCTACCAAGTCAGAATCAAGACCACCCGTCAAAAACTTCATGGACACACCAGCAGGCAAGATGGGTTGCTTTAGTAAATGAGCGAGCTTATTTTTCAAGTTGAGTGCCTTGACTTTAGCTCTTTGCAGCTCATCAGAAGACTTTTGATATCCCTTGCCTTGCATGGTTTCCTCGTCGAAATCCACGTCCATTTCCTTTGCCATATTCTTCATCCAATTCACTTCGTGGGTTTGTTTGGACTCTTGATGTTGAATTGAATCAATTTCGGCTGCCAACTTGACGCGTTCTGTCATGGCTCTTAAAATATTCAGATCAATAGGGAAGATGGGATAATCCTTGCCTTTACGGAGCGTTTGACACAACTTGTGATAAATCTTGGTCTCGTCAGGACCACACAATAGTAAAGAAATACCATCGCGGTTAGCACGAGCAGTACGACCGGAACGATGAACATAAATCTCACCAGAACGAGGTAGTTGATAGTGGATAACATGATCCACAAGAGGAATATCTAAACCACGAGCAGCGACGTCGGAAGCGACCAAGACAGCCTTGGGATTGGTCTTGAACTTTTCCAAGTTCTTGAGACGTTGCTTTTGTTGCATTTGAGCGTGGAGACCCAACACTTCCAAGTTCAATAACTTGAAGACGGGTACAAGACGACGGATGGCATCAATGGAGTTGACAAAGATGATGGTACGTCCAGGGTAACGTGTAACAAAGTAGTAGACGTATAAATCCTTGTCGGTGTGAAGACAGTCGATTCTAGCTTCTAATAAACGAGAGGCAACCACGTTATCTGAAGTCATGTCCACCAAAGCAGGGTCTGCATCGGCAAACTCAATACGGTTCAAAAGGTCTTCCATGGTATTGGTGGGCTTGGCAGCCAGCTTTCTCTTCTTGGCCTTGACATTGAATCGAATGTCTTTGCTTAAAGTGGCAGTGTAAATAAAGGTTTGATGCACGCCGAGATCCTTAGGAATCAACTTCTTTTCTGTTCCCTCCAACTCTTCAGGCCATTCAGTTGTATCTTGTCTCTTGTTGGAAAGGGTGTTTAATAAACTGGTTAATTCTTCGAAATGGCCCTTTTCAAGCATACGATCGGCTTCATCCAAAACAAGGAACTTGATGTGCTTCAACATGTCCATATAAGTAGGGTTGTTGGAGAAGATTTCCCAAAGACGACCGGGTGTTGCGACAATGATATCAGGGTTGTTCTTGATCAATCTTTCTTGCTTTTGAATAGACATACCACCGACAATAGCTACTACACGGACATCACTAAAGACTGCCATCTTTTCAATGTGTTCTTTGACTTGAATAGCGAGTTCTCTGGTAGGAGTCAAAATCAAACCAGTAAGACCTTGCTTGACATGTGTGTCGAGGTAATTGATGATGGGAAGACCGAAAGAAAGGGTCTTACCGGAACCAGTCTCAGCGGAACCGATAATATCGCGACCGCTTAAAGCTAAAGGGAGTGAGTTCTTTTGAATAGGTGTGGGTTCAGTGAATTTATTGTACTTGAGCGCATTGACAATGTTGCCAGAGAGCTTCAAGTCTTTCCAAGCAGAAACATCCACACTTTGATCTATATCGGCGACAGTGGGTCGCTTCTTCTTTTTATCATTCACTGTGGCAGTTTCCTCTTGTGCTTCTTGTGCTTCCAACTTGGCTTCCTCTGCCTTTTTCAATTCTTCAGCGGCTTTTCTTTTGGCGGCTAATCTCTCTCTCTTGTTCAAAGGCTTATCCTTCTTTTCCTCGGTGGTGGATTCAACTGGGTCAGATTTCTTCTTTTGCTCGGAGGCTTCCAGCTTCTCAACTTGGCTCATCAATTTTTCGAGCTCCTTTTTCTTTTTTTCAAGTAACTTTTGAGCCTTGGTCTTTTTCTCGACAACTTTGGTCTCGACTACTTCGGTGACTGCATCACCAGCTTCAGCTCCATCATCCTTGTCTTCATTACCAGCATCTTCACCGGAAACTACCTTACTGCTGCTTTCGTCGTCGTTGTTGTTGTTGTTTTCGGCTGCTTCCTTGGCTGCCAAGTCCTCATCGAATGTATCAATATCGTAATAAACTGTGTTGTCCATATCCAAAGGAGCTAAAGGCTGGGCTTTCTTGCCGGCTTTACGGTCTGCCTTTTTCACTCTCTACACAAACAGTTAATCAAAAGGGTCCAGCCCTTACTATTTGCAACAGGTACGTTACCTTGAACTTGGCGACCTTGCCAACAGTATCATCACCTTCATACTCGACTTCGACGTCACTGATTTCTTCCAAACACAAGAAACCTCCCAACTCGTCAGTGACAAAGTTGTCGGCACCGTCAACTTCATTCCAGTCCCAATCGTCCATTCTACCGAGGTCCTCATACTCAATTTCGCCGTCGACACCTGTCTCGTGTTGTTGTTGTTTTCGGCTGCTTCCTTGGCTGCCAAGTCCTCATCGAATGTATCAATATCGTAATAAACTGTGTTGTCACGTACACACTGAGCTAAAGGCTGGGCTTTCTTGCCGGCTTTACGGTCTGCCTTTTTCACTCTCTACACAAACAGTTAATCAAAAGGGTCCAGCCCTTACTATTTGCAACAGGTACGTTACCTTGAACTTGGCGACCTTGCCAACAGTATCATCACCTTCATACTCGACTTCGACGTCACTGATTTCTTCCAAACACAAGAAACCTCCCAACTCGTCAGTGACAAAGTTGTCGGCACCGTCAACTTCATTCCAGTCCCAATCGTCCATTCTACCGAGGTCCTCATACTCAATTTCGCCGTCGACACCTGTCTCGAGTTTTTGTTGTTGTTGTTTCTTGGGAGCAGCCTTTTTAGAAGCGGCTGCTTTGGTAGAGGGCTTTTTCGAGACAGCGCCCTTTTTAGCTACGGGCTTCTTGGCAGGTGTTGTTTTCTTTACTGATTTCACCATGGCGATCTCTACTTGATGTGAAAAAAAAAAACGGTTCGAAAGATCTACTTTATAAAATCGCACAGAAAAAAAAAAACTGCTCAAGTGAAGTACAGTCACAACAAGTCACTTTATGCGAGCTCGTTCACTTTTATATTTATCAAGATGAGGTTCACAGTGTTGCTTTGACTTGCTGTTGGGAGCTTCCAGTGGCCCTTGATATTTGTTGCATTTACTAATACCTTCCCGCGCTAGAGATCCAGAGTATCGGCTCCAAATCCTTTCTTGACTCTCCTCAAAAGATTAATCCACTCGCGATAAAGTGTGTTCCATATATGGTCAAAAAATACCCACTTTCATTTCCTAATACGATTAGCTTCTTTTACCAAATAGGCAATTTTTTGCCCACCTATTTTTTAATTCTCGCAGGTTCTCAAAAAAAACGAATAACTCATTTTTGATGCCCCTCCAGATATTTTAAAAAAGATTTCAGCCAAGTCGTCAAGCATATAGCATTTCTTTTGCTCTCTTTTTGAGAGAGAGAAGACATTCATGGCTATAAGTGTTGTAGTTTCCTTCTGAATACAAGGTGGAAGGAATAGAACTTGAGCTGTTCACTTGCAACTCAATTCTTTCAGCAATAAGTGCACGGTGATCTAAACTGATTGACGGAAGTTCCTCCTTATCATCTTTTGGTTTAGAAAGCCTTTGACTTGACATCACCACCACCACTTCAAATAGTTTAAAACCCAGCAACTCGATGTGTTCTTCAAAGCGATCTCTCCTTGTTTGCTACCGTTCACTCTATTTTATCGCACCACTGAAACTAGCCTATGAATAGTTGTCCTACACGAGAAAGACAAATTGTATCTAAATTATCTTAAACTGACAATTAGGAAGAAGACATAATAGAATGTTTGTCAAGTGACGCTACAGTGAACAACGAGCTTGCTTTTAGTGTTACACTTTGTCAATAATAACAACAACAACTTTATCCCTAACTAAACTATCCGAAGTATAAAAAAGTATATAAACGTACTTATGTAGCTCCTCTTCCCCTCTTTTTATTCCTTTATAAAAATTCTGTTTCATAAACTGCAAAAATGGCTCTAAAGTTCTTTAAAAAATCAACAGATCAATTATTTATTTTCCCTACTGAAAATACAAATACTACCACAGCGCCAGTCATGTCCCATAGTGTAAAAGCCAATGGCGCTATTGTTGTACACCGACCAAGTCATCGTCTATCACAAAAAGGAACCATACGCTCCTTACCGATCTATTTGCAAGATGAACCCATGGAAGATGATATGATGGTGTTCCCTGAAGAGAAAAGAGAAGAAGAAACAGATATTGGAGATCATAGACTCTTGACAACCGACGACTTTCAAAGTAGTAGTAGTAGCACCAGTAGTAGCTGCAGCAGTGGAAGTAGTACTAATAGTATTCAACCTTCTTCTATGGTTGAAGAAGAAGAGGAAGTGGATATAGTCGACTTGGTCCACGAAGAGAACGCAAGACTAGCTCACCAACTCCTTTTACAAAAACAAAAACAAGATCAACTACAAAAAGAACTCCTCTTTGCCAAAACTACCATCAAACACTTGGAAAGAGCTACTGCACGGTACCAAAAGCTACTCTCTCCACCCAGCCTTGGAGAAGACACAACGCTTTCTTATGAGCGTAAAATAAAGATTCTGCTAGATGAAATTGATGCGATGGAAGAGCAAGAACTGACACTACAGCATGATCGCTGTTTCGGTTCTTCTTTTACCCCTCAGATATAATATATAAAGTCCCATTCTTATTTTCCCCACACTCTTTTTATTTCGTCTTTGACAAATGTTTAATATTGTGAGATTTTCAGGGCGTGAGTAGTTCTCTATAATTCTATTTCTTTTTCAATTTTGCCTTCCTTTCTTCTTGTTTTTTTATTTCTCTAAATCGTCCTCAACTCCATTTAGCCATTGTTCGCTCCATGTCGACCTTACAAAAACCACTTATTCGTCCCGCTGCTTCGCTGATTATTGCAGCTCCCACGCCCTTAGAGGCGAAGGAAAATGGAAGCAATTACCATATTCTCATGATGAAAAGGTAGTTTTGTGCTCTATTTGCTATGGAGAGGGAGAGAATAAAGTCTTACTTTTTGAATGGGTATATGTATATGTAGAAATGCAAAGAGTAGTTTCATCAATGCTCACGTCTATCCAGGCGGAGTTGTAGATAAAGCAGACCACCACTCGCACTGGCAAAATATCATTAGCAAGTCTGCCTCCGAGAAAGAGTATGTCGTAAATAGAACAATGGGGATGACACACTATAATGTGATTTTTTAACCCACCAATTTTAGAAAGCATATTTTGACAAACAAGATTTGTGCTATCCGTGAGACTTTTGAAGAATCCGGACTGTTATTGTCTAATCCTCCCGCTCGATCTGTCAAGGGCTTAAATATCAACGAGTGGCGACACAAAGTTCATGACGACGCTTCCCAATTTAAAACTATGTGTGAACAGTTCAATATATTGCCTGCAGTGGACACCCTTGTTCCCTTTTCCAACTGGATTACGCCCACCATGGAAAAGAAGCGATATGATACCCTCTTTTTTATTACCGTCCTTGATCAATACAAGACAAAGAAGGAACACGACACGCATTATCACCTTGTCGCTGCAGACGGGAAGGAAACTGTGCTTTTTGAATGGCTCAAGCCCGAAGAAGCACTTGTCATGCAAAAGGAGAAAAAGATCTTGACTATCCCACCTCAGTGGTACTCGCTGACGTTGCTTTCTGATATTCCCGACTACAAAGATATTTTAGCCAAGGCGGGCTACGGTTCATTCAGATCCAAAAGCGAGGAAGTCATTGCCATTTTACCTCAGGGCCAAGCAGTGGAAGAAGGTACCAAGGAACACGACGAAGGATATAGTATGTTTTTAGCTTACCCCGGTGACGAAACTTACGAATCCACCGACTACACTTCAGAAAAAGGAAATAGACATCGTCTTTATTTCAAAGGACGTATGGAGGATTTCAAATTAGAAAGAAATATCGACGTCTCCAACATCATCAAACAAAGTTCCAGTTTGTAATTTGATTTTTTATATTTTTTTATTAAAGAATGCTTTGTTGTATAGTAAATGAGAATTGATGTAGTATGTGCATAACTCGACGATTAATCCACTCGAGAAGGAAAAGTATATTTTTTTAATGACATGGTTTCTTCCAAAGAAGCATGATATAAATGATCGACAAAGGATTGTAAATACGATATGAGTTCAGTCGAGTTTTCAAAACTAAATTTGACAAAGGAATTCGTATTGATCTTCTTCTTTGCTGCTGTGATGGTATGACTAAAATGTGCTAAAATACCGTTGACATGGGATTGTGTGGTACTAAAGAGCGGTGGCAGATCTTCTTGCACAATGACTTGGATGATATCAAAGAGGTGACTGCGGATGTATCGGTCCACGTCGGCGACGATAGGTCTGGCATTGT
The DNA here is from genome assembly GCA_000587855.1 of Mucor irregularis B50. Classification (NCBI taxonomy): domain Eukaryota; kingdom Fungi; phylum Mucoromycota; class Mucoromycetes; order Mucorales; family Mucoraceae; genus Mucor; species Mucor irregularis. Next base: position 366,320 of record KK076504.1, on the reverse strand, counting down.
ACTCAATACATGTGCTAGATATCACATCACGACCGTGAGGTTGACAGTATCGCTTGGTCACTCGTTCAACGTAGTTTGATAGACTTGCCTTATCAATGGCTGTACCACGTGCGCTCCAAATAGCCGGCAGTGAGTCCTCGATAAACGCTATTATTATAATGTGTAAGTTCGGGGTGGAAAATGAGTGAAGCACAAAATTAATCTGTTACTTACAACCAACGGCACCTTGAAGCTGACCTTTAAGTAAATCGACATCCACCACAAACGTGTTATTTAGCTCGAGGGTCGGTGAAGACACTTGAACGAGATCTTGGAAATGAAGGGAAATGCGCTTAGACAGTGTCGATAAAGAACCATCGATATGATCAAACAATAAATGAGTCGAAAATTGAGTGGAAAATCGATGGATATCCACAAAGTAATATTGTGGTTCATTCTGTATTTGTTGTTGTTGCATGTACGCATGGGGTTGTCTACTGCTGTAATAATCATATTGTTGCGTTGTTGGTGTTGATATCACTGAACAGACTAGAACTAAAAGTCCATAGAAACAACATTGTAAATACACCATGGAATAACAAGAAATACCACTATCTTTTTCTTTTTTTTTTTTAATTCCCTATTAAAGTATAATTCTCAGTTAAAAGAGGTTAAATAAAAAAAAACTTTATTTATTTTACCAAAAGCTAACGAATGGTATAGGAAAAAAAAGAAAAGGTGGAGAAGAAGGAAAGAAAAAAGGGTGAGTTCTCTTCATTCTTTTTTTTTTTTTTAGAGTTCATTTTTTTCAGTAACCGCGACGCTTGTACATAATCAAAAAGGTTATTTTTGTAAATGATACTCAGGGTATGTCAAATTCTACTACTTCTAAAAGAAAAGAACTATAAATACGCTTTTTCGTAATTACTTTTGTCCTTTTTGTTTTATTTTGTAGGGTTGCTTCAAAGTCTAGATGTAATAATATCTTTGTGTGACATTATCAAATAACCTCAATTAACCAGCCGCTTCACATTTCAGCGTTTTTGTTGTCGTCGTGCGACGTTACAGAGGCGCATCTTTCTGTAACTTCTAATCGTATTACCAGAAAACAATATTAATTTTGCATATTGACGGTGAAAAACTGGATAGAAACACCCCTTTAACATAGTGTAATAGTGAAGAAAGACGGTAGTAATGACAGGTATAAATAGGGACAATCATTTAACCCATTCTATGTACCCATTAGCTGTTGTGTTCTCTATTACGAACACGAAAAAGAAGATATTATTAGTCTGAAATTGTAATACACGTATATTTTAGTTTCAAATTTAACAAAAAAAAATAAGTTGTCATTTACCATGTAACCGAAGATCTATAATCTGATAAATCACAAGAGACTGAAAAGCTAAAAAAGGAAGTAGAGAGCGCTTCTTTATCAATTAAAAACTCGTTTCTATGCAAGTGGGTAAAAAATAGCAACCTCAATCCGAGTAAAATGAAGCGAAAAGTATTACCATATCGAATTAATAATCTACCAATTTTAGTTTATTGCTCGTTAAATGAGCAATAAGTATACGCACCAGCACCACCACTATCATCTAAATAGTCTTGTATTACCGTTGATTTATAAAACAAACAAATGGTTGATCAGACACTTGTGCTTTTTCAACTCCAAGTAAATACTAAATAAACTCCTTTTGAGGCCTTTGCATATATTACTTTGTATTAAATAATAAATTGATACTTTGCAATATTATCTGCAAGATTGAATGAGGGCCTGTAGCTGTTGATCAACTGACTTGTAGGGTAGCAATAGGTGCTACACCACGCTCCATACACACACACATTGATAGGCGTAAACGGATATCAATGCCCACGTTTTACAATATCAACCGTCACAATGGTACACTCTTGAATACCAAATTACATAACCAGCTTTAGGTGTATCAATTTGACGAGCGTCGTCATAAATTAATGCAAAATCCGAAACCAATGTGCAGTGAAGCAGAAACAGCAGAGGGATGTTGTGTGACTTGAAAGTAGTTTGAAAGTCAGCAGTGGGGCCAGAAAAACACTGCACAACTTATTCCATCTCAGTGCGAGAATGATAGTGGTTCAAGCCTATTTAAACAAATGAATCCAGTCCCCATCTCGATAAAGCAGGAAGACTCAACACCCCCACTAAAGCAATACAAGACTATTGCTGCCTCTACGAGTTCTGGAGCCATACCAAATACAACTTCTCAGAAAAATGTTGCACCATTTGTCAACAAATTATACAGGTTTTTCTAAATTGTTCTATGTCTTCAATATCTTTGTAGTTAATTAAAATATATGTAGTATGGTAAACGATCCAGAGTCTGATGATTTAATTTGTTGGTCTGAGGATGGTACTTCTTTTTTCGTACATAAGCAAGAAGACTTCGCGCGCAAAGTGCTACCACGATTCTTCAAACATAGAAAGTTCTCGTCATTTGTTCGTCAGCTCAATATGTACGGATTCCACAAGGTGCCTCACTTACAACAAGGTGTATTAGAGACAGACAGTGAGTCAGAGCGATGGGAGTTCAGTAACCCTCACTTCCAACGCAATCGTCGTGATTTATTACTTCTTGTCAACCGTAAGAAGGGCCCGGACGCAGAGGAAAAGGAGATATCTACAGTGGATTTACATCACATTCTTGAGGAAATACAATCCATCAAAAAGCACCAAATGAATATTTCGACACAATTGCAAAATATTCAACGTGATAATCAAGTGTTGTGGCAGGAAACGGTGGCGGCAAGAGAAAGGCATCATCGCCATCAAGAAACCATTGATAAAATTTTGCGATTTTTAGCCTCTGTATTCTCAAACGGGGAAAAGAGAAATGCGATATCGAGAAAGAGAAGGTTTTTGTTGGGACCTGCTGGTGAACACGATGGAGAACTTTCAGACGATGATCATCATCACCTTCCACAGCAGCAGCAGTCGGCATTCATTAGTGAAGAAGAAAGACCAACGAAAATAGCTCGTCAAAATGGTCCTGAGCCTTCTTCATTTGATTTGGATGATTTGGTAGGAAAGAACGATTCGCTGAATCTGCCCACAGCTTTACCTCCCCACATCAAAAACTCTGAATCGACTAAAACTTCTTCGTCAGAGTTGGAAGATGCAATTGCCTTAAACGATCAATCGAAGCATGGTAAAGTATCAATGTAACTGTGTGTGTGCTGGAAAACTAATAAGTTTATCATAGATGAATCTACCCTTGCCTCTATAAACGATTTCTCAAACATCACAAATATACCACAGTTGCAAACTCTTCAAACCTTGATAACTCTTGCGCAATCAAACCCAGAGTTACTGAGTCAATTGACAAACGAAGCGTTTTACGGCAGTGGTTATTCAGGACCAGCCACTCATAATTATCAAACCATACTGCCTGCACCATCCTCCACCTCCGACACGTCTTCCATTGCACTTCCTCCTCTTTCAGCGGCGACGGATTCTAAATTAACCTCTACTGCAACTCAACAACAACCTCGGTCGATCGATCAAGTCACAAACAGCATTTCGAATATTTCTCATACAGCCGATGCACTCAACCACGATATCAACGAGCTCGGTATTAGTTTACAAGCATTAGCAGATCATTTAGGGTTTGACCCTACGAAGAATGTAAGCACGGATGATAATTTGGGTGCAGACGATGAAGGAGAGTTATTGGATATGGACGAATTCCTGAATACATATGGTAAGAAGCTTGTATTCATGTAATAGAAAACGAAAAAATGTCTGATTGTTTTTCGAGTAGGAAACGATGTACATCCTGAAATTGTAGATAAACCAGAAGAAGCCACGCTTACTGCTATTCCATCCACAACTACTACACGATCCCCCAGTCCCGTTGTTACAACACCAAGCAGTAAAAAGTGAAAATGATGGTTTAATAAAATGTATATAGAAGACGATGCGTATAGTACAGAGATGAAGGATATTATATATAGAGGAGTTTTAAGCACTTGCTGTTCTTTGTAAGAGAGATGCTATCATGTTTTCTAGTCTAATAGTAAAAAGTAAGTATATACATCACTAATGTGATTGAAGTAGTCAAAGCACGTACCTTTCCGCTCGCGCTCTAGATTCTTTTGCCTCGTCTTGAACTAGCTTGGTCAACATTTCTACATCTTTTTCTAGTTGAGAGTTTTTCTTTTGATATTGTTTTCGTTCTTCCTTTTCCTTCGACAGCGATGCTTCGATGCCTTTGTATTTCAGAATCTCTTCTTGCATTGAACTATGTTCTGTGTCCAGATTGCGCTTGTGTTTTCTTTCTACGTCGAGAATAGCCTGAAGTTCGGATATAGTATCGTTCTTCTTCTGGATTTCTTGATCGCGTGCGTCTAATTCTGCTTGCAGCTCGTCCGATACGGTCTTATCATTTTCCAAGAAATGCACTCTTTCTTGCAATTCATTGTTTTCTTTACAAAGCTCGTCGCACTGTATCATGAGAGATTCGTTTTCTTCGCACTCATCCTTCATGTCGCTGTGGATTTTATGCAACATCACTGCCTGGTCTTCGCTAAAGCGTTTAGTTTCTTCCAATTCCTGTTGTGATTTCTCGAGTTTTTCTTTCGTTTCCTTGAGCTCTTGCTCCAATTGCTTGTATTTGGCAGCCCACGCGTCGCGCTCTTCTTCCATGGCCATACATGCTTGGTGGGCAGTTTCCAGCTCAATTTGTTGAGCTTCAATCATCTCCTCTTGAGACTCGATTGTCTTTGTTTGATTTTGATTTTCGGCGGAAACTTCTTTCAGTTGCTCTTGAGAGGCTGCCAACACTTGCTCCAAATCGTCAATTTTTTTATTGAAAGCATTATCTTCGCCAAAGGTATACTGCAGCTCTTTTCTTCGGTGATAGACCTTCCATAATCTTGACTGCATCATTTCAATATAAACACGACTATTCCTCTGAATGGTACGGATAAGTTTATCTTGGGATTGGCGTTGAGTAACTTTACGGCGCGCAATAAGACGTAAACAAGCAGCTTGAATTTTGGTAGCAATCTCAGAGAGGCGGATATCGCGTTGCTCTTCAAGCTCACCTAAAATACCAGCCTTGAAAAATACTTTTGTTTTACCAATTTGGAATTGGTCTGTTTGAAGACCGGGTACCGAGTTTAATAAAAGCTGACAGGCTTTGCGATGATCTTTTTCGTTGGCAATTAGGTCAGGTGCAAGTAGTTTGTATTGTTCCCGGAATTGCTGGAAAGTGACTCGATTGGGAAAACCAACACGGCAGATACGAATACCTTCTAAAACACCATTACAACGTAGCTGGTGCAATACAAGTTGAGGTTGGATTTCTCCAGGTCGCTTTCGGTCATTGGGCAAAATACAACGGACAAAGTGAGGATGCGTATTCTGTAAAGTACTCATAAGGACAGAGAGCTGTTGCTTGTGCTTATAGCCGACAGTATGAAAACTTCCTCCTCCCTTACGAGATCGGATCATGGACTTGCGATTATCTGTTTGACGTAAATTGTAGGACGAAGTGGAAGTGGGTATATTCGCATAATCTTTGAATAAGGTAGCGACATGACTGTTGGTTGACTCTGCAAAAAGACGAGCAATATGCTCGTTTAGAGGATCTTTACCGCGCTCGATCCAACCCGAAGTAGAGTATTTAACGATGATCTTTTTCGTTGGCAATTAGGTCAGGTGCACGTACACACTATTGTTCCCGGAATTGCTGGAAAGTGACTCGATTGGGAAAACCAACACGGCAGATACGAATACCTTCTAAAACACCATTACAACGTAGCTGGTGCAATACAAGTTGAGGTTGGATTTCTCCAGGTCGCTTTCGGTCATTGGGCAAAATACAACGGACAAAGTGAGGATGCGTATTCTGTAAAGTACTCATAAGGACAGAGAGCTGTTGCTTGTGCTTATAGCCGACAGTATGAAAACTTCCTCCTCCCTTACGAGATCGGATCATGGACTTGCGATTATCTGTTTGACGTAAATTGTAGGACGAAGTGGAAGTGGGTATATTCGCATAATCTTTGAATAAGGTAGCGACATGACTGTTGGTTGACTCTGCAAAAAGACGAGCAATATGCTCGTTTAGAGGATCTTTACCGCGCTCGATCCAACCCGAAGTAGAGTATTTAACTTCGCCAGCATAATGCTTGATGGAAAATCCCTCGTTGTATTTATCACGCTTGTATCTTGGGTTAGAGATATTTTGCTCAGAAATCTTGGCTAACAGTCTTTCGTCTGTTCCTTGAGTGACGCACTCGTCCTCTAGGCACGATAGAATACCAATAGGCTAGATAATAAAGAATTTTTAGCACAGTACTGGTAAAAATGGCATACTTATAAACTTACATATTTGACACTTTCAATTAAATCAATGGTGGGCTGAAGGTCGTTTCGATAATCAAAAGAGTCATCGCAAAGGATGTTTTCACGCTTATATTCTTTTTCCTCCAAAACAAACATATTTTGATTGAAAAAGTCTTGCAGTTTTTCGTTGGTGTAGTTAATACAAAGCTGCTCGAAACTGTTGATCTTAAATATTTCAAAGCCGGCGATATCTAGAACACCGATAAATCGCTCGCCTTCAGAGATTGACATACCCTCCAGCGATTGTGGACCATCAATAGCAGAATTAACGCGATTCACTAGACGACCGAAATTTCTCTCGTATAATACTTTGGATAAAGCGTCTAAATTATCTTTGACTTGACTTGGGGATTTGGATTGACTCACCCATTCATTACCGGCCTTGATTTGAGGCTCCAATAAATGTTTCTTGAACAATTGAGGTGACACACCTAGAATTTCACACGCATTTTCGTATCCGCTAATTTCAACGTACACACTACTGTTATTGACAATTGTATTGCCTAAATACAGTACTGCAACAACGATGCGGAAGAATTCAAGACGCTCGTCATTAGATATGCCCATTATATTCATCGACTGCACTAATTTGTTGTACTCGGCAGCATCATCCACACCTTGAATTGTATGATTTGAGTTTTTGGTGTAAACAAAGTCAGAGGGGCACTTTTGATCGATGTTAAGTGTAGCTGTTAAAAGAAAGGGAAAATTACTAGATAATTCTCGTCTATAGCTACACTTCTTATTTTACCTTTCATCTGGGGATCCGCATTCAGGAGCTGATAGAAAATATGATAATTTCTTTCCTCCAACGTTTGAGTGTGTACACGAGAAGTTTCCAATAGATACCAATCGATAAATGCACCCCGTATATCACCATTTCGATTAAAGGCAATACGAATGAATTTACCAAAACGAGAAGAGTTGTTGTTACGAATCGTCTGAGCATTACCAAACGCTTCCAAAATAGGATTTGCTTGTAAAATTTGAACTTCCAATTTACTTTGTTGTGTATAGTCTGTACCAAATCCATTACTTCCATTTCCAGCAATTGATGCCAAATATTGAATAACAATCTTTGTGTTCTCTGTTTTTCCTGCTCCAGATTCACCTCTATAGTAACAAATTAGAATACATTTGTTTTCATCTGTAGAAACAGTGTTATTTTACGTGATGAGGATGGATTGATTTTCTTTGTCCTGGAGCATATCGTAAAAGGCATGATCTGCAATAGCATAGATATGAGGTGGTAATTCACCTCTTCGTTTCTTTCTGTAATGTCTGATAATTTCGGTGGAATAGATAGGTAGATGACGATACGGATTGACGGCAACCAAGAAAAGTCCAGAATATGTCTAAAAGAGTTGAAAAAATGTTGGCATAAAGTTATGATCTGCGTCAACGTTATACTTGCATAAATGTTATTTTGGGTATATCTTTGCGTCAAATTATGAACTACAGCAGGCTCGTGCATGTATAAAAGTTCTGCCATATCCTCCACTTGATCAAACTTGGGCGGATTCATCATGTATACATTTTCTCTCAATACTTCTTCTTCCTATATACGCAATTAGTTATTGAGTCTTCGTTTGGGTATTTAAAGGCTCAGTACATACTCTTGAATCATCTTCGTACTTGACCAGTACGGTTTCTTCTGATAATTCAGAAACAATCCTCACTTTGGCAAAGGCTTGTGGAGAGTCCTCTTCCACCCAAGCCAATTTTTGTAAATTAAATCCTGCATCATGCTCCACTGTGTCGTAGGAGCGAGGTTTATGGTATACTTCCATACCGTGACTATGATAAGTCGTACCTTTGATATCTTGTGGTGGTGCCATAATGTGTACTATAAATGGTGAAGAAAGGAAAAGTAAGTGATGAAAGAAAACAAGACAACACTCAAATTTGATTTTATATTTATTATTTCCCCCAGATTTGGTGCAAACAAAACAAATTTCTCGATTTGGACTTTTTTGCACCTGGCATCTTTTTTTCATGTCCCGCGAAGAAAAAATCTACAGACGTTTTCTATTGGCCAGAGGAGGCTCCTCCTCAACACAACAGAAACCAGCTTGCTGAAATCTAATACAAATCTTACAAGGCTATCCATCCAATCTGCTCCAGTAGGAGGAAAACGAAAGTGGCCTCACAATGCGTCAATTCTGCCTGTGTGCCTGTCAAGGCCGGAAAAGCAATTAACTTGGGGTATGTATTAGCGTCACTACCAATTGGTCTATCAGGACTATCACACAACCTATGGGGCGTTGCAATACCACACTATTGACCAGAAAAAATCAGTCGATTTAACGCTAAAGTATTCAAGAATATTTTATCTGCTTTCGTAACAGAAGAACAAGACAGAGAATAACGTTGCTATTGTTTGGTAAGAGATTTTGCCTTAAAGAACTGAATTGAGGTGACTAGTTTTTTAAAAAGAACTCAACTAAAGTAAAATAGAAAGTCTCTACGATAACTTTATCATAACAAACTCTTGAAAAAGCCTCGGCAAGCTTATCATCGTCCTTTTAAGATTCTTCCATTTTATTGCAGTCTCAAATTGAAGGGAAAGAATTTTTTTAAAAAAAGCCTTGACAGTAATGGGGATAATTTATATGAAAATATGTCGACGAGCTTGACTGGTCGAAGCAGCCTGACGGTCATCCGTGAAGGTGCGAGAGAAAGAGTAGTACACGTATGGTGCCGTAACGGTAGGCAAAGTACCGAGCAGTACATCCATCTTCTGATAAATCTCGTCGTGAGAAGGAGTTGCACTCCAGTTGACTGTCTCCTCTCGTGCCCCTCCTTGTGCTCTCGCTTCAACTTCCTCCAGCAATACAAAATTGAGCCATCGTCTCGGTAAAGACAGCCAAACAAAGCGCTGGCTTCTCTAAAGTTTCTATGCCATCGCTCCCTATCTGTGGCGTCTGACATCAAAGGTGAGTGGGGGAAGTGGACATCATTTTCATAGGCCTCTATCAAAGCCAACTCCTCAATCTCGGTCCAGCCACGGCCTCTACCTCTTCGTTGATTTCAGTTGGCGGTGTTAGCGGTGGTGGTAGTAGTGGTGGTAGAAGTAGTAGCCTGACGGTCATCCGTGAAGGTGCGAGAGAAAGAGTAGTACACGTATGGTGCCGTAACGGTAGGCAAAGTACCGAGCAGTACATCCATCTTCTGATAAATCTCGTCGTGAGAAGGAGTTGCACTCCAGTTGACTGTCTCCTCTCGTGCCCCTCCTTGTGCTCTCGCTTCAACTTCCTCCAGCAATACAAAATTGAGCCATCGTCTCGGTAAAGACAGCCAAACAAAGCGCTGGCTTCTCTAAAGTTTCTATGCCATCGCTCCCTATCTGTGGCGTCTGACATCAAAGGTGAGTGGGGGAAGTGGACATCATTTTCATAGGCCTCTATCAAAGCCAACTCCTCAATCTCGGTCCAGCCACGGCCTCTACCTCTTCGTTGATTTCAGTTGGCGGTGTTAGCGGTGGTGGTAGTAGTGGTGGTAGAAGTAGTGCTACTTAATTAACGTTTTTGAATAAGATAATAGATAAAAGTGAAAAAGCAGTGTAAATGATGTTCACCTATTCACATTTTATATTTTGTGGTAGTCGTTGTTTATCAAAGTCATTTTCACTCCAATTTCGTTTTTGTTTTTTTTTTTAGCGAAAGCAAGACTCAACAAGTTTGAGCGCTGATAGTGTGACCGAAAGTCCTCTTTACGGCCCTATAAAGTAATCAATATTTCATGTACTGCTTTTGAGAGCAAGAAAGGTAGTGCCAAATGTAAAATGTGTCTTGTTATCATTGTACGACAAACGTGAAAAGCACAGCAAATAACTAATGTAAACCATGTGAAATTGTCACAATTCAATATCATTTTCCATATTATGTAAATAAAATTATATATATACAGCTTTATTTATATTATTGGCGATTCTCGCTGGGGGAGGAAAAGATAAGAGTGTAGAAGAATATATATGAATAAAAGAGACGTCTATGTTTCTCTGATGGGTCTTGTAGTTGAAAAGTCTAGTTTTTCGGTAATGGAGGTAAAGGAGGTAGGGGTGGTAAATCTGTAGGAATAGGTGGAGGTAAACCTGTTGGAGGAGGAAGCGGGTTTCCATGAATTCGGGGTATGCTTGATATACGAGTTGGTGGAGGGCGAGTAGTAGTTGTATTAGAGGTAGATATAGTATTAGAGGTGGCAGTTGATCGCGAAGGGTCATGTAATGTATGTGAACTTGCTGTGGATGTTGTAGAGCCGGAATATATTTTGTTTACATTGTTGTTAATACCGGTGCTGTTGCTGTTATTAATAAGATTATTTTGGTGATTATTGCGGTGATTATTATTAGTTTGTTGTACATTATATGCCACGCCGAGTTCTGCTGCGGACGCTATAAGTGGATATTCACAATTATCAGGAGATGATGCTAGTGGGTAGCTGTCATCAGAGGACCTCCTTCTTCTGCTTTGGTACTGGGAAGACGCATAGTCCTGTGAGCTATTTTTATGAAGTCGTTCGGACTGATAAGTTGTATTACTACTAGTATTGGTTAAACGTTCACTTGTATTGTACTGTTGGTTCAGACTGCGGCTGCTATTGCTGCTGTACAAATTCGCAAGAGGTGGAGGTCTTGAGGGAGGAGGAACTCCGCCATTCTGTAGTATATAATCATCGCGAGCTTGTACTGCTTCTAAGGGCGATCCATCAGGTGGAGTATTACCCATAAGACCGGAAGGTGGTCTCCAATCATTAGTTGTACCTTTTCCACCATTCGATCTGGAAGCTCTTGCCAATTCTTCCAATTTAAGAATATCCCCTGCAGATAAAGGGGTTGAAGGTTTTTGGTTTAGGTAGTCCAGGACACTGGCTTTGTATGTGCCTCCTGCCTTTCTTGTAGACCCATATGCATGGTTAGGGTGGAGTCCGTGCTTTTCTCCTGTTGTCTTATTCATTCTTTGTGCCCAATGTCTTTGCTCTATCTGCTTTCTTCTGATTTCATTCTCTTCGGGTTTGGAGTAATCATAAGTCAAGAATTTATCTTCCATCAGTTGACGTTCAGGACTTTGCTCTGGTATATTAGGGTCAGTGGATTGACTTTTCGTTGAAGTAGCATAGGAGTTTGCAGCGCCGCTTCTTTTAGGATTTCTCCTTTTCACCTTGAGAGGATTGTCTTCTAACAAAATTTCTTCCAATTCATGAGTAGGATCAAAATTGGCTCTCTTATTCTGCAAAATATAATTTCAATTACTAAACAGTTCTTCGGATGTATATATTAATAGGCAAGGTTACTTACATCAGGGGCAAATGGAGGTTCTGCCTCTTTGGATTCAAGTTTGTCCCATTGGATACCATAGAACCAAGGGTGGGATTTTAATCTTTGGAATCCTTGTGGGCCTACACCGATTCTTGATTTGACATCGCGAGTAAGCAGGCATTTGATGAAATCCATAGCTTCCGCAGAAACTTTATGAGTGTCTGGAAAATGGACAGGATCATGTAAGATAGCTTGTTGTAAAGCATCATTTGTTTTGCCTCGGAACGGCCTCTGTTTTTTTGTACGTAATAAAAAGTTCAGTGTTTCGCACATCTTGATTACAAAATCAAATTCGTATTACCTTTCCAAAAAGAAGTTCATATATTACAACACCCATAGACCACCAGTCCACGGATGTGAGATAACCTCGCTTTTGTAATACTTCTGGTGCAATATAGGCAAAACTACCGGCAATAGAAGTGATTGGCTTCGAGTTATTGATGATTGTAGCGATATTGAAATCAGTCAAGTGTGCATGTCCTTGCTCATCTAACAAAATATTATCAGGTTTAAGATCCCTTTGCGAATAGAAGCTTCAGTGACTTTGTAATTAGATATGGTAGGTACAAAATATCACTGACCTGTGAATAATATTTAGTTTGTGAAGATAATTCAAACACACAGAGACTTCGGCGGCATAGAATCGAACATACTCTTCAGGCATAGAGCCCAAGCGATCTAGATGAAATCTTAAATCACCGCCAAGCATAAGATCTAACACCATGAACAGATTATCATCGTCCTGAAATGCATATCTCATGTTGACAATAAGATTGCAGCTTATCTGCTCCAATAGTCGTCTTTCTGAGATTATATTTTCTACTGCTCTCATCTGAATACATTTTGTTTTATTTATGTATTTCAAAGCATACAATTGTTTTGTGCCTTTGTGTTGAACTACTCGAACTTTTCCAAATGCTCCTTTTCCCACAGATCTTAATAGAGTAAAATGGGATAATTCCACTGCAAGTTGGGTTAATATGGCTTGTCTCTTTGAGAATTGGACATATCGGGTTTACCTTCCCCATCAAGATCTAAAAGTTCTTCTCGACAACAAACAATGCCCATTAACGATTAAGGTATATGAAGATGAGTTTATGAAATATTTTTTGGCCAAGTTTTTAACGTTATGGAAAAAGTGACATATATAAATAAACAAATAGAACTTTTTTTCGGAAAAAGAAAGAACGAAAAAGAGATAACTGTTCAAAAAGTGTTATTTTGGCGGGGGAAACAAAGGGAAGGGGAAAAAACACTGAGTTTGAATTAGCGTGGTTAACCACATTTTGATTTGTACTCTTCAGTTTATTAATTGACTTTGCTTTTTGGTAAAACTGTGAGAGGTCTCGCCAATACCTCAGGATTTATACACTTGTTAAGAAAGATAGATTTTAAATATAAACAAATTTACAAACGATTGACTCAGGTCTTTATTTATATCACTTTTTCGTTTTCACAAGACCGGTTACACGTCTTGGTTTTAATTTTCGAAAATCTGGTGTGTAAGAATTGCTAGAAACATATATCACCTTTGTTGAGTTTGTATGAATTTTGCACCACTTTCATATCCATGAAGAATCTGTCATTTTCCCATTATTCTTTAAATCATTCCGGTAACAGTCTAAAGTACTTTCGATCATTTTTGCCCTTTCTGAATCGCATGGCGCTGTAATTAGAAGCAATTGAACTCTGAAAAGGTCAAGGTTATTTTAAACGATGTTTACATTCGTATCACATTAAATATATATCCCGGACTTATGGAAAATGGGATTTTTTAAACGAATGATAGCCGTCTTTTGCTCATGTGCTTATATACACATCGAAAGGTTTGCATTTACTTTAATATCTATCGAAGATGTCAGATTTGTCGAAAAGTCAAAGAAATATTTTCGGGTCTTGAGAGTGGTATCACACCACTTTTCATGATCCCATTAATGAAGTGAAGAATAAGGTTAAAGCTCTTACTATTTATGGTAGTACTTTATGTTACATCTCTACTGCTGTGTCATGTACTTCTGTGCACCTTTTGGACTACTAAAAAAATTTGATTTTCTTAAACAAACATTAAAAAAAAGCCAATTTCATTAACTTTGTCATCTTATAAAAGTATCATACATAGATCAAATTGCACCGGCGAGGATTTGGGAGATACAAGTATACTCTTTTTAAATACCAATCTCGATGTTGGATATAAATTTGAACTTGTATTATAGATTTGGTGTAAGACAAAGAGTGCTATTTTGGCGCATGACCAATGTCAACGATTTTGTTCTTAAAATCTGATTCTAAAGAGAGTACATCTCCGACCACTCATCCTGTGCATGGATTTACGACAACTATTTGAAGATGATGATAATCTTTTTCAATAGAAATTTTTGAAGAGATGTATGCTAAATATTCCTCAAACGATGCCTAGTAATAAATGGGCGGTATAATACTGTATTGCTGATGATAACGTAATATCTGGTTAAGAGAGGGCATCACACGTACCACGGCACATGGTTTTAACCAACGAATTGAGATACGCCGTCGGCTTTTTGTAACAACTTCAAGAAGTAAGACTAACTTTCAATAGGAGTGTGTTCGTATTCTTCCACACTTATAATGAGTTCCGCGGATAAATCGGCTTCAATAGTCCCTGTCTACCCTCACTCCCTTCAATATTGTTGCTATTTTTGATCAATATGCTTTTTTTTATACACTCCCAGTCGTACATTATATGGTAACGTCATGCGTTATTAAAAAAAATTACAGCAATTTATACAGACGGCACCATCAATTAAAAGTTGATATTGGTGCACGTTTCTCACAAAGCGCATGGTCATTTCTCTCTTTTTATACCGAATTATTCCTATTAAGGCAATGCAAAGTGTTTGCTAGTGTAACAGTGGTTGTGAAAGGTGGATTTAACAGTTGTGGGATAATTAAATGTGTCTCCTCAGCATCAATTAACTTCCACTTTCTATGGTTAACTATTTGAACCAGAGCAGTTCTGAAAATGCCCTTAATTTCCAAACTTAGTATTCAACTATAGCTATTTAGGTGTTTTTCTTTTGGGTACGTCTTACCCATATAAAGTGAAAAACGCCAAGTACAGTCCATACTGTCGGTTACATCTTGAAAGCGATTGTCTTCCACTCTACCCTTAATATAATCTGATTTTGTATAAATCTCTACCATCGAAATAAAAATATGTAACTTGTGTAAAAGGTGCAAAAAAAGTTGTTAAGTTAAAGCAGAGAAGTTAATACTACATATTTGCATAGTAATAAAAATTGTGATTCCATTCGGTCTTCCGGACAGCAACAAAATTGAGAAATCGTACCATCCAATTCTACCCCGGAGTAGCTGCCCTAACAAAAGATCAGAGATTAGATAAAATTCACCCAAGATCATTTACTATGTTTGTTTCCTTATATAGAGCTGTCACTCTAGCGTATACTAGGGTTTACATCTACTCAGAAGTTTCGATTTGAAAAATCCAGAAAGCCCATATTTGGTATTAGGGGTCTTTATAATTGTGAGCGTACGTAGAGTGAAGAGTGATAATAGTCAGTTCAAAGTCAATGTTCGTCTCATTCCACGCTTATCGTCATTAAAGTATCGTTTGCAGGAAACACTGTCACTAAAGGATGTGAGAGATCAGTAGTAATTCTTTCTTAGTCAATTAGAAATTCCGCAATGTCAATCAAGATTTTTCAGGATTATTGCGTTCATGCCAACCTGCACTTTCTTGGGTCAAATTTATGCAGCAATTTAAAAAACTCCTCGCTACACCACCTAATTCTTTCTTTACCAATACAAGTATGTCGATAATAACCAGAATAATTCATTTGGATACCACGGATGTCATTTTATATATGTAATTTTTTTTTTCTTCCAGTGTTGTGTGTCTCGCGGGGGGTCAAATTTTTATCACGCCACGAAAAAGCAAATGGAAATTAAAATTATATCCATATAAAACTATCAGGGCTCAAATCACTTTTTTTTCCTTTTTCCTATTTGTGTCAAACTACAAACTTACATTAAAAATGACTTCTCCTATGTCTGCCAAATACGCTATCTTCCAAAGCGACAATGCCATCGTAAAGTATCTATTGTACACAAAGACCATTAGCGTATTCTAACCAATCAACTTGTAGCGTGCTAAAGGCCCCATTGGCGACGATGCTCCTATGCGTTTAAGAATGGAAGCTTTTGTGAAGGATCTTCAAAACCGTATCTGTGCTGGTATTGAGGAGGTAGATGGAAAGGGTAAGTTTACCCGTACCGTCTGGGAAAGACCTGAATTTGGTGGTGAAGGTATTACATGTGTTATGCCCGGAGGTGATGTGATGGAAAAGGCTGGTGCTGCTGTCTCTGTCGTTTACTCTGAACTTTCACCTGAAGCTATCAGACAAATGCGTGAAGATCGTGGCAAGGATATTGACGTTGAAGGTACTGTTCCCTTCTTCGTTACCGGCATCTCTTTAGTCATGCATGCCAAAAACCCCAATGCACCCACTGTCCATTTGAATTATCGTTATTTTGAAGTCATGAACCCTGACGGTACTCCCAAGCTTTGGTGGTTCGGTGGTGGAGCTGATTTGACTCCTGTTTACCTTTATGAGGAGGATGCTGTTCATTTCCATCAAACTTACAAGGACGGTTGTGATAAGTTTGACAAGTCTTACTACGCCAAGATGAAGAAGGATTGTGATAAATATTTCTACAATGCCCATCGTGGAGAAGGTCGTGGTATTGGTGGTGTCATTTACGATGATTTCAACTCTAAGCCTGCTGAGGAAATCTTTGCTTTGGCCAAGGAGCTCGGTAACCGCTTCTTACCTTCTTATGTCCCCATTTTGAAGAAACGTAAGGATATGCCTTTCACTGATGAGATGGTTCACTGGCAACAAATTCGTCGTGGTCGTTATGTCGAATTTAACTTGATTTGGGATCGCGGTACCAAGTTTGGTCTTGCTACTCCTTGTGCTCGTGTCGAATCTATCATGATGACCATGCCACTTACTGCTCGTTGGGAATACATGTATGAACCCAAGGCTGGTTCCAGAGAAGCCGAACTCGAAGATGCCCTCAAGAACCCCAGAGATTGGATTCCCCTCAACTAAACAAAATATACACCCTACTCTCTTCAAATTTGTACATCTAAAACTACTATACATTCATACACTACTACACTTTCAATAATAAACCCAAACTTTTGCATTTGCATCATTATAAAACATATATACTCTAAGTTTATTTTCTAAATCAATTCCAAATCTATTCTACCTAGCAAAGCATCTAATCCAGATACTCGAACTTTCACTACTTCTCCAACTTGCAAACTTCTATTCAGTTTGACAATACGGCCACGAATACCTAAATCTAATAGTGTTCCCGTCGCCACCTCCATTGCGCCTCCTAAATCTGTGAATCCTGAGCGATTGGGCATGTTCACTATGCAATTCCACTCCATTGTATCCGTAAAACCATCTACTCGCATACGATCCAACAGGCTTATCACCCAGAATTGAATACTGCGCTGTTGTAATAATGATATTTGTTTCTCTCTAACTTCAATTTGTTTTACCATAGCGTTCATATGTGCTAGTGAAAACGGCGCTCTCTTATGTCCCAAGAGATGCGATTTCAGTTGCCAGTGAACAACCACGTCCAAAAATCGTCGTAAAGGTGAAGTGGCTCTAGTGTATCCGTCCTTGATACCCATGACAACATGAGGCAGTCCAGGTGTTGTAGTCACTGTGCTTGGTGGTAAAATTGACATATAGTTCATCATATCTTGCATTTTGACCATGCCGGTTTTCGGATCGCGGCAAGCTAGTAATTCTTCCCTGAGTTTGATTTCGCTTGTAGAGGCTGAAGGGTTCCAGGCTTGAGTTCGGAATGGAATGTGAATATCATTTTCATGTGCAAACTTGCTTGCAATGCGGCCACCCATGATCATGGTTTCTGCAACCATTTGTCGAGCACGAGAATAGGCTGATTTATCCAATCTGACACGGATCGCAGGTAAGCTAGAAGCATATCTAGGTTCAGTAAAGTCAATTTGTGGTAAATCAACAGGATGGGGTAACAATTCAATAACAGGACTAGCTCTACTAAAAAAGATGGCACCGTTTTGTCTTCTTCTTTCAGCATGTCGATTTGAGAGTTCAAAGATATCCAATAAATCTTTCTTGCAGTCGTCTTTAACCGTCGATTCTCTAATAGAGGCCACATGATCACTATTCGCAAACGACGCACTCGAAGGGTGTGATAATGTTTTTGTGAGATCTACGAGTGGATCGTATTCGACATTTGTTTTATCTTGTAAGAACGAGTCCAGATCGTCGTAATACACCTTGACTACATTTTTCACAAGACTTGGTCTAATTTTGTAGTCGATCAAATTTCCATTTTTATCCAACTTTGTACTGAATGTCAAGGCGTATTGAGAGCCGTCGCTGTTGGTATGTGCAGAACTTCCTAAACTGAACTTTTGTGATGAGAGTTCTTCTGGTAACATTGGGAAATGACGTTCCGGTAAATAAAGTGTTTGTACTTTTCTATGCATCAACTGTGTCACCTCATGCTGAGGAGAAATGTATGTTGTGGGATCTGCGATATGGACATGTAACCAACAAGACTCTTCTCCTTTGATCTGTTCGATAGATACACCGTCATCAATTTCTTTCGCTGTGGGGTCATCGATTGTGTATACACGAAGATCACCAAAGTCATGACGAATTGTTTGGTATGGATCGTGGTTGTTGAATTGATCACTTTTTCCAGATAAGAATTCAGCAGTTAATTTGTTCATTTTTTGCTCGCTTTGTTGTGCTTCTTTAGACCAAATAAATTCGCCCGCAATAACAGCGTCCTCGACCAATCCGACATTATCCCATGGTTTAAACATACCAACTTCCTTCAAAAATCGTATCGCTAAAGATCTGTCGTAAAATAGACTGTCGTAACATTTCAAAGCTTTAAGGATATTGGGCACAAACACTTCATAGGGTGAGTCAACGGCTACTTTGGGAGAGCGAATCCAACCCGCAACAAAGTTGATAAAATTGATGTCCGAGCTTGTCAAAGCCTTTGTGAATGTCGATGCTACTTCTAGAGCTGTGGGTGAGATTGTTCCAAGGATGGGATCAGCATGGGTATTGTAGAATGTAATCAAAGCTTTACATCGAGTCAAAAATCCAGTGTAAGATTCGTCTCTATCCCGAATAGATTTAATGATGTTGGAGATATTATCGCACTCCTGTTGGGGTCGCAGCAGCCAAATATCGGAACCACGCACATCACGAGTAGGTATAAAGTGAATGTTATCCGAGACCATATACAAGAAGGATGTGTGACGTTGTAAAGGAGTGGGAGGATCAGTTGATGTGCGTTTAAAGGCAAAAGCAGCCACTTCGTCTAGCGAGACCTGCGAAACTTTTTCTTCATTCAAAAAATGTTTATAGACGGATGCAAATTGCTGATGAGAAGTAGCTTTTGATAAATGAAGTGTTCGTTGATAGTGTTGGATTGCCCGACTGTAAGCTGTGGGAATCGTCGTCAAAAGTCCGTTCGAATCTACTTGCTTTAGATTGACAGGCTCTGTTACTGTTTGTGATACCTGTTGCGATCTTGCGAAATCTTTCAAGCAAAAGGCAACGCTGTCGCTACGAACTTCGAAAGTTTTACCGTTGCGCAGTAAAATTGTCAGCTGTTGGAGGCCGCCACTGGACCTCTTCTGTCCAACCACCATACCACTATACACTCCATCCCTATACAAATGCTTAATACTTGGGTTGCGTCTTTGATTTTGACTACACCACATACCTAAAAGCCTCAACATAATCGCCAATTTGGATCTGTGGAACTTTGAAAGGAGTTTCTATGCCTTTTAATGAAATGACTTCTTGGTCAATGACTTCAACATTCTCAATATTTTTTCGAGATTTAGTGTTCTTTGGAGACGTCACTTGTTTAGGTTTTATCGCTGTGGGAATATGCTTTTGTCTTACGGCAGAACGAAACAGCTGAGAGCATCGCACAAAGTTTCGGGTCTGCTGCCGAGCTGAACTCCACATTTGTTGCGAGAATAAGTAAGGAAGCTTTGCTCTTTTGCATTGCAGAGGATGCTTGCAAGAAAATTTAGTTTGTGTGTGTGACTGTGCTTACCTTTTTGGGACTTAAAATTCATGGACGTATTCCCTCTGTCGTCATGGACACGTACATCACCAAAAAGTTAAAATGAAAAATACAGGATGATTTACAAGATATATCACTTTCTTTATTTATTGTAAGAAGCCCCCAAAATGAAAGAGATTACAAAACATTACCGACAAATGAAATTTACAAAAAGGATGAAGGATAAAGTAATTATTGTTGCAAGAGAGCCTTTCCTTGAGTGGTGACAACACCATCGGCTTCAACACCTTGGATGTGAGGGCTGGTCAAGGACAAGGTTGAGACAGAGTCATCGGGAACTTCGACAGAGAAACCCTTGATGGCAGCATTGTATCTGTGCTTGATAGTGGCACCGCTTTGTTCGATCTTCTTGGCCTCTTGCTCGAGGACATCATCAGGAGTATCGCGCTTGAAGGTGACAATATAGTTGGCTATATAACACGGATCAGTTACCTGATAACACTTACATTACTAATACTGTTACTACTTACAGGAAGACATGTTTAGGTATAGGGTATTCTTTATAAAATATAAAAAAAGATAAAGAGAAAAAAAAAACCGGAAATACGATTTTTTTGGGGCCCTTTTTAAACCTTTTCCAAGCAAACTTGGCGGCGGACCTTTTTCGCCTTTTTTACTGTGATGATTTGGGAAAACTTCTTTGAAATCCAGCTCATCACATGCCGCCTAGCCAATAAATGCTCTTGGCAGACCCGTCAACATCATAATAAAGTAAAACGACGTAAGAGAAAAAGTGCTGCTTGCATGAACAGCAATTTCATTTTCGTGCTAATTTGAAGGTAGAAATCAATATTTTACGTAAACTAAGCTGAGGTCATGTTCATGACTTTCGCTAGCTCGCTTTTTTCTTTAGCTTTAATCACTATACTAATGCAGGAATACTCAAATGCGTAGCACTATCTACGATTCGGTTAGCATCATACAAACATGATACAGGTTGGAAGTAAGCAAGGCTTTTGTATTCCTGTGGATGGAAATACACTACATACAATAATTAGATCTAGAACTACACAACAGATTAGCGTTTATATATGCATAGGTCATATACCTGAACATAAGAATATAGTTTTCTTGTAATACTTCTTGTATATCATATCATAAGTTCCATCTTTGCGTCGGGAAAGGCGTTTCATTTAAAGTAAACAATATTTTCAAATTGAAGATAACGCTCAATTGGTGTTTAGGTTTTTATTATGCTTTTTTTTTAAAAAATGCTGTAAACAAAAAGTGTGTAACGTGAAATTGTTTGTGGCAGTCAGTCAACAGGTAGATGATTAATCAGTATGGGTAACGTCCTCAACCAAATGAATACCAAAGCAACGCTATATATCAAACATACGTTGAAAGAAATAGGTATACTCTTTTCCAAGTACAACGTGAATAGTAGTTGTGTGTAGTAAATACAAAAAGAGATGAAAGCCCGAGTACCTTGCAACGTAACGATAATCATGCATGAATCTGCATCGTACAGATGAAACTCAATATTCGAGAGCATGCGGCTGATTTACTCTTCCATCTCCAACTACTTTGATCTTGTTTCTTGATTCTGGAAATCGACACTTTGTAGCTAGAGTAATATTGGTGAGTGTCCAAATCCTGACTCAACGTGGCCGTTCATTCAATAAAAAATCGCTTTCTGAGCTCTTTCGCGATAAAGTAACTTGCATTTCTATAAACATTGACCACAAAGGTATTTTCTCCCGATCTTCTTCTCTTCTATGATAAATCCTCTATCATGGACTTTTACATGCTGGGTTTACTCCCTACATCAAGTGTATTATTTGGATAAATTCAGTGGCGTACACCACTCAAGACTTCTCTCGGTCCGGTATATGGGCTTTTCTTTCTGCATTCTTCTCCCTTTCCCTTTCAAAAAGGTACTGATTAAATACTTGGGCATTAGACACCCGTAAGGAAAAATGGATATCAAACAAGGATCAAATTTTTGGTGTGGAGGGTAAACCCTCCCCCCCCCCCAGTGTGGATAGAGATTCCCAAGAAAAAATTATATTTCGCCGTGAACATTCGTTTGTAAATACGTCTTCCATAATAAAATAGATAGACTCTTGCCTATATGTACCGTCACGATTTGCAGCGCTCTTTCTGCGTAGAAAGCAAGGATGAAGCACTCAGACGAAAAGAAATTAAAATACCCCTTTATATAAAGTGTTGTGACAAATGCACACAGTGTGTATTATATTTAATATTCAACAGTACTAATTTTTATTTACATTTTGGCATCTTGCTCCATCAAACGAGCCTCCTCCCATAAGGTGTTACCATTACAAGCACAAACCAGCTTAGTGTTTTCGAAGGCACCAGCACTACGAGCGACGATACCACATAAAATACCGTTTCCACTATTACCATCATGTGTTATGCTTTGAAGGTCGTCTTCATTTTCTGTGACGACGATACTTCTACCAATGATATCCCATACTTTGATACGATTACTTTCAATGACAAGGTCTCCCCAGCCATTCTCATCGACAACGACGTTTCCAAGATCACCAATATGACCGTCGTGAACACCATCACCGTGCTTGACGTTAGTGGGGTTATAATGGTCTCCAGTTGATTTCCAACCTTCAGAGATATCACCGCATTCATGAATATGGACACCGTGTTTACCAGGAGAGAGACCTTGGATAGTCAAGTCGATTAAACAAGTCTCGTTATCTACTTGTACGAATCTTGCTAATCCAGACTTTCCAGAAGGTAACATTTGAGTAGGGTCTGTGCCATAACAATCAAAGATACACACAGCAGCGCCCGAATGGCCTTGACCGTCGGGTACACCTTGGCCACGAACAATGACAGTACGGCCAGTTTCTTTCAAGAGTTTAGAGATCTTAGAGGGTGGAACTTTTTAAAAAGAATAAGTTTTCCCTGAAAAAGTGGGGCAAAATTTTAATAAATTTACCTGTTCCCTCTACGAGTACTTTTTTTCCAGCAAGGTCAATGTCAAATGAGCTTACTCCTGCATATATACACAGTCAGTCAACTTACTGTCCGTCAGGCAGTCAATTCCACCAAAAATTATTATCTTACCTTGAACGCCTTCCAATACTTTTGTAACGTCTTTTACACAAGACTATTTGCTTTAGTTAGTAAAACGTGGTCGAGATTCCTTTGCTTCTCCTGTTTGCTTGCATTATTAATACCTCACATGTCATTTCTACAGCGAATTCAGTCTAGCAAATAAGAATAAAGAGTGAATATTGGTAATACTCCAATTATGCTCGGGCAAAGCTTACTTTGAACGATTTTGTTGCCATTGTTTTATGAATTTTTGTTCTTTGGTAAGAATGTAAGATTAGTAAAGTAAATGGAAATTAGAAATCCTTAAAGTTACGTTTCCTACTTTATACACCTTCAGTGATGACAAATATGGATTTGTAAGTCCGCCAGATTTCTCTGATGGCGTATGTACTTGACTGATTGATGTTATCAGAGCTTAGATAGTAGCTTGTTTTATCTGAAAGAGACAAATGTGTATAATGCTTATGATGATGTTCTTATTTATCGAATAGTACTATAACCAGCCATCTTGGTACAACACAAGTAAAATGGACGTAGCGCTGAGACCCGAACTGTGGTGTCTGGATTTCAATTGAAAACTGCTGCTCCTGTACAAAGTGAATTCTGTGCTTGAAAGGAAAAATATTTCTTTCATCTCGAGATCAACATTATACGCGTTTCAATATGGCTGCCAAAAGACCTTCTGATGCCGAGTTAACTCAAAAAGTAGGTTCTCTCTATTATAAACAAAAGAGATTGTATGCTTATCTTAACTGGGATTTTATATCTTTAGTATAACCAATACAAGAATGAACTTCAACAATTAGCTCAAAAGATTGGTGAATTGGAATCAGAAGTGGAAGAGCACAAGTAATGAGATAAACAGCTCGTAAATGTTGATGTTTATTTTAAACTGTTTATGATATAGGCTTGTCATTGACAGCATTTCACCACTTGAACCTGAACGTAAATGCTTTAGAATGGTTGGAGGCGTATTAGTAGAAAGAACTATCAAGGAAGTTTTGCCTGCTTTAGAGACTAACTTTAACGGAGTAAGTATGAGGAGCAGGATATTACTGAACAGCAGTTTAATGGGCTTTTTTATTAGATTCAACAAGTTATTGAGTCTTTGTTACAATCCTACAAGCGTAAAGAAGATGAGTTTGTCGAGTTCCAAAAGAAATTCAATATCCAAGTTGTGTCCAAGCAGCAGCAATAAAATAACTAATGAAAACTGTATAGAAAAATGAATAAAATGGAATATTTATCGTGTTAATAAGCTACTTTTACCGAGTGAGTGAGTGATCCACTGTCATTCAAGGCAGAAAAAGGTGAGTACAAATTACTTTTAAGGCGAATCGTCTTTAGCAGTCCTTTGCCTGATTTGTGGGTCATTCTTTGCACTCATGTGCTGCAAAGCTTCGTATGCCGCTGCAAAAAATTATTTTTTTTTTACACACACACACGTTTCGCATACATAAAACTCGAACTTTACAAATAAATCAACTCTTTTTCCTTTTCTTCTCTAGTCAAATAAACAACTGAATATAAAAATGAATATTGGCGATAAGAGTAGTAACGAAATCCTTTTCCTAAACTTTAACCAAGACTTTAGCTGCGTGTCTATTGGTACTGAGAGAGGTTACAGAATATATAACTGCGACCCCTTTGGCAAATGCTATTCAAAACGTAAAAAAAAAATAGTTGAACTTTTTTACTATTTGAAATTAAAGCTAATGTACACTCTTTTTTTGTGTAGTGGCTGGAGGCACAGGCATTGTAGAGATGTTATTCTGCACCTCACTTGTTGCTTTGGTTGGGGCTGGTGAACATCCTGCATTCTCACCCAGACAATTACAGATTATAAATACCAAGGTAAAATAGACATTGACTTATGAGAACGCTCAGTGACATTAACTTTCTAAACTTGTTTCTCGTAGAGACAAACTACAATTTGTGAACTTTCCTTCCCCACAGCCATTCTAGCTGTTAAAATGAACAGAAGACGACTTATCGTTGTCCTTGAAGAACAAATCTTTTTGTATGATATCAGCAACATGAAGCTTTTGCATACTATCGATACGAACCCCAACCCACAAGGTATACTTGGAAACTTTGTTTACTTGATAAAATTAAGTGGTACTAACTTATCTATGTATAAGCTATTTGTGCCTTATCTCCTTCCAGTGAGAATTGTTACATCGCTTATCCTGCTCGTTCCTCCACCTCTCCTTTCTCTCCTGGAGGACAATCATCCAACACATTCTACGCATCAGGTGACGTCGAGTTATTCGATGCACTTGGCCCTCAGACCACCAATATTGTACAGGCTCATAAAAGTCCAGTCAGTTGCATTTCCATGAACTCTGAAGGCACATTATTAGCAACTGCAAGTGAAAAGGTACACACCAAATTTAATCAGATGCATAAAAAAAATTACTCATATCTTTTAATCAACCATTTAGGGAACTGTCATTCGAATTTTCAACACTTCAAACGCGGAAAAAGTATATCAATTCAGACGTGGATCTTATCCAGCCAAGATTTACTCCATGTCATTTAATCTCGTGAGCTCCCTTTTATGTGTCTCAAGTGCTACCGAGACAGTTCATATCTTCAAATTAGCAACAAATGGAAGTCCTGGACTTGGAAATGGTAATAATGATGGTTATGGAAATAACGGCATGTATACAAACGAGCAGCAAGTGCCTGAAAATAGGGGAAGAAGTTCTAGCGTAGGGTAAGATTGAAGGATAAATGGACACGTACTCCAAGATGATTGATGTGTTGTACATTGTTTGTGTAGCCAAATGCTTCGAAGATCTTCAATGCAAGTTGGACGTAATTTGGCTGGAAGTGTCGGATCTTACTTGCCTGATGTATTGACAGAGATTTGGGAGCTTAGCAGAGATTTTGCATGGCTCAAGTTGCCTAGTGCAGGTGTTAGAAGTTTGGTTGCCTTGAGCAGGTAAGGATGGGAAAGGTCTAATTAGTCGTGTGCAGATGACTCAAGTGAACATGTTCTTATTTAGCACTACACCTCAAGTGATGGTTGTCACCTCTGAAGGCTTCTTTTATCAATACAATATCGATTTGGAAAGTGGTGGAGAATGTGTCCTTCTCAAGCAATACAGGTAATATCCTTCATTTAATTGATGTCTGTACTCTATGCTAACAAAAGTACTTTTTAGTTTATTGGAGCCAAGCGATGATAACATTGGCTCAGATCAGTAGAAACCATATGATCTCAACCACATCCACCCACCCACCGTTATAACTTAATCTGACGCACGCGATACCTTCTTCTAATCAAAATATATAAAGAAATTGTAATACCTCCTCATTCTCTATTTTGTAAAAAGTGTTTTTGTTGCGAAATTCTTGTTAAATATGTTGTGCCTTACATAAATAAACTTGAATGAGAGAAGCCAGATAGTAGCATAACAAGATGGATGACAGTTGTTTTGGTCATACATCGCTTCTATGTACCTATAAATCATTCACAACGGATAAGAAACCCATCGCACATATCCCGTAGAGCCAACAGCATGTATCAAGTGTGGGTCAAATTTTGAAAGTAGCTTTTAACAGATATGACAGACAAAGGCACCATCACTCTTTTTTTTCCCGACTTTTGGCCAGAAAAGCTGTTGTGTTATTTATTCCACCTGTCAAAATCACATCAAACCACGTTGAGAGTGCATGAACAATCGAGCTAAAACAATCCTAAAAAGTTTCTGTTGAATTTTTTGGATCCAAAATGAATCCTTTTGCCTCCAGTATTCCCTATAGCCCGCTCCCTTCAGAAAAGTTCAAAGCAACGCCTTTAGACCCCTCCAACGATGACAAGATGCAAAAAAATAAAAAAGAAGACAATGCTTCACCATCTTGCGATGATGGAACATTGTTTTTGATTTGGATGCTATGCCTTCTATCAGAATCGAACTGATGACCTTCTGCTTACTAGGCAGACGCTCTGCCAACTGAGCCAAGAAGGCGTTCCATGAAAATTTTTGAAAAGAAGCCTTTTTAATCCCAAAAACATACTTCTTTAGGTCACGTGATCAGATCATTTTTCACTTTTTTTAAGCCCTATGCCAACGTTTTTAAATGAGAAGACAACGATATCATTACGAAGGTATATTTGAATTGTAATTATGAACACAAGCTTCACTGTCGTCTCTCATTTAATTTATAAATAATTATTGGTTGAGATAGTATACTTTGTCATTCCGCTTTTTCCTCTTGTATCACATATTACAAAAAGTGAAAAATGTAACCGATCGTTGAGTCAAGTGAATTTTTACTTTACTTTATATGTCGTATGCTTGCGAATGGTAATATACCAAAGAGAAATGCTTGGGAGGCAATCGCAATTAAGTGATGTATTTGAAAGAGATGGAACGAGCTGGTGTTCAAATGTTCTAAACCGGTTTTACTACTTTATTTTTAATCTTTTACTGCATCACAGTTTGCCTAATATTTGGATGAACTCTACGGCCAGTTCCTGACCGTACATTAAACAGCAGTATTTAACTATGCAGCAGAGAATTATACATGAAAAGCATGCTGAGCCGAGGAAATTTTATCGTGGACATTGTTGGACGTTAATGAGATAGAAAATAATGATAAAGTTGTTGTTTATTTCAAAATTTATGCGAAAGCCTCTTTCTTAATGCTACTACTTTTATAATTATTAGTACAGTCTTGCAATCGCAGGGCTTGCCAGGCATCGGATCTACAATCAATCATGCATCCTTTAGTACATACAACGTTGTATGCGCCAGAAATGAGGGTAGATGCGTAAGACACCAATAACCCTCTCAGTTGAGTCCCCATAATTAAGATTTAATAAAATTGTTTCTCTTGATATCTTTAAAATGTCATTCGATGTAGTGTATAAAAACACAAATGCTACAATCAATTAGTGTCAATAGACTGAACAAAGAATTTGTCACTGACTATCAAGGGAAAGTTTTGAAAGCTATGATGGCGTTTGCCGATCCTATGTAAAGACTATTTTTTCGACAATTTAAGAGCAAGCAAACCTTTTTGCACTTAGAGTGTTTTTCTTACACATGCGGAAGAAGTATTGACAGTCAATTCTGCCTAACCGTGATATCTCATAGTATGTAAACACTAAAGACAGACAAAATTCTTCATCTAGAAATCTGATGAATATTTATTTAAGGGTCAGCCGATGCCGTACAGAATTGCAATACAAATCCAAACCAGCAGAGATGTTTTCATGAGAGACAAGCAGAAGCAATACTACTGTGTTGGGCATACATAAAAAGTGTTTAATGCAAAGAAACACTTCCTCTTTAAAATGTCATTCGATGTATGTAATAAAACAACAAATGCTACAATCAATTAGTGTCAATAGACTGAACAAAGAATTTGTCACTGACTATCAAGGGAAAGTTTTGAAAGCTATGATGGCGTTTGCCGATCCTATGTAAAGACTATTTTTTCGACAATTTAAGAGCAAGCAAACCTTTTTGCACTTAGAGTGTTTTTCTTACACATGCGGAAGAAGTATTGACAGTCAATTCTGCCTAACCGTGATATCTCATAGTATGTAAACACTAAAGACAGACAAAATTCTTCATCTAGAAATCTGATGAATATTTATTTAAGCCATTTCTAATTCATTGTATTAGAGAGAGTAATTTTTGCTATTTTACTACAGCGACGTGTTTTGGCCGGAGGTGGATCTGGGGCGAAAGTTATGAATGGTGCATTACGGTGTCAGATACAGATGTTTGACCTGGTACATAATGGGAAAAAGTCAGTTTTCTTTAGGACGAATCAAGATAATTTTCGGATGAACGCTTTACCTATTTTAGACGAATAAAGAATTAATTTTGGGATGAAGTTGATGAATCTTTGACAACATACCTGCAAAATCTGCATTCTGAGGTCTACCTGTAACTATCTAAATTCTGAGGGCGAAGATGACTGCAATAGCCACTAGCCACTAGAAAACCGTGTTCGATACGGCGATAGAGTAAGCGAACAAAGAGATCACATACCAAAGTAACCTCTAAAAGCTATATACATATAGCGATGGGCCTCAAAGGTGAATAATACACCCGAAGCACCTGCAGAGATTACACCCTTAGTATAGGAGGAAGCTTTTGAAACTTTATAGCCAAGGGCGGTATGCGTCCCTCTAACCCTGTGCCAACAATGCTCATAATAGTTAGTCAAGATCATAGGTTCTACTTTATATATGCATTTTCTGATAGTTACCTTCATTAGACTCTGTTCGCTCCTAAAATGGAAAAGACAAGGAACGCGACTCAAATAAGCACATGCATCGGTAAAACCTCTATAGTCTTGAAAAAAATCCCCAAGGCGGCAATCAAAAGAGGGGGAAAAATACATGAAGAGCGTACAGAGGAAAGATTACATAGTACTTATTGGAGAACCTGTCTTATTGCTACACCAAGCAATAACATTACTACATCATGTAGCATATTATAACCATAGAAGAGAGACCAACCAAAAGCTTGCAAAAATGATTAAGACACCAGATAACCGGAAAGGGAGCAAAAAACAAGGCAAAAGTGCAAGAAAGAAACTGGAAAGGCAAGGGACCCACCAAACAAATGAATAGCCAACCAGAGTACGACATCAATCAGCGAAATGAAAAACCAACATGACCATGAAGACACCAGATACGTAAAAGTTGAAAAGGGGCTTTCAGCAAAGACAAAGAGTAGTCAATTGGCAACAACCAGTGAAATAGAAACCCACAAAGAATGCAACACCAGCTTGGAAGATAGTAGAAGAGCTTTCACCATATAGGAGATATGTAAAGGAGAGCTTTCGCCATATAGAAGATATGTCTTTGAAGGAGAGTTTTCACCAAAGCCAAAAAGTGGTCAGCCGATGCCGTACAGAATTGCAATACAAATCCAAACCAGCAGAGATGTTTTCATGAGAGACAAGCAGAAGCAATACTACTGTGTTGGGCATACATAAAAAGTGTTTAATGCAAAGAAACACTTCCAGTATGTACGTATGATGAAGTTTCCATTCTTACCTTTAGTCCTGTCCAACAAAAAGAAAATATGTAATTGAAAAAGAAGAAAAAAGCGACAATCACGTTTAATTTTTATGTATTGCAATTTATATGAAATGACACTATGATAAATTTCTGACGACTTTTGACAGCTTTGCACAATATTTATCATTATATGGGTATATGAACAATTCTCAAGCAATCATTGTTACGAATACATTTAATGAAGAGATTGGCTCCTTTAGCTCTGTAAATGAGGCGCATAATACATTATTCTACGCTCGCAATTGATACTATCAACAAACATGCTTAATAGCCTGCATTAATGCCTCCATTTTTCAAGTACAATTGAGCTTATTCCGATACTGTAGCCTCTCGTATAGCAAAGATTATTGGCAAAGTCACCTCAGAGGACGGGATGAATTAAGTGCTCTGAGTTATTCTGGGGTAGTTGCCTCGCTTAAAAAATAGGTTTCATATTTTCTTATTTAAACTGGAATCATGAACTTTTCTGAAAGACTTTATGAGTTGATCCTATTTCAGAACCTGAGAAGGTTCGAATAAAAAAATGATTTCGACCAATCAAAATTTGAGAACGTCTGAAGATTTTTTTGTGAAGGTCCAAGAGCTGGGTTAAAATACAGATAAGGTAAAAATAATTAAAACCCAGCGATAAAGGTCGTCAAATATAGTAAATATGGCTTTATAAAATAGATGGTTAAATCTATCTTAAATGATCATCATTATTGTGAGCACCACATGGTACCATGTATTTCTAAATTCTAGCTTTTGCAATCTTCACCCAATATTTGGAGTACAAAAGCGAGGTATGGAGGAAATTATTTCATATTTAATAGAACATCGGGAAACTAGCTCGTAGTTTAAGAACGAACATAGATAGAAAAATGAGACTAAACAGCTTAGAAATAGAATGTAAAATTTACAGAATTATTTAGAAGTAGAATCGCTCAGAAAAATCTTCGGATGGATGTTAACATATGTGGAAGCATGTGCAGCGGTAGAAATAGCAATAACGTCACTATTAGAACATGCTCATTTCAAGTTTCCGCTCTTGAGCACGCAAGCAATACCAAAGATAATACTCCCTTATATCTTCTGTTTGCGTGTAAAGTAAACTGTGCGGCAGACACAGTGCTTGTTATAAAGAAGGTGTCAGCATTGTTTTATCAACATCAAGATGCATAGTGGATGTAATTGAATCAGATCAAAATATGCAGGTAATTTGATCTGAGGCGCTACCACTCTCCCTGTGATCGATATAACGGTGAGAGAACAAGCGCTGTTGCACACAGCTGTATAACACCAAGCCATTTAAATGATAAGTTCGGGTGAAAGAAGAAACGGGTAGCTACTGTTCCCTCTGTATTTAAGTTCTGCAGCGTTACGATTGCCTTTGATACTCGGACACCAATCAAAGACTTCGTAAGCAGTTGCGGTGAAAATCACATGTGTTACGGGAAGTACTATTGCAAACTACAATGAAGCGATAATTTTTATGTTGTTGTGGTCACTATATGATATGCTAAGAATTCTATTGGACGATGCATGCATCCATATGCTGGTTACCCTGATTACATATGTATCTCATCTTATCTTCTGTTATCTCTTGTCTTTGTAGAATATTACAAAATATATGGGATGCCTTTTTATTAAAATTTAGGTTGGTACAACACTATATGATAGTCCATATAGGGAAGGTGATACCAAGAAATTCAAAATATAACAACTGAGAACTTGAGTCCCCGCGAATAAAATCAAAACCTCACACTGTATCTAAAATGAAACTGGATTTTTTAAATTGGAAAATAGTTTACGCCTGTATGTGGGTTTATCTAAAATGCAATAACAAACATATGAGACATTTCTTTTTTCTTCTATGAAAGAACCCGTACAAAATTGTGCACTAAGAACATAATGGGATGAGCTGTTAATAGATGCTTTTAGTAAGGCATTTTCTCTAGGTGTGTAATTTACAGTGTCATGTGAGTCATATCTCTTATCTGAGATCGGACCTGTGTATTAAATCCCAGGAACAGTAAAAACTATCCAGAATAAAGTCTCTTGGATAAAGACATATAAATACAAAAATGGTAGATGGTTTGATTCAAATGATCACCGAGAGATATACACGTGAGGCACAGTCCAGGTTTTTTCAAATTAGCAGTTTTTTACGGTACTGCGTTAATTATGCAAAGTGGTGTAATTAATGCAAAAAAAAAAGAGTTATAAATGTAAATATATAAGGGAAACACTTCAAACTATTTTCATGCTTTCGGAGATGATCGTGATCCATATTTTATATAGGTAGAATTGAATTAACTTTGCTTATTTATCGAGTGAATTAAGGTTTGTCTAACCAATGAAAACCTGTTATACCCCACAAGGTGTGTGATGATTTTCCTGAACTCTTCTTATCAGTAAAACGCAGTCACTTTTCTTGCGCGCCCGTAATACCCCCTAACCAATGTTAGATGATATATTTCTTTCTTTTCGTATTCCCTTTTTCCTTTTTCTTTTCTTCTTTAAACTATTCTTTTCTTTTTTAGTTTTATAAACTTACATTATGGCTCATCAAGCTCGTCTTTCTAGTGTCGTAGAGGCCCTTCACAAGGCTCCCCGTTCTGTCGAATTCCCCTCAAAGAACGGTCAAGTTCAACCTATCTCTGAGATTTTCGCACAAAACGTCTTTACACGTAATGAAATGTCAAAGATGTTGCCTAAGCCTGTTTATAAAGCTTTTGCCCAAACTTTGAAGGGTAAGCACACCATGGATAAGGTCACAGCTGATGCTATTGCTCATGCCGTCAAGGTCTGGGCTATTGAACGCGGTGCCACTCACTTCACTCATTGGTTCCAACCTTTGAACGACTCTACTGCCGAAAAGCACGATGCTTTCTTGACTTTGAAGTCTTCCTTCGTTGATGGTGCTGAAGTGGTAAATATAAGTTTGATTAATCGAAAGAGTGCTGTTGTTATTGTTGTGAGGTATACACGTGATGAATTAGCTACTTTTGACAGCTAAGTTCTCCGGGAATCACTCTCGCTCAACCAGCACTTTTAGATTATAGTATAAATATACTTTGATCTAATAATAACTTTTTTCATGACGCGCCATCAGGTAACTGCCATTGATACTTTCTCTGGTTCTCAATTATTACAATCCGAACCTGATGCTTCTTCTTTCCCCTCCGGTGGTATGCGTAGTACCTTCGAAGCTCGTGGTTACACTGTTTGGGATACCAAGAGGTAATGCATCACTTTTGATCAGCTCAACTTTGTCAGTTTTGTTAAATTAATTAATTTTTTTTTTTTTCGTGTAGTCCCATGTTCGTCCAAGAAGGTCCTCATGGTACCTCCATCCTTTACATTCCTTCCGTTTTCATCTCTTACAACGGTGAAGCTATGGATGAGAAGTCCGTTCTTTTAAGATCTTCCGAAGTTGTCGAAAGAGTTGCATTAGACGTTCTTAACGTCATTGAACCTAGAGATTCTGGTAAAGTTTCAAGAGCAGATGGTCGGAGGGAGATTAAATTACTAACATGATTATTCCTATTTAAAGAGCGTTCCGAGCTTGTTTACACCACTCTCGGTACTGAACAAGAATACTTCTTGGTTGATCGTTCTCTCTACACCCTTCGTCCTGATCTTAAGATCACTGGTCGCACCTTATTGGGTGGTCTCCCTCCCAGACATCAACAACTCGAAGATCACTACTTTGGTAAGATTCCTACTCGTGTTTTGTCTGCTATTAGTGAATGTGAACTTGAACTTGCCAAGTTGGGTGTCCCCATCAAGACCCGTCACAACGAAGTCGCTCCTGCCCAATTCGAAGTTGCTCCTATTTTCGAAGAAGCTCTCTTGGCTGTTGATCACAACTTGTTGACCATGGATGTCCTCCACCGTGTTGCTCACCGTCACAAGCTTAAGGTCCTCTTCCACGAAAAGCCCTTCCGCGGAGTCAACGGTTCCGGTAAGCATTGTAACTGGAGTTTGTCTACCGATAAGGGTGAGAACCTTTTGGATCCCTCTAGCTCTCCCCAAACCAACTACCGTTTCCTTATTTTCCTCGTTGCCACTCTTAAGGCCGTTTTAGATCACGGTGATCTTTTGCGTGCTGGTGTTGCCTCTGCCTCTAACGATCACCGTCTCGGTGCTCATGAAGCTCCCCCTGGTATCATCTCTGCTTTCTTGGGTTCTCAATTGACCGAAGTTTTGGACTCTATTGAGGAAAACAGACCCATCAACGAAAGTGCTGCTGGTCAAGAACTTCAACACGTCCGTGTTAAGGGTACCGTTTTGGATCTCAAGGTTGCTAACTTGCCTCCTATCTCTCGTGATTTGACTGACCGTAACCGTACTTCTCCCTTCGCCTTCACTGGTAACAAGTTCGAATTCCGTGCTGTCGGTTCTAAGCAATCTCCTTCTTTCCCTGTCACTTTGTTGAACACTGCTGTCGCCAAGGCCTTGACTGAAATCTTGGCTGACTTGAACGAAATCAAGGGTGACAAGCCCGTTGCCACTGTTGAAGAACAACTCACCGTCATTCGTAAGTACATTAAGTTGACCAAGGCTATCCGTTATGAAGGTGACAACTACTCTGATGAGTGGGTCCAAGAAGCCGCCAAGCGTGGTTTGGCCAACATCACCAAGAGTCCCGCCGCTTTCTTGCGTCTTTTGAGAAAGGAAAACGCCACCATGTTGAAGGAAATGGGTGTCTTCTCCGATGCTGAATTGAACTCTCGTTACCACATTTTGGTTGAAAAGTATGCTAAGGATATCACTATTGAAGCTCAAACTATGATCACTTTGGTCATCCAACAAGTTTTGCCTGCCGCTTACCAATACAGACGTGATTTGGCCGAAGCCGCCTCTTTCATGAAGACTGTCGGTGTTGAAGCCTCTCCCGAAATTGATTTGTTGAACGAATTAACACCTGTTGTCGCTGCTCTTCAAAAGGATATTACTGCTCTTAAATACCTCATGGTCGAACTTATTGATGTCCACGATATTGTTGTCTTGGCTAACCGTTGTTGTGACGAAGTTATTCCCAAGATGGAAGCTATCCGTGAGTTGGCCGATAAGTTGGAACGTAATGTCGCTGATAAGTTGTGGCCTTTGCCCAAGTACACTGAATTGTTCTTGAACATTTAAATTGTATATTGTTTATTTTTCCCCATTTTTCATTCTTCTCTTTATTACTCCATCTTCTTTGTTTCAAATAATTTCAACACCGAAAAAGAAAAAAAAAACTAGTTTACTGCACCATTGTATAATAATCCAAATAAACTTTTTTTTTGTTGTCAATTCTTAAAACTTATGATTCGTGTTTATGTGTATTATGGTGCTGTGATAGTTAAGCCTCGGTATCACAAGAGAGGCGGTGCAATTTTCCAAACGTTACATCGAGGGAGAGGGCGATGCGAGTACTTGATTCTCATTTTTTTTTTTTAAATCAGGAGTTTAATTCCCTTTTTTCCTCCTCCTATTTATTCTTGTCTTTCTTTCATTTCCTCTCTCTCTCTCTTTCTCTTTATCTCAAACATAACTATTTTTTTTACTTGAAAAACAATAAGAGTTTAATAATAAGCCTTTTCATTTGAAAATAATGGTGTCGTCACAAAAGATAGTAATGTATCTGATGTAGAGAATAGTCGATATCATTGAAATGTTTTATTAAAAAAAGTTCAATTTAGAAAGAGCGAATCAATCAATCAAAGTGGACAAAACTCTATGTTTTACTAGCTTGTCTGCAAGGGCTTACTATTATTGTACTTCAAGCTGTGATTGCTTATTATAATACAGCACAAGTCAGTAAGGGACTAGAGTCAGATGCCCTCTGGCAATATGGACTTGACGATCAAGATCAAGAAGACATCAGTGCTGCAGTAGATCGACTCAAACGTATTAAATGGGAAAATATCGCTTTTATTGGATTTCAATTTTGGTTTGTTGGCATGTCTTTCGATGCGGTAAGTCTTTAGCGCTTATTTCTGACACATTCCTTCAATTGGCTCACCTTTTACTCCTTTTTATCTTGAATCAATCATAGACAGTATATCAAAATGCTGCAGAAGTGATCGCACTGGCGTTTATGAATTTAGCATGTTCTGTCTTTGGCGCTTTAGAGGTTATTGATGGAAAACGATGGCTTTTGACCTTGAGGCGTATTTCCGAGGAACGTGGGCTTCCTTTGAACACGAGACCAATCCGAACAGCTTTTTACGTAGAGATCGCCATGTCAATTTTAGTTGGTTTATTTGCTATTGCATTTGCTTACCTATCTTATGCAGTTGTGAAAGAATTTGGGTGGGTCATCTACAAAAAGATTGGTGCAGATATTGCTATTCAACGTAAGACTTGTCGTTGCTTGTTTATTTATGTTACACAACATATAAGCTATTTGGCTAACGTACCACAACCACTACAATAATAGGCATGTACAGAACACTGCAATTCTTTGTGCTCGCGCTTAAAATTGACATTTTTATCGAGTTTTTGGTTTCCGTCTTTTACTTGATCCAGTTTGCACTTAAAGGTGGATTCCAGTCTTGGACTACGTATGTGTTTATTGTTATTACCATTTTGATTCTGCCATTCCTCTATTTTGGAAGATCTGCTGCTGCCAGTGAAAGTACTGTGAAAATGGTCATATTTATCCTATTTCAATTGTGCGTTGTGTTCCAATTGGTACTGATCGCTATTGATGCCACGAAACCTGGTGACTATTGGTACACTTTTATCTGCTTCGGTACAGTGTAACAAACAATATGTATAACCCTAAAACAAAAAGTTAATCTTCTACTTTTGGCAATAGTTGTTCTTGGTATGATTATTGCTATAGTCACTGCCATCCTTGGTGCAGTTTGTATATTCAATTTTGACAAAGGTCTCAAACCTTATATTCAAAGAGGTGCTGAGAAGAAAGAAATTCAAAATCAACAAGCTGAAATTCAAAAAGAGAATGCTGGTGCTTGGATCATTGATGAAGAATAAGCAAGATCCTCTCTTTTTCGTTTGAGGAATTAATACCATCTTACATTTTGTATAATATTTCCATTTTTTAAAGCAAACACACACTCATATACACACATATTACTTTATTATTTTTATCTTTTGAAATACATATCACTCAGGGCTTCTACTTCTTCCTCTTCTTCTTGACTCTCTCTCGTCGCGATAATCACGTCTGCTATAGTAATCATCGCGATAATGTCTACTGCGACGATCGTCACGAGAGCGAGATCGAGAGCGAGATCTATATCGTCTAGGAGATCTACTATAACTTCTCTCTCTTGGTTGATCCTAAAGAGTAAATAAATCACAATGTTAAAAATTGTTGGCGGCAAGTATAACAAGGAAAAAGATAACCTACGAAACGAGATCTTCTTCTTCTGCCCTCTCTTAAATCATCAGCTTCATCAGAACGTTTCTTGCGAATAGTATCCATCACATCATCGCGTTGTGCTCGGCGTTCATCCTCTTGTGCTTTCTTTCTACGTAGTTCTTCTTTCTTTTGTTCAAGGAATATTGCTGGAATACCACCTACAGAGTTTTGCGCACTTAGTAATAAATTCCATAGCTCTGTGACGAAAGTTTTTGTATTGCTTTCCAAGAAACCAGTCAAGTTGATTTGTATTCTTTTAGGGTCGAGATCCTAAGTGGTTATGAAGGTACATTTAGTCTCAAATATTCGACACAATGATTTTGTTCACAAAATATAGTTACTTTTTCTTCTAGTAAAGTGCAAGTATAGTCGATGAGAACATCATCTTCTAAACCAAGTAATTCAGTAATTCTGTTACTAATCCAAGGGTGAATAACATCTAAATTAACCTTTTTCATATCAACCTATTCATGTGTTATTTCAGCAAGTAATCCTTTTACAAATATCCTCAGGGAAGTAACTACCTTTTTATCGAATTCAGGAGGAAATGACATGGTTTTCAACAATTTCTTTTCCTTATTACTGAATCGACTGTCTTGATCAGCACTTGTACCCTAAAATAACGCGATTAGACTTTCAACGTGTAAAAAGAAATGATAATTGCTATCGAATTACTTTGAAGAAACCAGCGTCACCCATTTTATTTATATGAATATGTACAACAAAAAAGTATTGAAAGGTAAGATACAAGGAAGTAAAAATAAGAAAAAAAAAAATGAATGAGGGGCGAAGAGTTTAGACTGACGGTCACAGTTTTCAGCTGCTGCTTGATGTTGAATCTTCCTTCACCTTTTCTCTAGCCTCTAAAAAGAACATCAAATCTCTCACTTGATCACTTAGAACCTTGAGAGTAGAGTCCTTATCATTTGCGTCCTTCTTTAATAACTCATTGTTTCTAATCAGTGATTTGGTGAGCTACAAATATACTTAAATGTTAATATTTCGATTCTTTTTTTGCATAAACAAAGACTGTCATTTTTACCACTTTTTCTTCGTTCAAATTCTTTTGTAGACTTTCATACTTGTCTTTGAACCCAATTGCTCTTTTCTCGGATTTCTCCTTTTCTTTTCTAACATCAACAATAGTCGAATCCAACTACGTACACACTATCGAATTACTTTGAAGAAACCAGCGTCACCCATTTTATTTATATGAATATGTACAACAAAAAAGTATTGAAAGGTAAGATACAAGGAAGTAAAAATAAGAAAAAAAAATGAATGAGGGGCGAAGAGTTTAGACTGACGGTCACAGTTTTCAGCTGCTGCTTGATGTTGAATCTTCCTTCACCTTTTCTCTAGCCTCTAAAAAGAACATCAAATCTCTCACTTGATCACTTAGAACCTTGAGAGTAGAGTCCTTATCATTTGCGTCCTTCTTTAATAACTCATTGTTTCTAATCAGTGATTTGGTGAGCTACAAATATACTTAAATGTTAATATTTCGATTCTTTTTTTGCATAAACAAAGACTGTCATTTTTACCACTTTTTCTTCGTTCAAATTCTTTTGTAGACTTTCATACTTGTCTTTGAACCCAATTGCTCTTTTCTCGGATTTCTCCTTTTCTTTTCTAACATCAACAATAGTCGAATCCAACTTTTTTCCTTTATCTAGTAAGTCCTTCTGTTTCGCTTCTTCAATTCGTTGCTCAGTAAGCAACACTTTGACTTGATTGTTCAAATCAGATAGTTGTTTAGTCAAAACTTCCAATTGCTCTTCATAATAAATTCTTTGAGAATCTAACTGTGAAGTCAACATGTAGGAATAGTCTACTGAAATTGAGTCTAATTTGCCTTGCTGGTTGCTTGTGTCTAAGGGATGATAATTTTGACCAGCGCTGTTACTTCCCCTGGATGTATTCGCGCCATAATCTCCAGATACACTTAGTTTAGATGGTTTTTGGTTTGTAGATGGTAATTCAACAATAGCACCATCTACTGTATTCTGAATGAGTCGATGCACATAACCATCGCCAAGATAATCCCACACAAGCTGCGATTCGATTTCAAGAGCGTATAAATGGTCTGTATCCATATAGTGATCATAAGCATGAGCATCTTGATATCTTCCACAACCAATATGTCCACATATCATACATATCCACAAACTGTCTGAAGAATTACATTCACAACATTGATAGACAACTACCTCTTCTTGTGCTTCTTCAAGAGTAGTTTCTATCATTTTCTTGGAGGAAGTTTGCTGCAGCACAGGCCTATGGGAGTAGCGACATACGTTGCATAAACTATCGCCCCATTTATTCAGACAATAGCATTGTGATGTATGATGACACTTAATGCTTAGTAATCCAGTCACACTCTCATCCAATCTCTCCAAGCACACTGGGCATGTAGGAAGTTCCGCTACCGACTTATTTTTATGCAGTAAATCTTGGCTCAGGGTTTCGTTCAAGTAGGGGAATGACTGTGCTGGAATCGCTACACTTTCTACGCTGTTGGATCGTATATAAACCACATGGCTGATCTCAGGCTAGTGTGCAGAGCTGATTAGTAATAAGAAACAAGCGGTAGGCATGTCAAATAAACCTCTAACCTCTGTCATATTAAATCTTCTACCGTTGAACTTATGGTAGCATGCGAATGCCGATTGTCGATTTTTGAACTTTAATAACACAGCGTATTTGTTTGGAGAATAATCTCTGTATCATATAGTTAGAAATTGATGCTTCGTTTCAGAATGACAATACGCCTCTAAGCTACCTACCTAAGAAATCGATAATTTGTTATATTCGAATTGATAGGTCCTAAAAAGTTTGTAAAGTCC
The DNA here is from genome assembly GCA_000587855.1 of Mucor irregularis B50. NCBI lineage: Eukaryota > Fungi > Mucoromycota > Mucoromycetes > Mucorales > Mucoraceae > Mucor > Mucor irregularis. The sequence continues at coordinate 326,144 of KK076504.1, read as the reverse complement.
TTGTACGTCATGTAAGAAGGGACAGCTAATACGCAAAGTAACGTATCTTCATCCGAGGAAATATTTAAAGACTCGTCTCTTGCTATTTTGGTGTCTGGTAAGTCTTGTTCGCCAACGGGTTCCAAGTCTCGATATATATGCAAAACACCATAACCTAACTGTACGGTCCGTTCTTCGAGGCGTTTCTTCTTCTTATTCGTTGCTACTGCATTCATTTCGTGTACCTCAATGGCGCCGAGTCTAAAATCAACTTCTTCCTCTAGACTATGCTCTGCATGTGACTTGGTGGTGTGAATTGGTGTCGGTGGTATATTTTCTGTAGGAACTGTCTTGGGTTGCGACGATCTTCTTCTCAACGTACTCGATTTACTTTTAAGCTGCTTATACTTTTCAAGGTACGACGTGGCTGAAAGGAAGCGAGTGTTCTCAGTGGCTACTCTGAAGCCGCCATGAATAGACAACGCGATACGCAAAGTAACGTATCTTCATCCGAGGAAATATTTAAAGACTCGTCTCTTGCTATTTTGGTGTCTGGTAAGTCTTGTTCGCCAACGGGTTCCAAGTCTCGATATATATGCAAAACACCATAACCTAACTGTACGGTCCGTTCTTCGAGGCGTTTCTTCTTCTTATTCGTTGCTACTGCATTCATTTCGTGTACCTCAATGGCGCCGAGTCTAAAATCAACTTCTTCCTCTAGACTATGCTCTGCATGTGACTTGGTGGTGTGAATTGGTGTCGGTGGTATATTTTCTGTAGGAACTGTCTTGGGTTGCGACGATCTTCTTCTCAACGTAACTGATTTACTTTTAAGCTGCTTATACTTTTCAAGGTACGACGTGGCTGAAAGGTTCAGATTAGGAAATGAGCCAAAGAAGTCGGTAGGCAGTTTTATCGGATCTGGGGTATATATCAGACATTTGAGTGTGTAATAGTACATTGGCAAAAGTATAACTGTGCAGAAAAGTAAAGGTGCGTACGCAGTAGCTCTTTCCACTCACTGCGCTGTGCAATAAATTAAACAACCGAAAAAAAAATCGAGAGAGAAAGAAGCTTTTTATTGTTTATTAAATAAGGTAATGATAATAATAATAGAAAGGTTTTTTTTAGAAACCGTAGTTCCATTCGACAACAGAGTCTCCAAGCTTGTTTTGAATCATATGAGCTTTGCGTTCCAATACTTCCTTGACTTTTTCTGTGACACCGCTTTTATTCTTTCTTTCAGCAACAAAATGGAGCACGACCTCTTCAAACGATGTGGCAGGCTTTAAAAATCCTTGACTCATTCTTGATAAACCTACTACGTAGCGACGGATGTCCTCTTCCGTTGGTAAAGCAAATTTGTATGCAGGCTTGAATAAACTTTGCAAGGGCAAATCCAAGCTGGATTGATCAACTGCCAAAATGGAGTCGAGGAAGTGAGCTTGAGCATTTGTATGTGACAACTTATTGTCCCAGTTTGGTTGAGTGTTTTCTACAGCCATGGATACAGCACCTCCTTTGAAATCTTGATTTTCCTACATATAATAAAAGCGAACCTTTATTAGCGGATATTCAGAAAAAATCTTATAATAAACTTACAATATCACTCTTGTAATTTTGGAAATCTATTTCGAGACATTCGGCAATTGTCATGTATTTGGCTCTTCGCAGGTTTTCCAAGGCAACTTTAGAGGCAGTTGGAGAATTGGATGAAAGTATTTTTCTTGTTTCTAAAGCGAATGCAGAGCCATCGTTTTCAAGTGCGGAGATGATTTCGTCAATAGTGTCATAGTCAAAGCATCTAAAGATTTGATTTAATAAACTGTGCGTATGTAGTTTTTATGTTTTCTATTTTTTTTTCCTTTTTACCTGTCAATTACGTCTCGTTTAGAGCCATTCAAAATACTGTCACTTGGTTGCTCGACAGAGTTGGATGAAAACTTCTCGATCATATCGTTGACGTCTTCAACGCTGTCATGACGATTGAGAAGCGTTAATTGTTGCTCCATATCAGGAATAGAAGAAGAAGGAACATAATGAGTGGCTAATCCAGAAAAGCTATAGATCATGAAGAAGTGTTAGTTTGGATAAGATAGCAGAGTTTGCATGCAATATATACTTACAATAAGTCTTTTCCAGACATAGGTTGACCAGTCAACGTCAAATATGTACCTAATTGACCATCTAGGCGAGACATGTAGTAGTTGCATCCTGCGTTAGGTGTAATTCCAATCAAGAGCTCAGGTACAGATAAGCGAGTGTTCTCAGTGGCTACTCTGAAGCCGCCATGAATAGACAACGCGGCTCCTCCTCCCACTATGCACAAAAGGGTTAAATTTCATCCATGGTAAATTCGTAAGCGTGTGCCGTCTACTTACTGGTAACACCGTCCATAATAGCGACGTAGGCAGTTTTTGTACGAGCAATAGAGTGAAATAGTTTATACTGGGCTTGGATAAAATTGAGCAGTTTAGCCTTGTCATCAGTCGAGAGATCGAGGATGTCTTTTATAATATGCAAGAATTGTAAGAGTTACGAAAGAAAGTAATTCTATCCTCATTACATATGTACCTTTATATTCACTGCTGATTGAAACAGCTTTATCATGATTGCCTTTGACAATGATGACTTTGGATTTATTGGTGATCCCCTTAGTCTATAGACATTTTTAGTGATTTGTTACCATTTACAATTTATTATTGAAATACCTTATACTCTGTGAATACAGGAGCAACTTTCGTGGTATTTTTGGCAATTATTTCTCGAAGCGATTTGTGCTGATTTCTGTTGATAATAGGCGTCTGCGTTTTTATGAAATATTAGTTATATGCATATTAAACAATCAAATTTCATCACTTACTTCTTCATTGATATACGGTTGTTCGGAAGGGGATGCGACGCTCAAACTCGACATCTAAAAGATGAGCTGATAAGTGGGAAGTTCAAACATATAATTTTTTACAATGCTTACAGGTCTTGTCACAATGGTAATATTTTTGCCCCCCGAAATATTTAACAAAGGGTTTGAGGGTTTGAAGCAAGCTTTAGTCAAATTTACTGATCTTTGCATTTTCTTTTTGATATATTATACTTGTTGACTGGTTAAATGAGGATGAGGGATATTTTCAGTCTATTTATATGAAAACACCTCAGAACTGTCAAAAAATCTGGTAACTGCATAAAGTATGCTTTAATGATTTAAGATACCATCTGTATGTACATATGAAAAAATTAGCAAATGTACTTGCAATCATAATGTTTTAAACGAGTATGCATCCCCCACAGCAATACACATTGTTTTGCCCATATTAGGAAAAATGGTTTTTCGAAAACGAGAAGGCATATTTAAGAGCTATGCATGCAATTGATTACCGCTAAATTAATCAATAGACTAATCTTTTCATTTCAACTGAAAATAAGGATCAATTGACATTACAATTATGTACAAGATCATAACTTAATATGGTCAATTTAAGAGTTTTCATGCGGTAATGCCTACCTTCATTTTTTCAACTATGTACAGTTTCGTATCGTATTTAAGTACATGTAACAGATACTGACCTACACATACAATTGATTCCACCATGATAGATAGCTGGTAATTATGTATAATACGTAAAATTTGTCTTGTCAAACAATACAGATAGTAGTGCTATTTTATGACATATAGAACCATTTAATAAAAAATGAAGTGAGTGGATACAACGCAGCCTTTTTCAGTACCGCTTCTGGGCATAGAGAAGATATGATGTACGGTGTAATTAAGCACAAGCAGCAATACAAAAATGCGATAGTGACTCAACATTCATCAGCATAAGTTCAAGTCGCTAGTTTACATGCAAGTGTTAACTGTACAACAAAAGAGATGTTTCATGCTATTCTACTCTATTTGTCTTTCATTTTTACTTAATATCGAATATTTTTTTAGCCACTTGCTTTAGTTGACAACCTTACGAATGTTACCGAATAGAACAAAGTAATGCATTTCTTACTAGCCCTATCATGCGTCCATTAATTTTTAACATAAATATCTAGAATTTATTATCCGCAGCATGAAGCACATGCACATCATAGTCGAAAAACACATAGGGTAAAGAGCATAATACGCCAAATTCCCTCAATCTCCTTAGAGAAGCTGCTTCCAAACTTTTAGAAGCAATTTTAGCTCTAACATATTGTTCTATTCGCTTCGGTGAGTAGCATTTAAAGGTTTGGCCATGGTGCATACAAGAAGAATTAAGGTTTCTACTAGTTATTCGGTTTACTGAAAGTGATGGGGTTTTTAATCGACACAAAACATTATCCCTCCCTTCATGGGTATTACTCTCTCTCTCTGAACAAATATACATAAAATTGGTTACACACGTAGAAATAATATCCAAAACAATTATACATATTCATTCGGTCGACAAGCTTTGTCTAGCATCTTCCATAGAGAAAAGAGATATTTCTACAGTTGTTTATACACAGGTCCATTCAGTCTTTCATAAAGCACGACAGTAATTGTTATATGGGTTTATTGTTCTGTTGTGATCGAAGCTGCTCGCGACAGTAGGTCGGTTTCAAACGCGAAAAGTTAACTTGACGATTTTAGTTATGGATGACTGATCGGTGTGATAATAGAACATTTCATGGACTTCGATCAAATTGGGCTGAGCAGCTACAGAAAGTCTTGATTAAAATTTCCACTCATATGTAAGTGCTAAAGATACCGACGATCCAAATGAAGTAGAAAATGCCGCCGTGTTATATTTTACATGTTTCTCTGAAATAATGTAATAGTTTAATTGAATATGTGGTGGGCAAACATTTTTAAGATAGAGTATGTTGTGCTTTCAGAATTTGTATTTATCTTTCTTTCTTGAGTATCTCATCCTACATTCATTTTGAAAAAAACCAATTTTTGTGAAGTACAGTTTTTGTCATCTGGTGAAAGGTACACCGAAGCGAAAACTGGATAACGCGCGTAAGAAAATGGAGTGAAGAAGTTGCACGCATCCCACTTCGAACTCAACTCACAAATATCGAGAACGATCTATATTGTAAGTGCATGAGCGTAAACATTGATGATAAATTTCAACAATTGTTCGCCAAATTACTATACTCCAAAATGTTGCGCCTCCGTGAATAAGTCCCGTTGGATGAACAAGGACATTCACTTCCATCTGTAAGTTTTTTACTTTACAACTGAGGTCTATGTATCTGGAGCAATCCTCACAAATCGCAATAGAAACCAACCCGTGATGATTAATACAGCAGAAGTTTACGGCGAGACAAGGTCTATCTACTTACGATTTAAGAGAACCAAACGTAAGATTAATCACTCCCGCCACATACCTCTTCGAAAATAACACATGCTTGGCTTAGTGTCCGTAGTAGATAAGACTAAATGATACTGGAAATCGGAACGCAGACATCAGATGTACTGATAACATCAAGTAAAAAGTTTAACCCCAAGTTCTCATTTTTCTTTGGTAGCTGAGCCATTAGCTGCACATCGGGCAGCGTAAATGATTTCAAAAATTGCGATTAAGTAAATTGAAGGGGAGACCCATTAATTTTCAAAAATGATACTTCTCTTTTGGTAATTTGATTGATAGACACTGCGAATACTATGTTCCCCCTGTCAAGGAAACATTGGTACCTTTTGAGTTAAATAAACAGTTATTATTAAAACGATGTTCAGATATAGATAATATTTCTTAGATCGACCCTGTAATTTCAAAAAAGGATCAGGAAAGCACTACCTATAAGCATTAATTTTCACACCGATGGCTATGATCAAAGAGCTCCAAAATAAAGTTTGCTAGACATCCGAGGGCAATATCCTACTTAGAGAAGCATACCGAACTCCCAAAAGCTCAATTACAATGTTGGTCAAAACATTATTTCAATCTTGTTCATGCATTTATTGAATTTTTAAAGGCAAGCAGCAGTGCTCTGTTCATTTACATGTATAATTGTTTGATTCTTCTGTTAATTTGAATACAGCCCTTTTTCATACAAAGGTGTCATGCGAAGTAAAAATATGGCGATTGGTGCAAAAACTAAGGGTTCATATCAATTGTTTTGGGGATTCTCATAGAAGAATGGGCCAAACTAAGCACATGCGCATTAAAGCATTATTATAAATACTTCGCCCAAGTATTTAGCGCCTATAGAGCCTAAAAAAAGGATGTTCATAAAATAGATATGGTAGATAAAGCACAACATACGCCTGATGACAACATCGTTGAAACACATGTGTGGCCGAATTAATATTCTGTATCATTATAAACTTTAATGCATTTATTAAAATATGTTATAATAATGAAAAAAAAAACAATAGAAATGGTCCGGTAGGAGCCTGGATAGTTTTCGTAAAAACTTGATGAAGTTCTCGGCAAAGCCTAAGAAAGGTAAAGTTTGAAGATGGTGCCTCAGGAGTAAGGTGATAAAAAAAAAGATCCCGAAGGATTCCGAATAATCACTTGCTTTATAAGAGCAAGAGTCGAAAAGATCTGCATAACGGCAGCAATAGTATTTTTGTGGCAGACAGCGCAAGGCTCGCACATGGAAGGAACAGTGAGCGAAAAAGGAGTCTTCTTAGAGGACCAACAGAAGAAAATTTTCTTGCGATTTCAGTGCATTTTTCAATTTTTTTTCCTTGTTTTTTCTGGATATTGAGATCATGTATTTGCAATGGATATAATAGTATGCGTGTATATTTTATAAGTTTTACAATTTTTTTGATTTGTTTATCAGTATCTTGACACTACAAAGTACGGTGTGCACAGCAGAATTGGAGTAAGAGAGGTAGCAATGATTGATGACAGCAGCAAGAATGGCAAAATGATGAAAGAATTTTTTTAATAAGAACGAAACTGCACCCGTAACGGCAGCATGAAATTTAAAGAGTGATAGAGATAGAGAGCCTACAAAGCGCGAGGAAAATACCACACTACGAAGAGACTGTTGCGAGAGCGTTTAGCCTTTCTCTGGTAGGATTACACAGAAAAAGTTTCCGGGGACACCAGCTAGGAGGTACACTCAATTGCTCCCCATGTATTAATTAGAATATGAAAGAATGGACTTGAGGAAGTGTGAGGAATAAATAGAGTTTATTTTCGCTGCTTATATATACATGTTGTCTACCCGTGTGTGTGAATAATTAATGCAAAAGAAGAATCACCTGTTCAAGATGATACATTCCATCTTCTATAGGCTAATTACTTTTTCATTTGTTCTAACTTTTCTTTGAATGTTATTTCTACTATTTTCTTTGTAAAATCGTCAAAGATGGTATCTTCTGATCTAATATAATCCAAATCTTTTTCGGGTGTTTTCGATAGATCAATCTTTTTGATGATTTCTCTTATTTGTGGATATTTTAAAAATTCATGAACCTCCTTAGAGTACACCAGTTTCTCCAGATCTTGAGGCGTTAATCGACTTGGGTCCTCTTCGTCAGGTGCTCCAATGGGCGTAATTTCTTTTCTTTTGGGCGCTATTTGTGGATTATTAGCAAATGAGAATTCTTGAAGCACTAAAATGATTTACCTTCAGCATTGCTTGTTGATTCTGTAACTTCACACAGATTTTCTAAGAGTGTGTAATAGTCTTACTTAATAAAGAGTATGCAGCTTTATCGTCTATTAATTAATACCTTTGTGCTTCTTAAAGCATACTAAAGAGCAACTAGATTTAAGGAGCTAAATAAGAGGATACTCTCACAACCAAAGCAATATTTGCATATACTACTCACTATGGAACTCGACATTTAGGGCACTTGTACTTTGATTGCTCAATTTCACAGATCTTGCAAAGCGACATGTTCGAATAAAAAGTGTCAAGCACAAAACTTGACTTAGATTTTTTTGTCGGCCCAAACAAAATGTCTTCTGATGTTGAAATCCAAGCCACGGTAAACAAAGAAGCATTGTCTTTCCAGAACTGGCATCAATTTTACGAAAGTGAAATCTTACATCATCACAAAAGCAAACTCGTGGTCAGTATAATATCTATTATATCTAAATCAAAACAGCACGAATTTGGGAGAGACCACGTTAGCGTACTGCACAGGTATGTAAATAATCACATCACCAGATGAGTGCTGCTTCTGGAATTGTACATATCACTTCGTCTTGAAATTCAGAGTATTTCGCAGGAATATGGCACTGAAAGCATTGAATGGAAAGACGTTAGTTTTTATGCTTGTGAACATGGAGGTTTGACGTGACCAGCTTTCTTTTAAACAACGGAATTCCCTAGACGCACTACACCTAGCCCTTATTCCAGTCGATCAAATCAGTGGAGCCACAACAACAGGTTTCGGCTGCCAATTTTACAATATGAGTTTGTTAAGACGATTTAAGGCCACCGATTTATTTGAATTCAATAATATGTAAGGCTAATCACTACCATCGATTGAGTCTGGAAATCTAATGTTGACTATTGCTCTATTTTATAGTAATCTTGATCCTTTGACCGAGACAGTAAGAATATTAAATTCCACGCGAAAGTCAGCATATAATCTTACGATTTCTGTTTTAATCGCAGTACAACATCTCCTTTTATCTCCAATACCTTGCTCGATGGCCTGATCTGTTTAGTGTTCAAGTTTCACCACACAACCGCTTAATGGGTTACGGTAAATACTGGTACATAATTCGAACCTTTAACAAAAGTTAATCTCAGCTTTTTTTCTTCGACTAGTTATGGGCAAAACTGAGGGTACTGGGAAGAACTGGCATGGACACGTTACAGCCATTACAGTAGCACCTGAATATCGTCGATTAGGACTCGCAGAAGGCATGATGAATCTTCTCGAAGAAGTATCTGAGAAGGTTTATGATGGTTGGTTTGTGGATCTTTATGTGAGAGTCTCAAATGCAGTGGCAGTGGACATGTATCGAAAATTCGGATACTCTGTGTATCGAAGGGTGCGAAATTATTATGCAGGACAAACGAATGAAGATGCTTTTGGTAATGAGATAACGCATATTCAATGGGTTCCGAAATATAACACTCACTCTTATAATTTTCTTAGATATGCGGAAAGCGTTACCTAGAGATACTCAATTGGAGACAATTAGAGAAAATGGTGAAAAGGTGTTTGTTAACCCTGAGGATTTAGATTCATGGCGTTAAAACTTTGCAATAAAACAACAAATTCTACATCACGATAGTTTTCTTTATTTCTTTTTCGTCTATTTAATAAGTGAGCGACGTTTGAATGCACCTGTCACGCCACGTTTTGTTGCAGGCTCCTCTTTTCTTTGAGTGTCGTCCTTTTGACGCATGAGTAAAAGACCGCCAGCAGCTTCGCCAGCATGAGCTTTGCGCATATTACCGAACTTGCTCCTGTTATTATCAAGAGTCCCGCGCATCGATTGACCGTCATTTGGAGGCACACGCATTGATTCATGAGAGCCAGTTCTGACCTTGATTTGAGGTGAAATTTTCACTTTTTTTGTTTCGTCATTCTTTATGATAGGAATATCTGGAGGTAACAAACCAATGTAGTCACCTTGGGATCGAGCATTACGCTGTCTAAAATTATCAGAGGGTGGCTGCTTAGAGTAATCTGAACCTTGCTCTTTGGGGTATTTTGTGATTGGGGAGTGGATTTCGTTTGCAATAGTTTGTATTTGTTCCGGTGCCGTGGGTTTATTCATAGATTCAGCACGTCGTCGCGAGGTTATTTGCGGTGGTCTATCATCTATTTAGAAATGAAAAGAAAGAGTGTTAGTTAATCTGTTCTTTGATAAGTGTGGTTGTTAGTATCACTTACTTATCTCCATCGCAGCTATCGAGGAATTCAGCGAATTGGAAAATTTGATTTGATTATCAGGTTTGAATGGCCCTGTAAAAGGCTTCTGAGTAATGAAAGGGTGCTGAAGGGCTTGCTGGGGAGTCCATCTTTTTAAGGGATTCAGTTCGAGTACGCCATACAAAAAGTCTAAGATACATAAACGAGCTTCCAATTCTATATGTATAAAAGATCGATTGGAGTTAATACGAAGGTCAATCCCCCCTCCACTCCCTTGAGCGCATGTACCTTTTTGTTTTTCTTCCTCTTCTCGTTGGTAATGCATTGAACTACTGCTTCTTCTCTTTTCCATTTCATCTTTGGTTAGTTGAGGTTTTCCTTGATTATAATTCAGGATGATATCCTTTAATTTCGTTTGTGGGAAATATTTTTTTCTTGGTAATTCATTCTTGTTATTTTCTTGACTATATTGCTCCCGACTCTTCAGCTCATACTCAAAACTATCGAAACCGGTGCTTTTTTTACTGAAAAACTTGTTGGTATTTCTGCCTTTGCTCAACATATCTTTGCTTGGAATCCCCAGCATTTCCACAATACGAAACAGTTGATTATATTCAGAACTTCCAGGGAATAAAGGTAATCCCAAAAATAATTCAGCCACTATACATCCAAAAGACCACATATCTATTGCTCCTGTATAGCGCATACCCAAGAGAACTTCAGGTGATCTATAAAATCTCGATTGAATATAGGTGTAGATCCTGTTCGCTTCGTGACATGACGATCCAAAATCGATAACTTTGATCGTAAGTGATTTCTCACTGTAAAATAGAAAATTAATGAATATATTCTTTTCGCAAATTCCAAAACAGCAGTACCTTTCCAGTAAAATATTCTCTGGTTTCAGATCGCAATGGATGATTTTTGCTTCTTTGAGTAAAGAAAGGGTATCCAAAATTTGTACAGCAAAAGCTCTGACTTTATCGGGTGAAAATCCTTTGTAGCGGTTATGTCCAATCAGATCATACAAATTATATGAAAGCAATTCGAATACAAGACAAAGATGTTGCTTATGGGAGAATATATGATGCAATCGTAATATGTGATGTTTATCATCAGGATCTAATTGCTTGTTCAGCTTTTTACCGTTCAGAAAATGAAAATGAGTAAGCCAAAGAATTGTCGTAATGTAGTTATTGTTTGTACCTTCTTTAGGATCTCAATTTCCATACAACTTTGCGTTTTATATGCGCTTTTGTTCTTAATCACTTTCACAGAAAATAATTCGCCGGTTGATATACGTTCGCATTTCACAACTTGACCAAATGTTCCTTGGCCTAACAGATCAATCACTCTGTACCTTTTCATGTCCATTTACGTCAGCATTGTTCGTGGAATTTCATTACGTATTAATTCACTTACTGGAAGTTGGGATCATGGCCGAGGATTTCGTTTACTTTCAATATGTAATCGTAATTTTCGTTGTCATTCTCTTCGTTTCGGAAAGGTTTGCTTGGTTTTGTTAAAATTCTCTTGGGTATCTTATCCGGGTTGTAGTTGAAGTTTGGATTAAATGTTTCGAAGGTGTTTTTAATATCGACTGTCATTGATAAGAGGGCGTTTCTGGCTTGCTTAACATCCTTTTTTTCATGATAGTAAAAATTTAATACATGTATTTTTTAGGTCTCATTATTTTGCTTCACCTTTCGTCTTTTCGCTAACATATGTCTATCGATGTCTCTTTGTCTAAAAGCACTGCTCCCAGGTGATACTTTAACAAAACCATGTGATTTCTTCAACTGAATATCTTGCGGCCATTGATAACCCAAGTCCAGCTGGGGCCCTATTTCCTCGCAATAGTATGGTGATCCTTCCGCTTTCGTGGTAGTGTGGTTACTGCTTAAAGTATTAGTCGATTTCTGTCTGCGGATAGAGGGTATACGTCTAGTAATTCTGGCTGCTTCTTGAACCTGAGCCAGTTGTAGTTCTGGTTCGGAATCCCAATCGCTATCGTCGTCCTCCTCTTCTGAGTTTGCATTCAAAACTATCTTTTCTTGTTGATACCCTCTTTGTTGTCGAGACCCTGAATGACAATTGTCTTAATGTTCATTTCACTGAATAAGTGATTCTATTAAATAAAACAAACCTCGAAAACTAACGCTGCTACTGTTCTCCGAAATAGTAAATTGGGAATCACGAAATTTTTTTGGAGAGGCGTTACTGAGTGTATCACTGTTGTAAGAAATGTTGCCAGCAACCAGTCCCGCCGAGTATAAATTTTTACTTTTCCCGTAGTTGTTCATAAACTGAAGTTGCGAATTCTTGAATATCAAAGAGAGAGAAGGAAGAGGTAATACGGCTTTCGGGTGGGAAAAGTATTCATTATAAATCTCAAGCGGCTTTTCCATAAAAAGTTCTTCCCATATTTGAGTTTTTGTTGTTTGTTTTGGCCATATTACCATTTTAAGGATGGTGAAAGTTATTGTGCAGTACCGCACAGATGGTGTATGTTTATTCAAAGTAAGGCATCGGCTTCCTCAGAAACCCTGTCTCTGCTTCATTCACATATATTAGATTCTGTAAACTGTAAAGATACACGTAAAATAGGTGAGAAGTATATATTGTTGTTGGCCAACTTTTTCAAGTTTTTTACTATACAATCTTCGTATGTAAAGTACGCGAAGTCAACAAGCAATCAAAAAATAAAGATCATCATCTCAGTGATACAGAGCTAAAATTGTTTATTGTAATTTTTATATACAGAATAAGGCGTCTTTTACAATGACTACTTATTGGTAATATACAGGTCTAAGACTTTTCGATTTTGTCCTTGTTGTCCAACAAAGGGGCACTACTACGTCTACTATTTTGAGTATCAGGTCTGGTGATAGATTCTGCGATAGCTTCATTGTCTACAGCGTCGGGGAAAAGGGCTGGTGAAGATAAGTTACTAGACTTGTGTTCAGGACGTGTTGGAGGGGCAAGGAATTCATGGCTCAAAGCGTGCGATTTTCTACGTTCTGGATGATGATAGTACACTTTATGTACAGATCTTGCTGAAGATTTCTCACTAGCGTGGTCTCCTATAGAACCGTGTTGGCCACGTTCAATGGAATCCATAGTAGCATCATCAGCCGTGTTGCGCATATGTTGCATACGGAAATCTTCTGCGGGAGTGGTACCATTTGTCACATTTGATTGTTTGATAGCGCCACGCTTGAATAATGTGCGCAAAGCTACAATTTTTGGGTTGGGCTTGCCTTCAACAATTGATGCGGCGTCGTTATGAGCGAAAGTTCGCGACTTTGCGATAAGAGCAGCTTCAGCCTCATCATCGGCATTGGCTCCTGATGACTGTTGAGGGCCACTTCCGCTCGCACCAGTTGTATTTGTGTGGTTGGAGCTTTTCTTGTTTTCAGTTTCTACCCTTCTTAAAATTTCAGCTAAATGTTGAGCGAGATTACCACCACCCACATTTCCATTATGCAAAATCTCAGAACGACGACGGCCCTTTTGTGGATGATCTTCGCCCTCAACAGGGACTTTAACAGGAAGCCAGAGTTGAGGTAAGATGCCCACCAATAAAGGATTACCATACTTTTTGAGCCCTGCATCCAATAAGCCAGGATTCAACTGCATTGGAGGCTGACGATAGTCTGTGAAACGAGTAGGCGTAGCTTCGTAATCATCTTCATCTAATACGACCTTTCTGTGGCGGGGACGAATGATTGTAGATTTTGAATCTGTAGTTGTTATTCCAGTGGACGGCTGTACAGCGTTAAAATTGGCAGAGGACTTGGTAGCGGCCAGAGCAGCCTTCTTCCATCGATTTCTGGCAACTGCTTGTTGCTCTGCAGCTTCAGCACTTTCAGGGGTAGAGACTTTTTCATTGCTGTCATTCTTTACTTCAGTTGTAACGTGATTTCCGTCGCAACATGAATTGTCGTCGTCGTCGTCGTCGTAATCGTCTTCGTCCTCAACATCAGAGTCGTTGGGTAGTTTGAGGTTATCGCTAAGTAACTGCATTGGCATATTGCGTCCGTTATGACTGTAAGCCTTATCCAAAATGAATTTGTATAAGAAAGTGATGAAAATCAAAGGGACACATAAGCCGCCTGCTACGTATGATCTGTTGGTCAAAAACATGCCCATCATGGTCAGCTGAAACAGAACTAGTGTAAAGATGATACGAGGAATAGTCATGAGCCAAAGTTTACCGGCAGCTTCGTAAGGTCGGAAATAAACTACGAGTAATTAATATTAGTACTAAAGGTAGGTACATTATACCAATGGGAAGCTTACCATATAAGAATTGATATTTATAAACGACGTAAGTGAAGCAAAAATAGACCACTCCGAATAGCAAAATTAAAGGATTAATGAGGGAGTATTCAAAGACAATACCAAAAACAAGCAATGGGGCAGGATAACCGATACCATAATTGAAAGCCCAAGGTGCTCTGTTCTCGGCATGTTCTCTGGGGGTGCTACAAATAAAAAGATGCCAAAAGCCGCGAATAAAGATGGCGCCAAGTAATAACAAATTTAACGGCATACTGTAACGATATTGTTAGTACTTCATCTTGGAAATAAGAACTTGATATACTCACATTAAGAAACCTTGTAAAATTGTGTAATTGATGAAGAAAGGAGCGAGCTATACGAAAAGGGTGGGATTAATATCCTTTCAACATTTACCTAACTCAAAAAACTATTTACCCTCGAAAAAGAATCAGAAATAAAAGTGGGGATATTTTCGAGATTTGTAAACCTCTGAAATGTTGAGATACCGGCATTAATCAAAGAGTAAATGATTAAAACGAAAAATATCAAGAAAAAGTAGTATCTACAAATATTGGCCATCAATAACATTTCTTTTGAAATTCATGTCAATTAACTTACTTGCTAAGAGTCGACTCTGCAATAGCACTTCGAGATCTTAAACCCTGGTAGTATCCCATAGCTATGTGTTCATGAAAAATTAGTGATAAGGTGCACAATTTGCACAAATGCGATCTTACCGTCGAAAAATAATGGCAGGACAGAAGTACAAATATTAATGATGATGGTAGGAATAAAAGAAGACAAAATCATCGTGCCAAGCTCACTCTCATCAATACGTCTAGCAAGGCCAGGATTAAATCTAGCGATGAAGTTAGAGCTGATCAACGTACACAGACCAAAGATCGGGACGACCCACAGAACGACCAAAGCAATAGTGATAGTCCAAATTACGAATTCTCTGAAAATACGTTCCCGTCCACGAATGTCGAGACTTTCCCATAAAACATCTCTTGGTTCGCACGCCATCTTAGTACGACAGGTGAAGGGAATTGGATTGATAGCAATTTGCGAGGCGATAACCTATTATGATATTACGGTTGATTAGCTTATCGTTACAAAATATTCGAACGAATTATTAAAACACTTCTTACAGCGCTACTCATTTGTTCAAAGGTAACAAACGCACAGTTGGTCATTTCATAGTTAGGAGATGTTCGGCGGTCCACCACAATTTTGTCAAGGTCATCAAATAGTTTTGTGTAATATTCAATAGCATCCACCTTCTTGCCAAATAGACCAAAAAATCCTCCAATGCGAACAGTTGGTCTGTTTGAGGTATTTTTTTTCAAATTAAACTTTGGCTCCACTAATCCCTTAAAAAACGTTGTGTTTCCCGGTCTTCTCTTTTTGTTTTTTCTAAAACTAGACGATGGTGTCACACCGGGTTGTTTGTGTTCTTCGTCGGAGCTTCTGTCATCATCGGTGCTTTCCCGTTTTTCAGCCAAGTCTAAAACCTTTTTGTACATTTCAACATCATCTAAAATACGATCGGGATCATATCCAGGAATTTTGCAAGGATTGCCCCAATACGCTGCGTAGGCTTCTTCTAGATTTATCAATGCACTGGCGCGTTTTTTGATCATGGTATTTAGTCTGTGTACCTCTCGTACAACGTAACAACTTTCGACTGGACCAATGTTCAAACTTTCAAAATATTCTGACAAAGCTTGATCTGATCTGAGATGATCAGGGATACCGGTGACCATAACGGATCTGGCGACCATGGTCTTAGATTGTCTTAACAAAAACTTAGCACGAAGGTATACATATTCGTCATAGCTTTTTGTCAAAAAGAAAAATGTGATAAATGTGAACAGGTATGCGAAAATTAAGTAAGCAATAAATTTGTTGGATCCGGGTTCCAATACTTCAATTGACAATCGAGAGATAGCTGTTGAATTTTCGTTTTCTACATACGGAGTAGTCAAGGTGATTGGGAAAAACACAACTAATCCAAAGAAACAACAAACGGCGAAGATTTTGAGGCCCATTACAATAAATTTTAACATCTAAAAGGTGATTACGTTAGATAATTGCGTTGCACACATCAATTACCGTCCTTACCAAAAGTGCATCCAAACCGACATTGGTTAGCATTTCTTCGTCGCTGATTCTTAGTAAAGGCAAAATCCATCCAAACAAAGTATCTGGTAGTGCTGGTGGCTTATGTCTATTTATCAAAGGTTTAGCATTCCATTTGAACTTTTCGAAATTGTCCAAAATTGTTTTCAATAATTTACCGTTTCATACTGTTTCGTGGGGCAAACAATACTGGAATTCTAAATCGAGTAATGAATAAATGTTACTTCCACAGTGATTGCATATCTCAAATTACCTTGTTCTAAATATACAGAAGGCGAGAAAAATGATTAAACCCACTACAAAACAAATGGTGAATTGGGTGCCAATTGAAGCAGCATTTTGGGCGTTTTTAAGTAAAGTTTGTGCGTAAGGATCGCTATAAATACCTCCACCTGTCGATGTGGAGGTTGCGGCTGGGGATTCTGATGAACTAGTAGCTGATGCGATGACAGATGTTATACTTGATAAAATACTGCTCACATTGCCTGATGGTATGATACTGCTCAAATTGCCTGACGACGAGGGTATCGATGATAAACTGTTGGATATGATGGAGGTTGGTATAATGCTTTCTGTCGCTACACTAGTTGGTACTGTCGTGGCCGACATTTTGCTGTATTAACTATAGACTGAGCAATGAACGCAAAATAGAAAAATTGAGTGGTATTTTCTTTATAGTAAAAAGTTGAAAAGAGAAAAAAAAAGAGTTAAATGATGTGGGATGCAATCGACTTCTTTTTAGCGATTAATTTTTTTAATCGCAATTTCTTTTTCAGCAATTCCCCGCCGCCATCTCGTCATTTTGATATATAAAGCTAATTCGATTTTAAAGTCATGCTCGCGAATAATACTCCTCTCCTCTACCCTAAAAGCACATAATTGTGCCTAAAGGAGCATTTATTTTTTTTTGCTACCTTTTTGATGTCAAAATCTATTTCATTACATTCTCGAAATGATGGAAATTCGAGGCGTGAGTTTGTATTTTTGCATGCATGGATCAATTGTTGATCTCACTGGGCTTTAAAAAGATTTTACCTAAAAAGGAGTCGTTTGTAAGTTTGAAAAAATGACCAAAAGTCATCTGCTTATCCTTGATAGATACCTTAAAATATTGATCAATGTGCTCTAGCTATATATATTTGAGAAGATATAGCACAGTGAGCCATTTGCATTCATTTATTACGTACACACTAAAGAATATTCGTAAGCATGAGTACAACATTAGTGATATGAAACACACCGCGCAAAAAGAATATTTCCCCAACAGGATAAGGAACACCCACCGTAGCACACAATATTCGCTTATTTTACCGAGGGTGTAATCCAATGTTACCCTACCCGTCTTACAACGATAGGCAATACTAAAGTGTTGATCATTCAAGCCCCACTTCAATCTTTGCTTCAAGATATCACCACAATAATACTTAGCGGCAATAAAGGGAATTCTTCGCTCGAATTAAAAGGAGAGTATGAGCCCATCATACATAGAATAGTAGGCTTTTAATTTAAAAAGAATTTTTCTAAAAGTAATACACTGAATAAAGTGAAGAAGATGCGCGTTTGGCTGAAGTTTTCCAGCCCTCAATGTAAATATTTATGATGTTTTCAAAAGAATAATGGGTGTATTTATTTTAAAATAGAAAATGAAAAACGATAAAATGACAAAAGAAAATTTTGTAGGTTGTGTGTGTACTGGGGTTTTTTACTTACAGAGGGTGATTGGGTTGAGTGTAAAGGTGTAAATGGATTTGTAGTAAGAAACAAAGATGAAAATTACATGGGAAAAAAAAGGTAGAAAAAAATAAAATAATTTATGTAAAGGTTAGCATATTTAATCCTTGTTCTTCTTTTCCTTCTTTTCCTTCTTCTCCTTTTTCTCCTTCTTGTCCTTTTTCTCCTTCTTGTCCTTTTTCTCCTTCTTAGCCTTCTTGGGCTCTGCTTCTTCTTCAGACTTGGACTCAGTCTCAACTTCTTCAATCTTTCTCTTTGTAGCAGGAGCAGCTTCAGTCATGACAATATCGGCATTTTCACTGTATTGTTGAGTCTTGTTGAACTTGAACTTGGATTGGTTTTGAATAGAAGCATCCTTGTTGGCCTTAGCATTGACACGACCTTCGAGCATGTGAATACGAGCTTCGATCTTTAAGCGACCATCAACACCAACTTGTCCTTTTTCTCCTTCTTGTCCTTTTTCTCCTTCTTGTCCTTTTTCTCCTTCTTGTCCTTTTTCTCCTTCTTGTCCTTTTTCTCCTTCTTGTCCTTTTTCTCCTTCTTGTCCTTTTTCTCCTTCTTGTCCTTTTTCTCCTTCTTGTCCTTTTTCTCCTTCTTGTCCTTTTTCTCCTTCTTGTCCTTTTTCTCCTTCTTGTCCTTTTTCTCCTTCTTGTCCTTTTTCTCCTTCTTGTCCTTTTTCTCCTTTCTTGTCCTTTTTCCCTTCTTGTCCTTTTTCTCCTTCTTAGCCTTCTTGGGCTCTGCTTCTTCTTCAGACTTGGACTCAGTCTCAACTTCTTCAATCTTTCTCTTTGTAGCAGGAGCAGCTTCAGTCATGACAATATCGGCATTTTCACTGTATTGTTGAGTCTTGTTGAACTTGAACTTGGATTGGTTTTGAATAGAAGCATCCTTGTTGGCCTTAGCATTGACACGACCTTCGAGCATGTGAATACGAGCTTCGATCTTTAAGCGACCATCAACACCAACTTCATTTGATTCAGATTCACCGAGGGCATCCATTCTAAGAGATAAAGCAGCCTTAGCAGCGAGCATACGGGCAACCTTGGCCTTGTTCTTGGGGCCGGCTTGACCGACTAATGAAGCGTGGTAGATCAAACCATACTTGGGAGTGTTGTGCTTAGTCTTCAAGGCACGGAAAAGAGCCTTTTCAGCACCGAGAATTTGAATAGTAGAAGCGGGTTGCTTGGACAAGTTCATGAGAGAACCAGCGTGAGAGATCAAACGAGCACCAACTAATTCACCAACGAGAGAGGTCAAGTTAGGAGCAATAGCGTTCATACGGTTCTTCAAGTATTCGTATAATTGAGTTCTGTATTCAGTGATGTTGATAACTTGATCACAGAGAGCGAAAATGTTTTCGATATCTTCATCAGAAATTTCAGTACCCATAGAGATTTCAGCGGCTTCCTTAACTTCAGTTTCGAGTTCTTCAGGAAGGATATCAGCGAAATCCATAGCATGAGCGTTAGTACGGAAACCCATAGCCTTAACGACCTTGGCGTAAGCAAGATTATCGACGATAATCTTGGTCATTTCGGGGAAATGCCAACCATACCATTCCTTAACACGCATAGCATAAGTGTTGAGTTCCTTATCGAGATCATCTAAAAGAGCAATAGCTTGAACAATCATGGTATCAACCTTATCAGGAGAGAACTTGAGCTTATAACGAGAAAGAGAGTGAGAAAGACCGAGAGACATGGCAGAGAGATCGGAATGAGAGAGACCAGAGACGAGAGATTCGAATTGTTCACGAATACCTCTGTAAAGATCTTGAACGGTGGAATCAGACAAAATGTTGATACCCAACTTCTTGTTGATAGAAGAACCTAATTGCGATAATAAGTACTTGTCAGTAACATTGCTCTTCTACAAGTACAATCGCAAAAAACACGCCATTTCGTTTATTACTACATACCGAGCTTAGGGTCACTGATAACCAACTTCTCCTTCTTCATTTCCTTTTCGGAAATCTCTGATTCCAAAAACTTCTTCAAGTTCTTGGGCATCTTTCCTTCAACAATACCAGTGACAGCAGATAAAGCGTCAGTGGTGTTTTCGAACTTCTTGAAAGCCTTCAACTTGACACTGTATATAAAGGATCCACAATTTAATATTTTTTGATCATGTCAAAATAATGTTTAAAAAATACGTACGCTTGATTAGCCTTTTCAGTGGTTTCGAAATCCTTGTAGATTTCTTCAGGCTTTTCCATCTTGCCATCGTCAACAAGCTTGAATAAAGCGTAACCAGCGGCAGTCTCGTAAAGAACAAGCATTTTCTCTTTCTAAGTTAAAAGGTTTGGAAAAGAAAAGTTGGAGGAAAAAAAAATTGAAAAGAAAAAATAAACTGGCACCGGACTTTTGCTAGGCGTCAAAGGCTCAATAGCCAGAGAAAAAAAAAAGGCTTAAAACGATAAGCTGTCACAATCCTTTTTTTTGACAGCTTACATGTTCTAAGCCCCTCTCGTTCACAATGCATTTTGAATAACCGCAGAAACTTTGAATTTCGAGTTTTTTTCCAACTACATACTGCTCTCTTTTTCTACTCAGTCTGATTTGAAAATGGTGCTCGCTGCAAAGAGAAAGTACAAGAAGTCAAAGAACGTAGACGAGCGTGCTACCAAGGTTTTTATTTATTTTGTACTATTTTGGCTGTGAAGCTTAGCGAATACTAACTCTACTTTGAATCTCTCTTATATTGTAGCAAGCCAAGAAGGATCGCCAAAGTAAAAAGAAGTCTGAAGAAATTAGTGACGACGATGAGGATCTTCAAACCTATGGAAACACCGGTTTCTCGGAAGAAGAAGAAAACGGCGACTGGGAATCTGACAGCGATGAGGATAAACTCGAAAGCACCGAAATTAAAACCAGTAAAGCTACTGAGGATGATATTATCTCTGGAGAACTTGAAGGTCTCAAGGAAACAGCTGAACTCTTTAAATCCAACATTTTCAAGTTGGAGGTAACAGTTATATATATTAGGGTGTAAGGTCTTATATTAATCGTATGTGTGTATTTGCTGTAGATCGATGAATTATTAAACGAAATCACAATCAACTTTGACAAGCACAAGGCATTGGAGAAGGCTCTTCACAATTTGAAGGCTACCTTTGATGCCATTCCTAAAGGAAAAACTATGAAGGTAATTGGATAAATTTCGTGTGCTGATTGATGCGTTACTAAGTTGATATGACAGTTGAATGAATTTGCAAAAGATATGTTGAAAAAGAACAAGATCGCTACACCTTTCCCTGATCCTCAACCTGCGGAAGATGCCTTACATTCTTTCACTTTTGAAAAGCCCACCTCTTTGCATATTGTGGGTGGTTATGGATTAAAGTCAGTTGTTAAATCCAAGACTCCTTTCAACGTCGATGTAGCTGTCGAAATGCCCAGCTCTATCTTTCAAGAAAAGGATTATTCCAACTATCGTTACCATCACAAGCGTGCATGTTATCTTGCTGTTTTAGCTAATGCTATTAAATCATCCAAGAAGAAGTTCAACATTGAGTACAGCACTTTGAATGGAGATCTTCGCAGACCTATTTTGTTAGTCAAGCCTGCTGGAGGTAATTAATGTGGTTATATTGACCGGATTTATATTATTATACTAAAGTTGAATGGTTTGTAGATAAATCAGATGTCGATTTTTCCAAAACCAAATGTGTCATTCGTATCTTGCCTAGCGTAAGCTCTGACGTTTTTCCCATTCACCGTCTTGCACCTGGAAAAAGTTGTGTCAAGCCTGCTGAAGCCACTCCTCACTATAATGCTTCCCTTTTAATGGATACTTCTTACACTGGTAACTTGGCTTTCCTTTATCAGCATTCCAAGAACAGCCCTGATTTCAAAAACGCCATCCTTTTGGCTAGAACATGGATTCATCAACGTGGTTTGGCTGCCAACAATACTGGCTTTACTCCTTTCTTATTTGCTATGCTTATGGCATACTTAATGCAAGGTAACAAAGATGGTACTGGCAAAAAGCTCTCTGCAAGCCATAGTTCCTACCAATTGCTCAGAGGTACTCTTGATTTCATTTCCACAAACGATTTCCGCGCTTCTCCCGTCTTCCTTGGCGAAAATGAGAAGCCTGAATTCTCCAAGCAAGAATTTTTGGATCACTATGATGTTGTTATTGTTGATCCCTCAGGAACTCTCAATTTAGCTGCCACAATGACCAAATCTGGTCTTGCTCAATTACAACACGAAGCCAAATTGGCTATGGAATATTTCAACGATACCACCGACCACTTTGAATCTTTATTCCTCAAGAACGTCAACGACGTCAAGTTAAAATTCGATAACGTTGTTCGCATCCCCTTCCCCAAGTCTCAAATCAAAAAGTTCAACGAATCTGCTAAAGCCGATTACCACAGCTACTTGCCTTATTTTGTGGATCATATGAGTAACGTGTTGACTCGTGGTTTGACTGATCGTGTTGAGCTCGTTGCTATTCAATACAGCTATCCCTCCAACGCATGGGAAGTGACTGAAGCCACCAATGATATTGAACAAGATGTTTCCATTGTCGTTGGTCTTCTCTTGAACTCTGATAATGCCCCTCGTTTGGTTGATATGGGCCCTCAATCTCAAGATGATGCTGCCGTTGCTGAATTCCGTGAATTCTGGGGCAACAAGTCTGAATTACGTCGTTTCAAAGACGGTTCCATTGTTGAAAGTGTCGTGTGGCAAACTCAAGGCTACGAAAACCGTAGTTTGATTGTTCAAAAGATTGTTTTGTACTTGCTCGAATTACATCTCGATCTTGAAGCTAGCCAGTTTGTGTATTGGGCTGGTCAACTCTACAGCTATCTCAACTTTGCCAAGGCTGTTCCTGAAAACTTATTCAGCCCTGAATTGAAGACCAGTGGTTTCCATCCCGTAATGAGCGCCTTTAGTCAGTTCTCCAAGCAATTGCGTAGTATTGATGATGCCTTGCCATTATTGATCAACAACGTCTATCCCGCTTCTGCTAGTTTGCGTTATTCTACAGTCACTTTACCTCACCCCGTCGACTTTAACAACATGGTTGCTTATCCTACTACCACTCGTTACTTTGATGCTATTGATATTGTGATTCACATTGAACGTTCTGCCAAGTTCCCTGATGATTTGGCCGTGCTCCAAAAGGTCAAGCATGCCTTCTACTTGAAGATGGCCGAAGAATTGAAGAGTCGCTTCCAAGTGGAAGCCGTCGTTGTTGATGACATTCATGAAAAGAACCCTTTGGCTATTCGCGGTTACCTTGATGTATACTACTTTGGATATCTTTTCCGTTGTCATATTCATCTTGATCAAGAGGCCACTCAATTGACCAAGATTGTGGAATCTTCCAAGTCTACCAAGTTGAACAAGGAGTTAGCCAAACAAGCCCACGAGAAATTCATGTACCAATTGCGTTACAAACAAACACATACCTTCTACGTCCAAGCCATGTGTGCCAAATATACAGCCTACTCCTCCACCGTTCGTTTGATCAAGCGTTGGTTTGGTGCTCATATGCTTTCTCCCCAAATTTCTGAAGAGATGATTGAGTTACTTGTTGCACATGTGTTTTTAGCTCCTCAACCTTGGGTTTCACCTGTCAGTACCTTCTCCGCTTTCTCTCGCGTTTTGGGACTTTTGGCTACATGGGACTGGCAAAACATCCCATTGATTGTCGATATTGAAGGTGAAATCACAGCAAAGGATCGCGAGAGCATTGTGTCTCAATTCATGCAACACCGTCGTACCAACCCTCAACTTAGCGTCGGTGCCATGACCATCGCTACTGCCAAGGATCATTCTGGCCATAGATGGACTGGTGCCAAGCCTAACCGCGCCGTTGCTTCTCGTATTCAAGCCCTTGCACGTGCAGCTCTTCAAGTCATTGAATCTGCTGAATCCAGCGTTGATATTAAACGTGTTTTTGTTACCCCCATGCAAGACTATCCTGTGGTGCTCGATTTGGATACAGAGAAATGTACCCGTTATTACCAAAATATGCATCCCGAAAGCAAGTATTTAAAGAACTCATATATGGTCGCTGAATTGGGAGACAAACCTTACGCTCAATTTGATCCCATGTCCGATTTTATTGCAGAAATTGAAAAACTTTATGGCCATACCTTGATGGTATTCCATGATAAATATGGTGGTGATAAATTAGCGCTTGTCTGGAACCCCACTGTTGCAACACCCATGCCATGGAAGGTCGCCGCTGGTTATAATAGTAGTCCTGTCGATATCAATAAGAACGGTTTCTTGGTAAGTTTTTCTAGTGATTGCTTTTCTAAAACACACGCTGATCGTATTCCGTTTTTTTTTTTTTTAGAAACCTGCCAAGGGAAAGAAGGAAATTTCCAAAATGATCTCACCGAACTTTGCTGCCATTTTGGCCGAAATTGAACGTTTAGGAAAGGACGGTTTAATAAAGCAAGAAGATTAAAAATCATACATCATCATCTAAATAGAAGAAAGGGTATATCATAGTAGTAGCCCTTTCAAAATGTAACTATAAAATCACAACAAAACATATTATAAATAATAAATTCAAGTAAAAACATTAAAAAAGTACACGGCATGGAATAATAGAGGAGGAGAAGGAGGGCTTTTTTTTTTAGTACAATTTTCTACCACCACGATTGTAGATTTCGTTCCAGAAAGGATTGGGTCGCTCTTTTCCATCAGGTCCGCTAGTATGAATATATGAGTGAAAAGTGAATCATCATTATTGTTATGTATACAACTTACAGGATCTTGTCCGTCTTTCTAAGTTTCACACCGGGGATCAATTGGATCAACTCACGCATAGTGGACTTATGCTTCTCGCTTGGTTTTAGAGGAGTCTATACTCAACGTTAGTACCAAACGTCTTCTTTGCCAAGATGCAAAACTTACCTTGTCATTAATGGCAATGTTAGGACCCAAGAAAGGGGCAAGTTGGCTTTCTTTGATGCTTTTAGTCAAGTAAAAACATTAAAAAAGTACACGGCATGGAATAATAGAGGAGGAGAAGGAGGGCTTTTTTTTTTTAGTACAATTTTCTACCACACGTACACACTATTTCGTTCCAGAAAGGATTGGGTCGCTCTTTTCCATCAGGTCCGCTAGTATGAATATATGAGTGAAAAGTGAATCATCATTATTGTTATGTATACAACTTACAGGATCTTGTCCGTCTTTCTAAGTTTCACACCGGGGATCAATTGGATCAACTCACGCATAGTGGACTTATGCTTCTCGCTTGGTTTTAGAGGAGTCTATACTCAACGTTAGTACCAAACGTCTTCTTTGCCAAGATGCAAAACTTACCTTGTCATTAATGGCAATGTTAGGACCCAAGAAAGGGGCAAGTTGGCTTTCTTTGATGCTTTTAGGCGCTGCGTACTTTGATTGAGGGGCAGCGTACTTTGATTGAAGTCGTTTTGTTAAAAAGGCATTTGGGATATCTCTCACAGGCGAGAAAGTGAGAGGCTCCTCGGTAGCTTTGGATACACGAGGGGCGGGTGGTGGTGCAGGTGGTGCAGGTGGAGGAGTGATTTTAGTGTCGTTTGATGATCTAGCTGAATTATCGTAAGGTGAAGGTGGTTGATATGTGGAAGAAGTTTTAGCGGGTGATGGTAGACCAGTGGATGCTCTTAGAGGAGAAGATCGGCCAGCAGCATAGTCTGGAGTAGTGGATGTTCGGACCGCTGTTGATTTCCAGGGAGATGATGATTCAGTAGATTTGGTGATAGACGATTCAGTTGATGTTGATGGTCTAATGGGTGAGAGAAGTTTCCCTTCATTCTGTGGCGCGTTCAAGTTGTGTTTATGTGATAGAGTGGTATTATTGACAATGTCGGTAGTGATGGTATGAGAAGGTTTGGGTGATCTTATTGATGGATATGATACATAATTATTCATCTGGGCAACATTATTTCTTGTTAGTTGTTGTAGAAGAATAAATAAGACGCGCATTACATACCTGTGATTTGATTGTGCTCACATTTCTTTCCAATTCCTCTATACGTCTATCCTCCTCTTCCTGATCAAATCGCTTTGGGGTAGAATTATGTGACATAGATGTTTCTTTAGATACATTAGATACAGATTGACTTGTATCCAAGAGGCTTTCACTCAAGGATGTTGTGCTAGTGGTAGTAGTAGTAGTAGTAGTAGTAGTATTATGATGAACATTGGAGAGTGTATTAGTCAAAGCGTGATCTGTAGATGTTGTAGTATTAATGTGATCCACTTTGCTCTCTCGAGTATAGGATGGATCTGCCTTTAACATGGCGTTATCTTTCCTCAGAGGAGTAGAATGAAAAGGATCTGAACTGTCATGGTGTGTAGTAGTTTGACTCTTTTGGTACCCCACAGGAAGCGGAAATCTTGGAGAAAACGCTTCCTCCAATTCAAATGTAAGTCTTCTCACAGATTTAGTCGAGCCAGTTTTGATCAGATTTTCAGCTGGTGATCGCATTGGAGAAGTTCGAAGTGGTGATGATCTAAAGGGCGAAGATTTGACGGGAGAAGATCTGGCTGGTGACTCTGCCGCTCTTATAGGCGACGCTCTAGGCGAGAAATCCCTCACTGGCGATTTCATGTGCTCTGTATATCCACTATGAGATGTATTACGGGGTGTCTCCATTCTAGTGACTGGTATAGGTTTAGATTCAACAGGAGATAATGACTCTGCATGAAGTGATTGTTGTGTAAGAAGCGGGGTTTTTGGTGACTCTTTGATGTAATTTGATGTGGCTGCAGGAGAGAGCGAAGGTGTACTATACTCTTTTCTTAATATTTTTTTGGGGCGAAATGAAGTATCATTGTCTTCTTTGAAACTGGGTTTTCTCTTGATAGAAAAGTTTTTGTTGTCTAAAAATTCACCCGTTTGTATTTCCGCGTTTTTAATATGACTTATACCTCTGTGGTTATCAGGCACAAGTCTTCCGTGAATAACTTTACCTGCCTCAATACGAGCAATATCTGCTTCATTACCTACTGCAGTAGATGCAAGCATCTGGTGGCGAGGTTTCTGTTGAAAGTTGTATGATGAGTGAGTTCGAGTTGAGTTAAGTTTTGCGGTGTTATTGGTGAGTTTGTCCCAAAAACGATTAAATTCTTGATTTGCAGTTTGTCTCGCTCCAGAGATGGCGGTTACAATAGAGGAAAATACGTTCTCTGGTGGAGCATTAAAAGGACTATCCGTGTCATTAAGTTCACTGTCCATTTCGTATCAAGAAACAATTATTAAGAAAGGGGAATAGTCAAGAGAGCCAACTTGGATTATATAACGACGACAATAGGAGGACCAACACATAAGGAAATTGTGACTTGATTTTCCGTTCAATGGTTCAACAACAACAAGGTCTATTCAATCACAATAAGATATTTTAACAAAAGAGCCAGGCTTGAAACTATTGCCCGAGTCAGTTATGTGATAAAAAGGAGCAAAAAGGTTTTTTTTATAAGAAATACAAAGAAGAAGACAAAAATAGAGTAGAAATAAATATGAAATAAAGCTTTATAGTTCCAATGTACACTTTACTAGCTTTTTGTTGCCAATACTTGTAAGCCAACTTGACTCGTAAGATTCCAGAAATGTTGTTAGATTACTTATCATCAAGTTTTGATTCTGGCACCAGATAAAAGAGTGTTGAATTGCATCACAAAGAGAGCTATGCACTAGATTTACCCACTATATAATCATATATTCTCTAGAGTTAAATTTATAACAAGCCATACAACTAATGAAAAGCCCACTACTCTTTTTCTTGCATTGCATCAGTTGAAGTACTCGTAATCCTTTCTAAGAGCTATTCTCTAGTAATATTTGCTTGTCAAATCGATTCTTGCATTGAACCGCAACAGCTCTGTGCTGTGACTCTGATTTCTTTTTTCGCTAAACTTGACGCAAAGCAATTTTCGTCTTTGACTGTCAACTACTACTTACAAATAAACTTATAGTATGGTTGTTGCCATTGGTTTTGAAGGATCAGCAAATAAATTAGGTGTCGGCATCATTCGTCACGAAAATGATCAAGTAGATATTCTTGCCAATGTGAGAGATACCTTTATTACACCTCCTGGAGAGGGTTTCGCTCCTCGCGACACTGCGCAACACCACCGTGATTGTGTCTTGGAGGTGACAAAGCAAGCTCTCAAAGACGCCAACTTGACTCCCGAGGACATTGACGTTGTTTGTTATACCAAAGGTATTGTTAAATATTTGGCAATATTGCTTCTACTAGTGTACTTAAGCGTGTCTACTATATTAGGACCTGGAATGGGTGCGCCATTAGTATCTGTTGCTATTGTTGCCCGTACACTTTCTTTGTTATGGAAAAAGCCCTTAGTCGGTGTCAATCATTGTGTTGGCCGTAAGTGAAGACAGTAAGGTGAATTTTAGAATAATGCAATAGCTCATTATACCACAAATAGATATCGAAATGGGTAGAGAAGTGACTAAGGCAGATAATCCTGTTGTGCTTTATGTCAGTGGTGGTAATACACAAGTCATTGCCTACTCTCAACAACGTTACCGCATCTTTGGTGAAACATTGGACATTGCCATTGGCAATTGTCTGGATCGATTTGCCCGTATATTAAATTTATCAAACGCGCCTAGCCCAGGATACAACATTGAACAATATGCTAAACGCGGAAAAAACTTCATTCAACTACCCTATGCCGTGAAAGGAATGGACGTTTCTTTTAGTGGTATCTTAACTTCTATTGAGCGTATGGCAAAAGAAGATTTACCAAAGGGAAAAGTGACACCTGAGGATTTATGCTTTTCACTTCAAGAAACCTTATTTGCCATGTTGGTGGAAATTACAGAGCGTGCTATGGCTCACGTAGAATCGAATCAAGTATTATTAGTTGGAGGTGTGGGCTGTAACGTCAGATTACAGGAAATGATGGAACAAATGGCATCTCAAAGAGGCGGCACTCTGTGTGCCACGGACGAAAGATTCTGTATCGATAATGGTATCATGATTGCACACGCTGGTTTACTAGCCTTTAGAACTGGATTTACCACTCCTTTAGCGGAAAGTACTATTACTCAGCGTTTCAGAACAGATGAAGTTCATATTGCTTGGAGGGATGATTAAAATTGTATTATTGTATAAATTCTATTCTTTTTTTATTGTGGTTGTACTATATGTGCATGTTGGGTGTGTGTGTGTGTGTGTATAAGGTGTGTATAAATGTATGTAGTAATAATAAATGTATTGAGTGAATTAAATGTTTATGCGTCAGTCATTCCTACATCAAGATCTTGCTGAACTTGATCTGGTGTGGTTGTAGCAGCTTCATTTTTGTATGTATATACTTTAACATAACCATCTGAAGGGAATATTAGCGTCCTATCTAGAATATACTCTTATATAACAACTTACCATCACTGCACGAGAATAATAAAGGTCTATATGGATGGAAAATCACATCACGGATCTCAATATCTTGATGCTCCTTGATGATTGCTGTAACAGCGCCTGTCAACATGTTGAATACAAAGATCTGACCATAGATAGTAGGAGCTAAAAGATATCGTCCATTGGAGGCAATCTTGACTGACCAAGAGTTGGCATGATATCTACATGAAAAATATAAGGTCTAAGTACAAAGATCGCAAGGGGATATTGAAATCAACATACTCTTCATTTTGATATTTCTTTACAAGTTCAAGCTTGAATTGACCACCGTTTTTGGTGGGATATACTAATTTATGCAACGAACATGTATTTGGTGTAGATGCTATATAATAAAGTCAGTCAGTTTTTGCTGAAGATATGGGACAGACATATTCTAACTTACAAACTCCATCGCTCACATCGCATAATTCTGCTCCTCTAGTGATGAAATAGGCATACTCATCTTGAGTAGCTTCATCATCTATATCCATTGAATCTGCATCCTTATTCAAATATTTCGCTTCATCCAACCATTTGATGAATTTACCGCAATCACAGTAAGAAGAGTAGAGGTCGGAGAATGTTTGTAGCAACTAAGCATAGAGCATATAAGCAAAACGTATCTCGCATTCATATTATCCTACAACTACCTTTGTACTTTCAAAATCGTATAATCGCAAATGTTCATCTACAGCAGCCAAGAAGTACTTGTTTCCGGTATTTGGTAAAAATGATACTGTAAATGCCATACAAGTCAAGTTATCATCCATCTTTTGCTTGTCCAAGAGAGTAGACCAATCCTCTGCCACATGCCATTTAATAATCGAACCATCTTGACTTGTCGATATATAATAATTCTCGCCCTTGAACTGAATGGCCTTGATCGTCAAAATTTCTTCAGTGTGGCCTGCAAGTCGAGCAATGACCTTGGACTCATCCAAATTGAAAATCTTGATATCGCAAGGTAAAATATGATTATCTCCATCTGCCTCGGACCAACGATGACGATCCTTCAATTTACCACCCACAGCCATCAAACCGTTAGGTGTGAAGGCACCGCAATAATATTCGTCAATCTGAGTCTCTTCACTATCACGCAGTTTACGAAGCAAATTAAAGTCATCGCCAGCTTCGTATATCTTAATACTGCCAATACTGGAGAAAGTTGCCAACATTGTGCCGTCTTCGGAAAGTGACATGCTGGAAATGGCTGACTGATCGCTAATGTTGCAAGTAATACTCTCCAAGGGATGTTCTGCGTTGATAATGTCCAACATGCCATGTCCTGAATCGGCATGAAACTTCCAATAGTTGTCGGGGTACTGTTCAGAAAGCTCCTTTACTTTTTGCTTATTCCAAGTTTCTACGGGCTATTATCGTAAAGTTATTTAGTATAGTACTTTCAAGTACTTGTTTGTCTTCTTTCTCTTTTTACCACAGTTTTAGTGACGTTCAGCTTTGTTTGGGTAGTCTTTTTGGCAGGTGCTTTAGTGGTACGCTTGACGGGAGCTTTTTTCTTTGTCAAAGCCTTTTTAGGCTGTTCCTTGGCTGTCTTCTTTTTCTTTTTCTCGTCCTCTGAGTCCTCAAGTAACTCATCGGTCAAGACGTCGTCGACATCTTTCATACCGTCCACTGCTTCATCTCCAATATCGATGAGGTCATTCTCGAAATCAGAGTCTAACTCCTCGTATGAAACAGGTTCTTTCTTTAGGCGAGTGGACATATTAAGGTTAAACTTGGCGTGAACAAGGATATATGTATATAAAAAAAAAACTAGTAAATCACGTCGCGGACGCGTCTTTTTCCAGAATTTAATTGTGCGTCGTGACTGGGGAAAATGGGTGGTGCATTTGAAAATTTGCCTCTTTTGGAAATTGCAGATTCCACACCACACCTCCCCTTATAAGTTTACGAAAAAAGAAAACTTTGTCGAGCAAAAAATATTGCGCCGATGCCTAATCTCGATGATCTTACAAGTGGCTTATATTTTCTTTGTTTATGATTCAACGCTGCAACATAAACCATATTTATATGGCAATAGATACCGTTATGGTTGTTCCAGAGAACGCCCAATGGATCATTTCAAAATGAATTTAGGGTTGAGTTACAAATAAATATTATCATAAAAAAAAAACGGATGAAAGGAAGGGAGGGTAAAATTTACATAATATAATATGAAGAAAATAAATAACAAGAAGAAATGAGGAGGAGGTGGAGGAGGAGGAGAAGGAAGAGGGGATGCACCCTACTAGTCTAGAGGTTTTTGAATAAGGAAAGCATAGAGTCCAACGAATGCCTTTGACTGAATAAAGGATCGTTTCGTTCTTTCAATGATAGCAAGATAGTCTTCGTGATCAGATACTTGAAGGTGTCGTTTAAGCCAAGGCGCTAACCCATCAATTGTGCTGAAATAATTTTGTATGAATGCTTTGCCTATAGGTCCACCCCAACCGATGGGTATCTCTCTGTATTCACTTTGTAAAATATTCATGTCCACTTCCCCACCGCCTTCAGTTAATAGCAAATCTAATTTAGCGCCTATTGAACCGTCTATATTAAATGCATTACACAGTGAATCGACTGTTTTAAGTAACCGCGTGCATGAGAGAAGTTTTGAGTTAGAAAAAAAAAAAACTCTGAATATATATATGGTGTGAACGTTAATTACTTACAAGCATCTGTGAAAGGTTTGGCAGCAGGATCAGAAGTGCTTATCTATGTTTGTATGTCAAAATAAAGGTAAATAAAGGGAACTTGTGATATATTACACAACGTATTTTACCCGCATGTCTAAATCGATACATTGAAAGCATCCGCCGTCTTTCAGAACACGTTTTATTTCTGAAACGATGAAAGGCCATTCGTTGATTTTAAACGCAAGTACGACGAACCTATCAATTAATATGTATAATAAGAACACCACACATCCATCTCACTTACATATTTGTGTATGTGTACGTACCTCATCTGAATGAAATCTATGTAAATAAAAACTATACGTTAATATTTTTCCTTTTTTTATATTGGCGATCGCAAACAACATACCAAAGGATTTATCTGGGAAGGGCAATCCTTGTAAAATATTAGCTTCTGTAAAGTCGAGATTTACAGGTCGAATGACTTGTGGCCATACACTGCACATATCGATACCCGAAAAATGGCAATTAGGGTAATCCAGGCTAGTTTCGCATAGCCAAGTTGCAGGGCCACAGCATACATCTAAAACCTCTACTCCATGTTGATGGAAATCAAGTACTTTTAACGCTTCCGCCATGATGTTACTATAAATCCATATTGTGAAAAAATATCATGTTAATATTGTAAAAGATCGACACAAAAAAAGCTTATATTTCATTACAATCCTAATAGTTCTTTGGTGATAAAATGCTCGTCATGCAACCTATCGATTTCTTTATCGTCCTTGGGTAACATGTACGAACTTGACTCTACGGCATGATAGACTCTTCCGTTGATTACTCGTTGCTGTTGCTGCTGATGTTGCTGTTGCTGCTGTTGTATCGCGGATTTTTTTTCTTGTATAACATCGCTACTGTTGTTGATATTTTTTCTAGATTTTACCCTTCGACTACTAATGTCACTAGTACCCGAGCTACTTGTTGTAGTTGTAGTTGCTGTTGTTGTGCCTGCTGCTGTTGATTCGCGAGAAGTATTTCCTCCCATATTTTTATCACGTTTCTAAGAGGGGAAGTGAAGGAAAGAAGAGGTGTGAAAAAGAAACAAGGACGAACAAACAAGAAGAGAAATGCAAAAAGAAAAAATAAATTCAATTCAGTTGTGGTTCCACCATGTTATAAACTCCTTAATTTCGGAACAAGGCTTACAGGAAAGTGAACACAAAGAAAGTACATAATCTGATTGGGTTAATGTGCACCTTATAATATGATTAATTATAATATCCTCTTCCCTGTTTTTGGACAACCCTTGATTTTTGGTCTCCTCCTCCTCCTGTTCCAAACAACTCAAAATAAATAAATAAAATAGGGTCTGTGTTTATTATTTTACTGATTTCAGAGACGACAGATTCATTTCTTTGTCCCATTTTAAGCATCCACATGATATCACAATTATGATTTTATAAAAAAAAAGGGTAAGGTGATATACACATATGATACATTACCCCACTTTCTTTTTTCCAAATTATTATTTTTTTTTATTATCACGTATCACAGTAGTTGTGAACTTTAATTCAAATGAGGAAAGATTCAATTAACCTTCATATTCGTACATGAAATTCTCGTCACCAACATCGAATGCTTTCAATGTTTCAAGATAGACAGCATGAGCAGTCAAGCCCTGTAAGGCACTATAACGGAGAGCTACATTGGGTAAAGTATCGCGGTCCCAACACGAACTTGAAAATTTCTTTGCATTCAAACTATCAAAGTCCTTTTTGGCATCTTCGTAGAGTGATCTGTCTGGCCAGTCCTTCAAATAAAGCGAGATAGCTTGACTGAAAGTCATGAATTCATCTTCAGGGTTGTCATTGTTTGCTCGATATGACAAGTCGACACAAGGGCCAATAGGGAATCCAACCTTTTCAATCATTTCCGGTTGAATAATATCGGGGAACCAGCAGATACGCTTGATATTGGGATCCGTCAAAAGTTGGCCTAGCTTGGTCTTGATGATATTGTCAAAGTTATTCACATAACAGCATTTTTCAATGATGACTGTGTACGATTCTCCGGTACTCAAGTAGAGTTGAATTGCTTTCAGTATCTGCTTGTTGCTGGCCTTTGCAAAGTGGTACCCCATAGTCACTGTATAATTTAAACCAGGAGGTGGGATATTGATCATATCTAAATGATCAGGAGAATTCAGCAGAAGCATAGATAATTCTCTATTTCCATCTTCTTCATACAGAAACTCGCCATCAACATAAGTTGGTAGTTGGTGTACGAGTGACTTTTGGGGTGCTTTAGTTTCTTGAATACTACTCATTTTGTTCATTTGGAGTACTGGGAAATCATTGTAGTCGTCATCATAGTCATAGTCCTCGTCGCTATCGCTTTCACCATCGTCATCAGGGTTCATAATTCGAGGACCACTAAAGACCTTACGAACAGGGATTTGATTCATGGGCATCTCCATTGTATCAGGTCGGTTCTCCTCGTGCATCCAACCGTCTTTGCCATTATTATCGTCATGCATTTTACCTGAGCTGCTATCGCCAATTTGTCCGCCCCAATTGTAATTACTATGCGCGCTTGTATTAAATTTGATGCGTTCCGTCCGTTGCTGTTGATCTGCTGCAGGTTTGTTGTTGTTGTTGTTGTTGGACGACGAAGACGATGTTGATGGATGAATAGGTCTATCAATAGCATCTAAAGGAGTGTCTTTTCCCAACCTCTCCCAATCATCAATTGTTGAGCTAGCAAACGTTCTCCAAGAAGCAGAACTCATTTCGTTGCCCACAGGTTGGTAATTAGTGAAGGAACCGCCTTGATTACCCACGGTGATGCGATTCTTGAATTCTGCAGTGTATTTTGCCTTGTCAGGTTTAAATGAGGGACTGGATTTGATGGAAGAAGGAGAGTTCCAGGCACCTGAGGCTTGATCAGAGAGTTGTGGAGTGTTTCCTGAACTTTGAGAAGCACGAGTGACAGCAGGAGAACGATGACTTGCTACTTTTTTGAGGAAAGTAGGAGGATTAAAAAAGTAATGTATCAGTAAATTTTACTGATCAATTTCATTTGCACAAAAAGAGCTCGAAATTACCTGTAGTACTTGATTTATCTCTCCAATTACTTTGGTTCGAGTTATTGCGACTATGATCATTATTCCAAGAGGAGGATTGTTGTCTACTGCCTCGGCTGCCCCATGAACCTGCATTGTCTTGCACAGGTTTGTTACTGCTTTCTGATTTTCCGCCCCATCCGCCTGTGGTAGTAAATTTCGGAACGCTTCCACTCTCTCCCTTGTCCCCAGCAGAAGAAAATTGGTCATTTGGATTAGCAAATTGGGAAGTAGTGTTGTCACTCCACTGGATCTCTTCCGTAGGATTGGTGCCAGTACCCGTTTTTACATGCTGCTGTTGTTGATTATCATCGATTTCACCCCACGTGGAATTCTCTCGTTTTTCGGGATTAGGTAATAATTGCTCACCCCACCCTTGGGCATGTGGTTCATCGGATGTAGTTTTTCTCCAGTGATGAGAACCACTTGCGCTAGAAATGGAAGTACGCTTTTCTTGTTGTTGTGATTGTTTACCCCATTGTGAGCCAATTTCCTTGGGTTCGTTGCTCCAGCGAGACACGGGTTTCTTGGGAGTTGTCTCTGGTTCATCAGTAGTAGTTGTAGCAGCAGTAGCTTGAGGCCAGGCTTTTACGTTCTGACGAGGAGAAGATGAATAAGAAGCATTTTGTACAGATGAAGAAGGAGGAACAGTTGCTTCGGGTTGCTTAGGAGAGGCAATTTTTTGCTTGTCTGTGGTATTGATATGAGCCTGTCTTGGAGAATTGGATATGTTGCTGTTGTTACTGATGGAGGCTCTCTTTCGATTAGGTACAAAAGTAGGCGAATGGACGTTGAATGCATTCTTATTGCCGAGATTTGGACTATTATTGCTATTGTTGTTGTTGCCTTGATCAACGGGAAGACTTGTATCGATCTCTTTATCATTAATTCTAAACTTTTTGCCGGTACCGATAAAGGGTTGATCGTCCAAGACTTCTGTCCCCCAGCCGCCTGGAACAATCTCGGGAACATTGCTTGGTTTCGTGGGTATATGAGAAGAGAATACAGTGCCAGCATGATGACTTGATGAGCCAGCAGCATCAAGCTCTTGAGCAAGTTCAGAATAATTGATATCTTCCGAATCGAGCACTCTATCACCAATGAGGCCACTTGATTCACCTTGTCCTGAGACTTGCTTGATATATTCTTTCTTTGAGGCTTCGATAGCGAGCTCCATTTCACGTTTGAATTGATCATTTTCATCATCATAACCATCGCCAAGTGTTGTAATAATAGAACCACTCGCCTTCTTTTTTCCTTTCTCGGTAGAGCTTTTTGTTGTCAATGGAGGGGTGGCTGGAGTGCTTGGAGAGTTACTGGCAGAGATAATATTCACGAGACCTTGGTTTCCGACAGTAGCGTTGATCCCTTTAGCACGCAAGCGATGCCAATTATCGACGGCTTTTCTGCTTTCTACTTGAGTGATTGTAAAAGGCCAGAACTGGTTTTCTAAGGATTCATATTGCATTGTAGCTTCATGAAGAGCGACTACACTAAGCACATCAAATACAGCATAGACAAGGGCTCTTGGAGGTAAAGGAGACATGACCCAAATACAATTTTCACCAGTAAAGTTGAATTGGGTTCCATATTGTTTTGCTTTCTGAAATTCATTGTTTCCGATCCAGTCAGATGCAAACTTGTTCATGGCCGCTGATAAATTTAATTGTTCTACAGCAATGGGCTTTAATTTTGCTTGCAAATCTAGCACAGGCGCCATTTCGACCTGTTTCAGATAACACTCGATAGCCAACGCATCTGATTTAAACGACCAACCGATGACATTTAATTCTTCACTTTCCAGAATAGGCTTCAGTTTATCAGTCATCACATCCACACCCAATTTATCAACTTGAACTGCATAGCCCTTCTCTTTAGAAACACCCACTTGCAACAGTTTAAGTTCGGGAAGTGCATTTTTTTGGCCCAAGAACTCACAATCCACAGCGATATAAGGTGCATTGTAGATATCTTGAATCATTTGGTCCAGCATTTCTTCGTTAGTGACTGCGATTGCTATGGCTGTGGTGCCTCCGCTATCTCCCAAGTCAATATGAATCGTATTGTCGTCAATACGTTTCCAATTGGATTCCATATTGTAACTCACGGGAGCAGGATTAAATGTAGATTTCTTGGGTACAAATGGTGGTGGTGGTGTTGTTGTACTTGTAGCAATGGGTGGTGGAATATAACTTTTCATTTGTTCGAAAGTTCTTCCATGAGTTAAAAGTTTACGCATAGCAGCAATAGCCTCGTCCACCAAAGCATAGTTGCTTGTCTCTAATGTTGTCAGCCAACAATATGCAGTTTCCACAGAACGTAAAGTGTTCTGCCAATACTGATGCTCTGTTACTGTAAAACCAGTCTCTGATTGTGTCATTATGAGAGTCCTGAATATACAAAAGTAGTAAAAAGAAAATAAACGAACAAAGAAAAAATAGTATCCCAGTGTGTCAAGTTTTACATGCCAAACTCATACATACACACACACGCGCGTGTGTGCGAGCGAGCGCTGGGAAAGAATATAATTTGCCCAACCAGATGACGTCTAATAATTTCTTTGTTCTCTCTCATTTTTTCTCCCCTTTCAAGGTCAATATGAATCTGATACAATCTAGTACATTTCATAGTTCGACAGTAACAATAGATGAACTTTTAAAAGACATTGAGAAGCAGGTAAGAATCTGTTCTCCATTAACAACTTTAAAACTCGATCTTAACGTTTGCATAAACTTGTATGATAATAAAGCTATTACTTTGGGAAGATCTCGGTAAAGCTTGGAAAGTCAAACTCACGCCAGTAGACGATGCAGACTCTAGCGATAATAACACAGATATTTTTGTAAGTACTTTTTCGCAAAACTCTTTTGACTCGCAATACTAAAAGCAATTTTTACAGCATGGATTTGAAACATCGGTAGGAATAAAAATAAGTTTACGCGAAAATCTGAAAAAATCTGTTCAACGCGTTCCTAAATTAAATTTTTAGTCCCAAAAAGTGCATAAAAATGAAGCGAAATTTGGAAAACTGATAGCTGCACAGAACTTGCAACTAGTTCAACTCGCATCTTGTGCAAAGTTAACACAAGATACAATGAAAACAATACATCAATTTCAGGTGAGCTATACAAATGGTTTCTTTTATTCTAGCTTTATTAAAGTCAGTTTCCCCAGCGAAATGAAGATGAATTAAGGCATAAAATAGAACTGACTATGCGAGAGGTAGAAATATCTACACTGAAAAGAAAATTATTAGCGGCAGAGGATATGCTCATGCCCAAGAGCGATGAGGTTCGTCAGCACATTATACTTAAAAACGCTGTTCCTATAGCTCATTGCTTGCAATTACAGTCAATACATGATAGCGCAACAGACAAAGACGAAGAAGAGCGTATAGCCAGCTTAACGCGCGAACTCAAAATTGCTCAGTTAATGATACAAATTAGAGATGTAGAGATGAATGCAATACGAGAACTCATTCAAGATATAAACGATACAGCAATACTCGAACGCAATTCGATCCTAGAACACGATATACAAACGCAAAAGCAAAAATTCCATAAATTAATTGATAGCATACTACATAGCACGAAATCACTACAAACCCTTTCATCAGGGATACAGCAGGCAGATGAAGTGCGAAGGTTACACTCTATGCTGAATTGTCCTTCTGATGATTATCACAAGGCAAATCTACAAAGAGTGAAAAAACGAAACAGTCGTGAAAGGTCTCCACATTCTGTGAAACCTCTTGGTAATCTAGCGAGCGGTTTACTCGAATCTTTAAATCAAAACTTAGCAGACGACTCGATGAATAGTCAAGGATATCTACTATCCAACTTAACAACGCCGATTCCATCGTCTGTAGTGCCTATTCCACGAAATAGAAATAGCGTATTACCCAAGAAAACATATTTGGAAAATGCAGTTGTCAATAACCGCCAAAAAGAATCCTTCATCACTGCTAATGTAGTACAACCTTCTGCTCCAGTGATAGACAAAGCTGAAAAAGTAGATAGGCTACCGTCTATTGCTTCACTGATGCCTGAAAACACACTTGATAGCAGTGTAAAATCTACATCGCCTCCCGACTACGCATTATATGGCAACTCACCAGAAAACACCTCTTCATTGGATTTACTCTCATCCGTGTGTCCCTCACCAGTGCCAAGCTCCACCATGCTAAATAGCAATAAGAATGAAGAGTCGCTTGTAACGAACAAACTTCCACCTATAAAGATACCAATATCAAAATTAAGTATACCCTATAATAATAATAATAATAATACTAGTAATGCACCTACTACTACCACCACTACCACCACCACTACCACCACTAAGAGACCGCCAACGGAGCTGATAGATTCAAAGAAAGGTAATTATAGTAATTACAGCGCTTATCTTTACATATTATACCAATAATCCTTACTTGTTTGAGTAGTGAATGATCCTTTTGCATACAAGAGACTAAGGACATTTGTCAAGTTTAGACCAGACGAGACGAAATGAGCCTGAGCTGCCCGCAATCCACAGTCACACATTTAATTTCTCGTGTTTTCGTTTTTTCCCTCTTCTTCCCTTTCACTTTTCTGATTTTATACACAAAAAGAAGAATATCACTATGAAAAAGAAGTACAAGACCAAGTTCCCTGTTGTAAATATATACTCGTTGTTTATTGAAATGAATTGACATAATAAATAAATTATTTTTCATGTTCTGTTCACGACATATTAGGCTCGTATCAAAAAGATTATGCAATTAGATGAAGATGTAGGAAAAGTTGCCCAAGCTACACCAATTTTGATCTGTAAGTTAGATTGACAATTCCTTCTTTCATTGTATAATGTCTTGACTTGTCTTTCTATACATTTAGCCAAAGCCTTGGAATTATTCATGCAACAATTGATAGATCAAGCTTGTCAAGAATCTCGTACTCGCAACGCCAAACGTTTATCAGTAGCCCATTTGTAAATATCAATGCTCTAATCTTGCCTTTCGATTAATGCAATTATCCTAAATAATAATATTTTATAGGAAAAAGACCATTGAAACAGTAGATCAATTTGACTTTTTAAAGGACATTGTCTCCAGCATCCCAGATCCTTTAGACACACAAGGCTCTGAAGATACATCAAAGCCAGCACGAGCAAGTAGAAAACCAAAGGCAGTTAAAGAGGAGTAATACACCTCTTTGTTTTATCTTTCCTTCTCCACTTCTTTCATCCTTTCTCTCTTGTACAATAGCCTTGATATTTCTCCTTATGGTGGGATCTTTTTTCATTTTTATCATAGTATCCTTATCACCTTTTCCAGCTCTCTCAATAAATACACACCCTGCGCTTATGAAAATAGTTTACGTTGCAGCGCGAGAAAACTTCACTTGGCTAAATAGTTTATGTTGCAGCGCGAGAAAACTTCACTTGGCTAAATAGTTTATGTTGCAGCGCGAGAAAACTTCACTTGGCTGTAGTGTACTGATTCTCTTAAATATCCGGGTCAACATCTTGTGCTCTCCATAGGAAATTTATCAACTATATATTAGGACCAGTTTAAAGAGCAAAAGCTCATTTAAATAGTAGTGGCCTTGCTAAAATCAACAGATCATGTCGATCTGACACTTTCAGAGCTATGATAGTCCTTGATCTCTCTTGCAAAGATTTTCTCTGAGCTATAGGAAATTTCATACGCAGAGTGACTTATGAAAATGCCTCATTTCCAATTTGATTTGAACAACTGCAACACTGTGTACAGATACAAACTTATCTCAGTAAAGTTATTGAATAAAAAGACGGTTGTAAAGGATATTAATATGCTCCAAATGAACTACATATTTTATTCAATCGACTGTAAAGGTATTTTCAGAGCAGAAGAAAGGGTTATAAAGATAGGGTATCATGGTGGTGGGACTTATTCAAGGCGCAAAGTCCAAAAATCGGGTATCATGCAGAAATAAAGATCAATCGCTGATCTGAATCGTCGTCGATACATCCTGGGGGAGACAATGGTTGGTTCCTTTTTACCTCCTCCAAGCATACCAGATTCCTTGACCCAGCTCTCCAGCTTTTTATCCCAAGTAAAGGTTCGGATGAAATCTACAAGTACGTAACCATTAGTTTATGCTTTTTACAGATAAGTTCCTTGCATAGAATACTTTACCAACAATACCAACAATCATCTCATTCGTGTCCTCATCAAATCCTACTAGCAAGGAGTAATCCATCACATCGAGATTCAATAAAAATTGAGTATCATTAAATAATGAGTCTGATAGGTTGTATTTCGTATCAACTCTCATGTACAGTGGAGTCTTGCTAATAACTATTTAATAATCAAGTTGAGTTAGACTTCTCCCCGCTCGCTAAAAAAAGTATTCAATTTGCACCTACTTTCAACCAAATTTTCATCAAGGTATACTTCAACGTCCTTGCCAGTCTTTTCTGCGTAACGATTTCGCATGGATCCTTTCAGATCATACACCTACACGTGAAGTTATCAGCAACAATCAAGACGTAAAACTGAATCAAAGTTCTTGTGAACTATAACTTGCCTCCTTCACATTCGTGTCATAGAACAAGTTTTCCATAACGAGAATATCCATTTTCATGGATTTACCACTGGCATTGTTGTAGAAACCTATTCTGTAAAGACCAAATATCTTGCACAAAACTGTAGGTATCTTCAGAATATAAAGGTAAGCACAGAGCTAACATGATCAGACTACAAATAGTACTCACTCCTTTGTCAAATACTTCATTAAACATGTACAAAAAGTACTTGTTTGCAGAGCCCAAAAACGCATCCATTTCATACTTTGATATTTGTTTGATTAAAAATCTTTCATCTAGGAGATAATAAATCACTTCAGCATGGTACCATTTAAATTTATCTGCTATGTAACCTACCTTTTGTCTTCAAGAAAGTAGATCCCGACTTCCCTCCAGCTGTATCCCATGTAGTACATCTTGCCAAAGACGAAATAAATATTTCGTCGCAACCACAACTCTTTCTCAACATATCGAACTGTTCTGCAAAATAAATTTTGCAAGTAAAACTTGTGGACCCACCCTTGAAAGCTTAACACATATAAAAATGTTTAGAATATCCATTCTTACGTATGCTAAAATTTCAACACTTACAAAACTTCCATGGCCT
Source organism: Mucor irregularis B50 (assembly GCA_000587855.1). NCBI lineage: Eukaryota > Fungi > Mucoromycota > Mucoromycetes > Mucorales > Mucoraceae > Mucor > Mucor irregularis. The sequence continues at coordinate 283,955 of KK076504.1, read as the reverse complement.
TTCTCTTTCGTCTGTTTCAGGAAACATTTCCAAAAAGAAAGGCTTTGTTTCTTGATGTGAATTTTGACCGCCTTGTAATTGGTCTACAATGGCAATACTGCTTTCGGTTTTTTCTTTCTCAGATTCACTTGGATCGTATATATTGTTGGAGGCTGTAGCCTTTGACATTCTCAACTCTCTCTTTCTGTGTAGTTTCTCATTGTAGAAAGTACTTCCTAGCATGTAAGAGATGATACTGCTAGGCTCATCTTCTCTAACCAAAATATTGGAATCTGCAAAAATATGCTCGGTGGGCGAACTTTTGAGGACGACATCTGTTAGTACACACCCTCTACATTTCTATTTTCCAATTTTATAGACTTACAATGGGTATTCTAAAGGCTGTAAATTACTGATACTTTTTTCTGCGAGAACGTAGGTAATCGCCTTCATAATAGAGTTTTTACCACTCACTCCAGGAGACCAGTCGAGAGTTGCAGACGAGCTACCAGCATCTATTATTTAAACAGTTTAATGTATTAGTATTTGTCACTTGTATTAAACAGGATAAAGGTATAATATTACTCAAAGTGTTTCTTGATTGTAATACAGCCTCCATAATAGCGTTCCCACTGAGAGTTTTCGAGATAGGCTCGAAACTTGTTACATCATGAGTTGATTTTCTGCTGTTTTCTCCAACCATTCCACAATCTACGCTCAAGTAGGGCAAGGTACTGGTTTCCATTTGCAGTTGATGTTCCCGGTTGAACTGTTGTAACTCCAACATACTAGGTACCAACTCACGACCTAAGGATTCATCATATTCGTCGGTAAACATTAAAGAAAACGTCTTGTGTTGGAAAGGTAACAGCTCGTCCTCGTCTTCAGATAAAGCGCATCCGTCACCATCTACCTCATGATCGTCGTCATCGTCAGAAATAGCTTCGTCTTCAGAAGAGGAAGAAGATTCGTCATGGTTTGCAATAATTTCCTTGATCTTTGTATAAGGCTCCAAGGAAGCTTTACTCGGCAGGCGCTGACGTATGTTGCGGATCTTCCCCTCAGATAACTTTCGACCGTGGTGGTAATGGTGGTGTATAGGAATAGGCAAATGTGAGTTGCCAAGACCAATACCAATATTGTTGGAAAATTTGATCATGGCAGTAGATGACGAGCTGCCGCTTGGTTTATCCAGAGTCCCATGGTTGGTGATTGAACTGAGCACAGGAATACGACCTCGATTTGCTGTGTTATTTAGTCCAACTGTATTACCAGTGGCCTTCAAGTTTTGCTGATAATTCAATAAATTTCCTGTTGACACTCCTCCAACAATAGCCATCGTACGAGATCTAGGACGGGCTACGGCTTCTTGAGCATTGACTTGACTGGGTGTGATGGTTTGAACATTTGAAGTGGAAGCTGTCGAGTTGAGAGCAGTCAAACCTTCTCTAGTATTGTTATTATTACTTGCACGGTTGGAAGAAATGTGAGTGTTGAGTCCCAGTTTTTTGTCGATAACTGGTAAAATAGGTGGTGAATTAGTGGTAGGAGGGCCCATGAAGCCATACCGATAAGCGATAGACGATCTATCTTGTAGCTTGGCGGCGTAAGGGGAGCCACGATAAAAGTTTACCTTGGGAGGAGCAGGTGGCGCAGGAGGTGGAGCAGGTGAAGAACTGGTAGCAGTATTACTGTTCGAACTAGACGGAGTTGTCATGAACAGATTAGAGGAAGACTCGAAAAATTGAGATTTTCGATTTGCAGCTTTGTTCTGGCTCTGATCAGCAACCCTCTGACGAGATGACGACTTTTGCTGCTGAGCACTGTTGTTATTTCCTGGAGAGGGAGAGCTCTTTGATTTGCCGACCATCGGATCAGGTAGTAGACCAGCCAGACGTTTGTAAGCTGTCGAGGATAACATAGGAAGTGCTGCAGCATGACGAATCAGCCTAGAAGAATTGATTTTTTCTTCGATGCTTTCACCCTTGTTGCTTTGATTGTTTGTAGAGTTAGAGGGCATAGGATCAGGCTGCTTGATTCTGTTTCCTGGTGCTAATCTAGGTGCCGTTGTTGGAGTTATCAACGATGTGGAAGAGCCCATAGGAGATGGTGGTGGCGCTGAAGGTGATTTTTTATTTTCCACTATTTCAGATTTTTCCAGATATTTTTGCTGCTTTTGCTTTTGCTGTTTTTTGTCTTCCACTTGCTCCTTCTTCTTTTTCGGTGCATCCTTCATCAACTCCAAAGATAAGCGGCGAGCTACACTAGGGTCCAAGTCCCTAGTATCTTCGTCCAAGATAGGATCTCTTGGTGATGTAGGCGATGAAGCCAACAGAACACTGTCTGTACTATTTTTCTTTATGGTAAGTTGACGTTTATCATTTGTCTTGCTCGTATTTCCATCTTTGGGTTGATCGCTGCTTTGCATAAACATTTGATCGAATCGCTTTAGTTCATCAAACCATGGATATGATTCCGTCGGTGATTCACCTAAACTAGGTTGCTCCTTGAGAGTCAAGTTCACAGGTAGACTAGTGTCAATGTCATCGACACGGTTAGATATGCCATGAGGAGCAATAGCAGAAGAGGTGTCTAATCCAACATCCAATAATGGGAGATCAGCAGCCTCAATAGCCCTTTTCGTTCTCAAGTTCAAATTTGAAACCACTGGAGTAGCATTGTTGCTGTTGTAAAGACTTTCAGCAGGAAACATTTTACGAAGATGATTAGTCGTCAGTCTACGTAACTCTCGCTCGGGTCTAACAAATCGTCTAGCCAGATCAATATATTTCAAATCCCAATTAACAGCATGATTTTGAAGTTCAGCGAGCACATTGTTAAGCTGTAACGTATCTGTCGGTGCACTTGTCGCATATTCAGACTGTAGTTTCTGTAACAAGTTCTTCTTATTTTTGAGAGCCTCTTGAGACATTTCTTGTAAATGCTCCTTGCAAGTATCAATCATGTTGGGCTGTACAATATCGTAAGAGAAGTTCTTGTTTCTTTCAATGATGGAGTCGAAAAACTTGGCGATTTTCGATCTCGTTGAGTCTAACGAAGCGTCTTTGATCATGATTTGTTGTTTGGGACTGTAGCGTAAATGCAAAGAGGGGGGTTGTACTTCGACAACACGTACCATAGCATGTGTGAAATTCACAGACAAATTCTGTATTCTGAAGGATAGCGTATGGTCACGGAACAAGCCATGGGGACAACCACTTATATCACCATCCTCGGTTGACGTAAAGTAATCGCCTACACCCACTTCATCATTGCGGCCATATAATGGTATAGCATCAGATTGATAGAACAACAACTCCATAAATTTACCGAAAGAGTATCGCTGCAGGAGATCTGAAATAGGTTTCCAACTGTGCACCACTTTGCATATATGACATTTTGTTCGAAAAGAAATGTGGATTTTTCGCAATTGTTCGTCACGACTGATATCAATTCTCTCTTCTACGACTGGTTCCTCATCATTATTGTCTAATTCGTACAACACTTGCACTTTGATCTGTGCGTTGCCGTGTGAGTATGTTCGATCGTGATCAATCATCAAACCTTCGCAAATCTTGCTTCCACATTTGGTGTACGCCTCTTTCACAGCACTAATAATATACTGACCAAGTGTAGAGTCGCTGCTAGGGTCATAATAGTTGTATGTCTCCAAAACCGCTTTTTCACAAGGAATGGCATGGTTATTCATCGGATTTGTTGTACGATGCACCAAAATTTCTTGATGGTACAGCGGAGATAGATGCTGGTGAATCCCGTCAATATGCTTCTTGAATACATACCACGCTTGCAAGTGCAAATCTTGAAAGTGACGGTACTCCAAATCATGTTCTAAATAGATATCAAATGACTTGAGATAAAACGGCATTGCCATCAAATCAATGGGAATTGGGGGGATGGCGGATTTATTCCCGGTTCCTTTTTCCGATTCACTCACAATAGCGTCAATTCCACTCGTAGTGGCAAGAACATTGCCAGTAATGTTGGGGCCCAATCTCTCACGAATCAAACCAATCAACTTTTTCTGTGCTTCACGTAACTTGAGCAAGATATGAGGAACAGGAAGAGTGACACCGGGAGAGATGGATAGTGTGGTATTCTGATACTGCTTCAATACCGTGTTGATAGCTGTCAAACAGATGTCGTCGTCCTCCACTACAATTGTATCATGCTGATATTGCTGTTGCGTTCGCTTTTTGGATGCATTCACATCGACTGTGTTTACCGTCACCTGCGACTCAGCTACAGACAAAGCAGAGATACTTTGAGTTTCCACAGCCTGTGTATCCACAGATGCTCCGTCCGCAAACAAGGAGCCGTTTGTCACTTTCCCGCTATTCTTGGAGTAGTGTAAAAGTGTAGATGAATCGTCCTCATGACTATTTCTCAATTCTCCGTTTTCGTCCTCATCCAATGAATCGTAGTCGTACATAACGGGCAAGTTCCATCTTCGCAAATCAACAAAGTCCTTTCGTAACTGAGCTTCTAAATTGATGTTGTTTACCACTGTCACCATAAACCTCATGACGTATTTGATGGTATACAAAGTATTCAGGTCACCTCCACGTAATAAGACAGTCGCACCTCTTTCTTTTGGACATTGATCAAACATTAAAAATGTTTTTCGTCGATTGGGTAGAAACTCATGCATTATGGTTAAAGTTTCAAACAATCCACAACATCCTGGTGGTACACCCTTTGCGTTCCATAACTCGTTTTTATAGTTAAAGATGGTAGCATCTGCGCAGCGAACAATAGCATCCAATTTCTGCTTTTTGATATTGTACGCTACAACAATCTTTGCTTTGTTTAGTCGCTCAATTACTGTACGGGACACGTTGGCTGCAATAAGAACGATCGAGGGTTTCAAACCTATAATTTGATCCACTAATGCGTTCATATGATCTCTCTCCCATGCCAATAGCCGATCAAATTTGAGATACTCTTTTCTTGCACCCGCATCGTTATTTCCAATCGCATTCGCTGCTGTTGATGTACTCGTACTCGTACTGCTGAATCCGTCCAAATCAAAGTTCAAGATCAGAATACGAGGGTTTTCTATCTTTCGAATCATGTCCTTGTGAACGACATTTTTTGATAGTACCACACCACTGATTAAAAAGCTATCCTTTGGCAATCCACCAGGAATTTTTTTGATTTTGACATAATGATTCATGTTGAACGAATCTTTCACGCGAATATGAGGCTGCACTTCATCTGCGATTGTCAGTAACAGTTTCATCATAACATCTTCCCAGGCTTGATGACTCTTCGTCCTAACACCACATTCTTCCAATAAATGTCGTAAAATATTGCGCATAAGGTAAATTGAAGATTCATCCCATTGATCATGTTTAACGCACGTAGGTTCCTCAGTCGACGTCATGGTCAAGATCTGATTCCGCACATGATCAAGATCTTGAGTTATTGATTGTCCACTGAGATGCTGGTGTTGTAACGAAGGACTTGTGCCATATTGTATATTCACACTACCGCTACTTTCGTTTCCACTACTCGAACTTTGATTTGAATTCTCCATTCTGATACTTGCCGTTGTGATAGGGGTGTTTCTCATTAGGCTCTTTGTTCGCACACGAACATGGCGCGTGGATGATGAGCTTGTGATATTACCTCCAATTAAATTATTGCTGATCCCGCCTCCTCCATTACCTCCGTTGTTGCCATTGTTTGTCAATCCTACACCATTCACATTCCCGCTATCTGATAAACTCAACCTTCTGCGAATGATACTGTTGGATCTCTCGTTCGCGGCGGTATTAGATCGCATAAACCATGACGCTTTCGTTGTGCTCGTACTTGAGCTCAGCATGGGCGTCACATTGGCGTTTGAAATCGTAGGTGAATCTGGGTACTCGTCGAAGAAAGGAGGAATGTTTGTAAAAATGCCTGAAGCAGGTCGTTCTCCTCCCAGGAAATTCAGCAAGTTGCGAGGGTTTTTATCCCATCTCCTTGAGTCGTCGTCTTCTACCTCGTAATATTCCGCTGCTAGATGATGAATCGCTGGTCCTTGAGCAGAAATATTTGCAGGATGAGGACCGTTGTATCCGTGATTGGCATCAGGGTGAGCTGACGTGCCAGATGCTATGAACGAGTTCCGCCGGAATGGCATAGGTGAATTCAACTGTTGCTGTTGTTGCTGTTGACGGCCCTCTAGAGTAGCTAGACTGGTATCGATACCCAATGAGTTCATGGTGCTAGTTCGCGATCGAGGCGTAGTCCTTAAAAAAGTGTTTGTGAGCAGCTTTTTAATGCCCACATCTACGTCACTGGTTGGTTGATGATGTGAGGATGATGTCGAATTGGAAAAATGAAAGTCGATATTAGGACGCTGTATCTCAAGACTATTCGTGGATCGCTCGAACTCTTCATCACTGCTGTTATCATCATCATTGGGCAAGAGAAAAGTTCTCTGTTGATGCTGTTGTTGTTGAAGTTGAGGTGTCAAGTCTGCGTTGCTCGATGAATATCCATACCCATCCTGTATAGACATGGTATCGTCGGCTTTATGAATCTCAAACTTGAGATAACAATCATTACACACTCGCAATGAGTGGCTTGTATGAATGCTATTTCCTAAGCACTTAGAGCAGAAAATCCTACCTAATTATGAAAAGTGAATAAGAGTTAACGAGAGTGCATTTTGAAAATAAATAACTTTGTATTCATCATACCACATGTTCTACAATGGTGTTTTCTTCTAAATATATTAAATGGAGCATTACAATCAAAGCATTCTCTGCATTGTTCGTCGGGCATCCAAAAGTCTTTGTTGCTGTCTATGGATTCTTCGCCCCGTAGTCTGTTTAATATACGACTAAGCGAATTGGTATTAGAGACAGAAAACGTAGTTACTATGGACTGGGTATCACTGTCAATAGATGGCGTTCTTTTTGTGGGTATAAGTAAATGTTGTGGGTAATCTATTTCTTGCTTTTGGTTTAAATCCTCATCAAAAACAATACGCTTATTTGTCGTATTTGATTTGATGGACGATTTTGATTCTGGCTTTGCTGTAGCTGGAGTACCAGTAGAGGTAGTGGTGGAAGCAGCTGTGGTATCGATTGCGGTAGTAGGTGCTACTTCCCTTATATTTTTAGGGGTGATTGTAGCGGAAGAACCTGCTGTTGATAATTTGGGGGCGGAAGCTGTTGTTGTTGACGCTGCGTTGGTCGTATTTTCGGCCGACTTTTCAACATCGACAGTTGCGGGACTTGGAACAGTAGCGGACTCGTTTGTTATAAGATCTTCTCCTTGATCAACAACCATACCACTTTCATTAGATAATACAATGGAGATCGTTCGAGTTGAAGACGATGGGGATGTGGGTTGCTGAGGACCTGTTACGGCTGTTTTGAACTTTTGAAAGAATTTTGAAATCATTCCTTCCCCCTCCCCTTCCGTAATAATATTAAAGGTCGTTAGAGAGTTCGGATCGTCATAATCTGATCGAGACATCTTCTCCATTGGAGCTTAAATCTACAAGATAAACCGAAGTCAATTATGAAATCCCTAATAGTAGTATGTAGAAAGAAACAGTTTTATTCAGAAACGAATAAAGGGGTGCGACGTCTTTGAAAAGACGACGGGACACGACCGTAGTACAGATCATGTGAGCTGAATCGAGCACGCATGGGAGCATTTCTTCATAACAAAGCATAAATCATTGCCACTAAACATCTTCAAGGTTTACAAGTTGGTTTCACTGGATATATATATGTTTTGCAGCCGTGCTCTATCAGTCAAGAGACATCTACTAAGGTGTATGCCTCGTTTTCAACCAGCGAAAGAGTAACTGGACTCTTGTTTATGCCGCCTTTAACGTTCAACCTTTTAGATCAGTTGACCATTGTTCAGATAAGCCAGCATCCTTTCCTTTATCAACTCATCTTTTTATTAGAGACTTGCTACTAATAAGAACTGCAAATTTATCCTTATATATATAGCCGCGATCTCATGAAAAATCCCAAGTCTGTAGATGCATAGCTATTATGACGCATAAGGGCTAGCTGATGCCGTCTGTCACTTCAATGATACAAGCCAGCTTCTTTTTACAAATGTGGAAAAGTGTTGGATAATGACGTATAAAACGGGGCAACTGTTCCTAAATTTATGCGCTTTGTGTGACTTTGCGTGCGGGAATTCATTCAAAAGTCCATACAATACTTGGAGCCAAGATACTCTTCTCACTGCTTTTCTACACTTATATCTATAATGAAGTCAGTTACTCTTGCTTCAGCAGAAGATAAAAACACTGTTCGAAAGGCAGTGCCAACTTCAGTAAATTATCTATTTACCTTGTTGAAAAGTATTCAGCCTTTTAACGTCTTACCTTGTAGAAAATTTTCACGGCTGGTGTTGCAAGGTTACATGTTGCTAGTCCCGATCCTTCCAAGTGGACATATTCTCAATGTTGGGGAGCGGCTGCGTTTTGTATTGACAAGGCGAAAAACAACTCTTTCTTTATACGACTCATTGACTTGGAGGTAAGTTACTTTGAGAGTACTTTTGTCTTTCCGTCATATCTAAGCGACAATAAAGAATCAAGCAGGTGTCATTTGGGAACAAGAACTCTACGAAGGATTCAATTACACCAAGGACGCTTCCTTTTTTCACACGTTTGAATCAGATGTAAGTTGGGCTATTCGGGAAGTGAATGCGGTGCTTGTAAGATTGACATTTAGGGTACATAGGATTGCTTAACTGCATTAGAGTTTGTGGATGAGGGCGAAGCTGACACCTTCTATAAAAAAGTACAAGGACGTGATTCCTTGACTTCAAAGGCAAGCGGTGGTGTCGGTGGAGTATTTTCTGGAAGTAAAAAGACAAGCGCTAATAGTCAGAGCAAAAGACGAAGCAAGATTGATAAAAATCATATTGGTATGCCAGCAGACTTTAGACATGTGGGTCATATTGGTTATACGGCAGGAAAAGGATTTAGTATTCAGAATAACGATCCAGAGTGGAGCGGAATATTTGATCAATTGAAATCTCTTGGTATTTCTGCAGATGAAATCAACGATAACCAAGAGTTTATTCAAGAATTTTTGCAGCAAAATGGAACTACAGCTCCAAATGCTCAGCAGCAACAACAGCAACAGCCACAATACAACGCAACTCCTCCTGTACCACCATCTTTCCCTAACAATAATACCAACACTCAAAGAAAGAAAGCACCTCCACCTCCACCTCCCCCAGGTAATTATTTAACAATATCACAAGATTGTAAAAATAGAGTGAGATGGCTAATTGTTATAAAATAGGTCGCCATCACGCACCTCCTCCTCCTCCTCCTCCCAGAAGATCGAATGCCCCTCCCCCTCCCCCACCAGCAAGAAACAACAATATGGCTGGACCTCCTGTACCTAAACGTGGTGGTAGACCCGTCCCACCTCCCCCACCTGGAAGAAACAATATGGCTCCTCCCCCACCACCTGCCCCTCCAATGATGGGTGGCGGACCTCCTCCACCCCCTCCAGCTCCACCAATGATGGGCAACGGTGGACCACCACCTCCTCCAGCTCCTTCAATGATGGGTGGCGGTCCCCCACCACCACCACCCTCTGGTCTCCCAGCGGGTGGAGCACAAGCAGGAAGATCAGATTTGATGGCATCTATTCGTGCAGCAGGTGGTTTTGGTACTCTTAAATCCTCAGGTAAACTTCGCGGTGCTGAAACTGTTGATCGCAGTGCTCCCGCTGTGTCAAATGGAGGAGCTGCCGTTGCTGGCGCTGCTGCTGGAGCTGCTGCGGGTGCCGGCGGTGGTGATTTAGCTTCAAGTTTAGCCAATGTACTGAAACAGCGTCAACAAGCTATGCAAAGTGACGACGAAGACGAAGACGATGATGAATGGGAATAGATATGTATACTTGTATAAATAAAATTTTTGATATTGACCATATAGAGAGAATGAATTGGACTGCGGGCGGCGGCATGATTGAGTTTATAATTTTTGTGTGGTGTGTTTTCTCAGTGTTTTGCTCCTCTTTGTTAGTTTTGAGTAAAAATATGGACTCTAGACTATGGCATCCTAATGAACAACTACTCTTGCGTGCAGCAGTTCGATATAAGAAGCATGACGGTACTTTGTTCGTCACACCTCAAAGAGTGGCCTGGCAGCAACAAGGATCTTCGCAGTTAACACCCTCAATCTATTATAATGATATTCAGGGTAAATTCAAGCTTCTTCAAACTGCTAAAATGTTTAGCAAGCTTTTCTCTAATTAATTTATATTTGTCATTAGCCTTGGCACAAACTCCTGATGGTTCATCCAAAGTGCTTTTGAAAATATCGGCTAAACCACCCATTTCAAAAGATTACACCTTCCAATTTACTTCTGCAAAAAACATTCAAGAAAGAGAGGCGATCAAAGCACAAATTGCTGAATTATTAGCTCGTGTTAGAGGTTTAAGTTCTTCCTCTGCAGTTGGTACACCAGCACCTATTACACCCTCTTCTGTAGCTGCATCACCTTCACCATCCACACCACAGTCTGTCAATAACACAGCGTCTCCCATTCCTTTACAGCAACAGGCAACCACCAACAACTCTAGAACTGGATCTCCATCGCCTGGCAGCCCAAAAACAACTTGGAGAAACGAAGAGTTTCAGGATCGAAAGCACCTCTTAACGACAAGTAAAGAGTTACAAACGTTGCATAAAGAGTTGGTTGTGATAGGAAAGAGCGTTGATGAAGAAGATTTCTGGTCTAGTCCGTATGTTAAACGTATAAGACAAAAGCTAAAGAAGGATGCAGTATCAAGAGAGGGTAAACAAAAGGGTAAATCTTCTCGTATGGTAGAATTAAAGCCTGGCCAACAAGAAGGATCCGATATAAAGTATACTTTGACAAGCCAGATTATACATAATATTTTTACAGAATTTCCCTCAGGTAAAGTAGTTTTGAAGAAAGAGTATAACACAATTACATTAGTTCTAACCCACACCTCGCTACCGCATAGTCAAAAGGGCCTATGATACCAATGTTCCTGACAAGGTATTGTATAAAAAATGAGTCTATTCATCGTACACTCGTACTAATCAGCATCAACCTTAATATAGATGTCAGAACAAGCATTTTGGAAGCGATTCTTAGCATCAGAATTTTTCCATCGCTCACGTACGGGTGGTAGATCTCAGTTGACACCTTATGATGATATTTTTGATCGCTGTTTGCAGGAAGAGGACGATGGTATGTGTAATATTTGGAAGATCCACAACAGATCTAACATGCTTTTTTCCGAAAACAGAAAACTCGAAACCCCCACCAATGTCTCGTATGGATAAAATACGTTTCGACATCGATTTATCAACAACTGCGGAGGATCATTTAGACAGTGGAAATGCACCTGATTTCACAATGAAACCTGGAAGAGAGGCACAATCGTTACCATTGATTCGTCGATTCAACAAACATTCTTCGCGAGTGCTTGAAACTGCACCTTCGTAAGTATTGACGAAAAAAGGAGATAAATATATACTGGATTAAACAATTTTCACTTAGAAAACTGAGGCGAGAGGTGCCTACATTCGAGGAAGAAATAGAAAAAGATGTGATTATAACAGAGTTAATGGATGAACCACCGCCAGAAAAAATTATTCTAGATATTCAAGATACCAGACGTTATTTCGAGAGTCAAACTGGAGGATTGGATGAGATGAAGATTAATGAGGAAGTATGTTATTGGTTTTGATTGCAACTAGCGAATGTGATTTATTGATGTGATTATGGTTACTTTAGGATACCAGACAATTATTGAGTGGGTATAAGCGGAAGTTTCAAAGTTGGCAACCAGAAATGGCGAAGCAAGTCATGGACCCCAAGATGTCGGATAAAGTGTGTGTCTCTTTAACAGCAACCATTAAAAGAAAGATCAGAAATGAAGACAAATCCACAAATGGTACTTTTTGTACGTTACAGTTACGCTATACTTAAAACTGACTTGGATCTATAGAAATTAAGCTACCCCCGCAAATTCAGCATAAAGTTCAGAGCTATCACTCTGCAACGAATGAGATTTTGCGCCATTTTTGGTCTTCTTTTGAACCTTACAAGCCAGAAAAAAATCTTCGTATGATTGAAGGATTACATAAGCAGCAAGAAAAATTGAAAGAAATCCTAAATATAGTTGCTAATCATGACGGGGATCCTGAGCGTTGTAAACAGGTATGCCACTTTTTGATCTTGTTTCTGTTTCGATCTTGGTTTAAAATATCTAAATTTAATTTCATATTAGACCTTGATGCCTGTTTTGCAAGCAGTCGATAGAGCGTTAGAAACTTCAAAGAAGCGTGGTAAAAAGAAGCGTGTATAAATAAAATCAAATGATATGTATATAAATAAAGTTGCTGTCAGACATGACGCCTTTTGCACAAAACCTCCATATGTCTTAGATGTAACTCTAAACTTGTAGTAATTACCCACAACTCATGGGCAATTGATCTCATCGATTCGTCGTAGCATATCAGTACAATAGCAAATTACACATGGTGAAGTAAAGCACCTTCAAGGATGATCATGAGAAAAGGGAATCTGCAAAGCACGTAATTGAAACGTGTGGCCAATGATCTACATACGTACTGAGGGTTTCTTTCTGTCTGTGCACTCTCTGACAGATATATTTTTAGATCAACGCTCGTTCTGTTATTATTATTATGTGTGGATTGAAGAAGCTCTAGACACCACCATCTTCAGTTTTTTGTCCAGCGAGTGGTACGAGGTATGTACATTTTTACTCATCAAAGGTCTGGCCATCATTCAAGACAAATGGTCTATAATTAAAACAAAATACCCCTTATAGAAACTAACCATCATCTACCGCTTATCAGTGTGTACGTACTCATGGGCAATTGATCTCATCGATTCGTCGTAGCATATCAGTACAATAGCAAATTACACATGGTGAAGTAAAGCACCTTCAAGGATGATCATGAGAAAAGGGAATCTGCAAAGCACGTAATTGAAACGTGTGGCCAATGATCTACATACGTACTGAGGGTTTCTTTCTGTCTGTGCACTCTCTGACAGATATATTTTTAGATCAACGCTCGTTCTGTTATTATTATTATGTGTGGATTGAAGAAGCTCTAGACACCACCATCTTCAGTTTTTTGTCCAGCGAGTGGTACGAGGTATGTACATTTTTACTCATCAAAGGTCTGGCCATCATTCAAGACAAATGGTCTATAATTAAAACAAAATACCCCTTATAGAAACTAACCATCATCTACCGCTTATCCTCCCTTTTTAAACACCTTTCCCGCAAAGAGAAACATCCCATTCATTTTCCAGTATAAACAAAGAATTTCCTTACAACCTACTATTTAGAATTTCGCGTTGTGAAGAAGAGGTGGGAACTACTCCAGCTGTTAATTAATAAATAATATTGATTTGAGTCATAAACCTTGATTTACATTCCAGACAGATGCGCCTCAATCGCGGAATAAGTTGATCATGATGATTTATGACGTACACAGTGTATGCGGAGGCTGCATGTAAACTCTAATCGTATGTAAATCCAAATCCCTAGATTTTTGTAAAAACCGTGTATGAAAATTTCTGACTCATATACGCATCTATTGTATGAGCATGGTCTCCCTAGCTCCCTTCAATCAACGCATCTTCAATGTTTCTTTTGAAGCCACATCGATGAGCCCAAGAAAAAAAAATGATCATTTATCTATACGTTGATCGCTTGGATATTATGCTGGACCAAGTGAAACTTGTCAAGTAGATGCTTTTGATTTTTTCGTGAGCATTTAAACTCTGACCGTACGATATGAACTCCCGAAGTTCTGGTCTCTGCATTAAACAACCTAGAGTGGTATAAAAAAATGTTGGACACTACGTAAGATCATGCTGCAATTATTATAATATAGTAGCGTTCACAAACATTTGTATCTATTTTAATCCATCAAGTGGAAAATTTGATTGGTGAAGGAAGCATTACTTTAAAAGTAAAAGAAGTTGAGTATGTAAGCAACGCGCAATGATTTTTGATTCAATGCCGGGGATACTCTAATTTTCCAAAGTTTCCCAATAATTAAAAAAGTCTAACCCAGAATTTTCATCATGAAGCGTCATCTGTGGATATCAGTCTCGTTCTTTACTAGTTCTTGGAAAATCAGGTCATGAAGGATTGTATGAAATATCTCGCAATTCTTGAACGCTATAAAAGGAAATTTTCATTTATGGCCAGATAATTTCAGCCAATCATTCTCAGCGAGAAATTCGCATACAATTAGATCTTCTAGGCAAAGGGTGAGATAAATTATGCAATGGAAATACTGCGCTATAGAAATGCATGAAAGTTGGAATCGTCTTTCAGTTCATAAGGAGAATGAGTGATCCATGATACGGTATATAATGATTCTTCTGTAGTTGCAGTGGACTAACATATTAAACCCTCTATTATCTGAGGTTTAATTCTCATATTTATGCTAAATACTAGTGCCAAGGTGGTTTGCTGAGCGTATTACATAATACCGAAAAATTGAAAATACGGACATCCGAAAAACTACATACAAGTCAATTCAACTTGCCTCAATCGTGGATTATACTCATCTGCCTCCTTTGACAAACGGTCTTTCTCATTACAAGCCTTCAGGCTAATATTTTACACAATATACATAATCGATAACAAATTTATTGATTACCCGATTAACGGGTTCTTAAATATGCAGGGATTTTATGATTTTAGTCAATTGTGGTTTCATACCCGGGCGGAGATTCGTTTCACTTACGAATTGTAAGCGAAGCCTCAAGTGCAGTGGCATTAAAATATGTGTTTAATTGTTGTAAATTAGTTGAATTTATCGCGGTAATAGAGCCGAAAGGGAATAATGAACAATGGATAATTGAGTGCTGTCAAACATCATCATTGTCCGTGCACCACGGAAATGTGGCTTTGATATATTGTACAAATCTTAATTCCCCATTATAGCTTCATTTCAGCTTGTGCCACCATAACTCCATACTTTTTCGAACTGTAGCTTGACAGACTGTCGGGGAGAAACATCAGCGTAGTAATTAAAAAAAAAAAAAAAAAATTATGAAACCTACCCTAAAAAAAAAAAATCAATCCCCTTATTATTTATATATAAAACGTATGATTTGAATAAAGTCTTTGCATTTTTTTTCTCTCTCTTTTTGCTCTTAATATCAATTTTATAATAAAATAGCAAATAATAACTTTAATTATGTCCGGCACTGATTCATTACAAATATCCATTGATTCGGATCCCAATGACCCTTACTCTGTATTCAATCGCAGTAAACGCTCAAGCATTTCCTCTATTCGCTCGGGTGCATCAATTTCATCACCTTACGAGCCGCCTTCCGACTTTTTGTCCTTTAACGAAGATCAAATCCAAATGCAACGTAGACCCTCCAAAAAAGGAGTTAGTACTTTTATTGGAAAACTATATAGGTAAGAAGGTTAAAATGATAAGAGTTGTGTAGCTCAACAAAAAAAAAAAACTCATGCGAATCTTTTCACATCAGCATGGTGGAAGATGGTCGTCATAAAAACCTAATTTCTTGGAACCCCAGTGGTACCTCCTTCTATGTTTGTAACGCTGCACAATTTGCTCAAGAGGTTTTACCAGAGTTCTTTAAACACAGTAACTTTTCCAGTTTTGTTCGCCTTTTAAATATGTAAGTGTAAATAGAGTTGAGGGAAGCAAGTACTTTTTGCTAAAATTAGAAATATTTGACAGGTATGGATTCCATAAAATAAACAAATCACCTAGAGGACAACGAGGAAACAACGAAAACGAAATTTGGGAATTCTCTCATCCAAAGTTTCAACATGGTCGTTCAGATATCTTGAAGGATATCAAGCGTAAAGCCATGGATTCGGAATTACTTCGACGTGAAACAGGCGATATCCATGCTTCTTTTGCTATGCTCCAAATGTCTCAAGCCGATTTACTTCAACAATTCTATATACTTCAAGATAACTTTTCGAGTTTACTACAAGGTTTTGAAGAATCCAAGAAGGTACAGATGCAACAACAAGCTATCATTCGACAACTTGCTGAGAGACAAGGTTTATCGCAAAATGATATTCTAAGAGGTAAGATTTGGTTTGTAATGAACTGGTATAAATTAGGGTACTAAAATTAAGTTATGAGTAGAGATGAAGATGGAAGGTAATGACACAAATTGTTATCAACAGCAAGTACAACCCAAGACATCTGCTACGCAAAGCCCTGTGACCGTATTAGTCACCTCACCTTCCGAGAACAATGGCAACGACGGTTATAATCCTATGCAATTCGTAAGCAATGAACATCAATGGGACCCCTCTCAACAATTACAGCACCCTCTCCAGACTACACCAGATGTTACCATGTCTATGTACGATACATCCAACAGTCCCTCTCCTTCACCTATCTCACCAAATATGTTCGATGCAGCTATCAATACACCTTTACCTCCCAGTCCCGTACCAGGCCTTATGATCAACTCGATGTCTGATCATAATCAAATCAGATATGGAGATGTTAATACCCTCGGCCTTGGATTCACCCCCTCTTGAACTACTCCCCAAACATAGCATTATCACAAATTCATATTTTTTCATATTTTACATTATACATATATTTCATGCAATCGTCAAATAAAATTTCTTATTGTGTAATTTAACATGGTATCTTTGCCATTTTTTTATTGTTAAGTTAATGAAATAGTAATTTTGGATTTGTTTGTAATTAATAATATATGCTATCTTCTGTATTTACATTATCGTCTTCTCCTTCTTCAATTTTGATGTAAGAAAAGATGCGGTCACAGAGGTCAAAGAACTTGAATTGGGATTTTAATTGCTGATCTATGATTGGATAAAAATTAGTTTCATGCGCGCCCAGCATTTCATAAACATAGAATGATAAATAATACGGCAGGTAGTAGTACCTTGGTCATTTTCTGACAAAGATAAGAGGTATTTGTCTCTTTCAGAGATATGCCACCAGGACTTTCCAGTCGCCCTGCTAATTGCTTCCCAGGTAGACCACAGCCACATAATTTGTTCGTATATCGCATCCGAGGATTTCTCCTCATCAAAGTTGATAGTTTGTGATAAGTATGAACAATAGGACTTCCTTTCATCTTCGTAGAGGAAACGGTTAGTGCCTTCTCCTACTTCAATTTCAAGCTCTTCTAGAAGCAGTTTGACATCTCGATCTGACCATTGACCTTGACCATGCATTGCTAATTCCGCAGCCAAAGCTCTTCGTCTTTGGTCGTTTATCGATTTGAGGTTTCTGTCAAACTCATTCCTATATATACAAATGTTGTGATTGGTGGAAGAGTCTTTGTATATAAAGTTGTTGTCGTATTTTGACATTTGAAGTATTATAGAAGAAATTAGAAGAAAAAGCTAATTTCTAAAGAATGAAAGGGGGATTGCACTTTTAAGGTTTTGCCTTTCCGCCCATTTTTTTTTGTTTTTGGTGCTAGTTTCAAAAAGCTCAAATTGGAAAAAATCTCATACCTGTTTACTTTTGGGCGGATATTGACTACGCTGTTGAAAAGTGTCAATTGAGCATGCTTTAGAAATAAAAAGACTTTTTATATTGCGTTGACTCAATTAATACAATAACAGCATCAATGCAGCCTCCCCTATAAAGAATTTAATGACTTTCTCTTTTGTTTCTCTCAATGCACCTTGAATGTGTGTATTTGTGAGCTTATGTGAGGTTGTTCCAAATAAACTTTTTTCAAGGAGGCATGTAGCACCAAAGTTTGCGCGTTTTAAGTAAAAGTAAGTATAATTTTTATTGTTGTTGTAATAATTAATAATATATTGGGATAGTATTCGGTATGTGTTTCATATATAAAATAGGAGTGTGATAAATTTATCAAGCGTATTATAACTTGCTTTCGTATGCCTCAGGCTTCTTGAAAAGGAAATTCCAGAAAGCACCACAGAATCCAGTAAATGTGGAGATTTTAGCACCTACAGAGGATGGGAAGCCGTATACCATGACACCAAGGATTTTACTCTTGTCAGTGTTATAGGGAGGGTATCTAGAGGCAACTAAAGCCTCGGACATCAAATCCTTGACCATGGTGGATCTCATGTGAGTGAAAGTTTCGAATGATTTTTCACCATGGTAAGAGCCCATACCGGAGGGACCAACACCACCGAAAGGCAAAGAGAGTTCTTGAAGATGCATCAAGATGTCATTGACAAGGACACCACCGGAGGAAGTGTTATCAAGGATCTTGTTGTAATTGTATTTCTTACCGGCAAAGACGTAAAGAGCCAAAGGTTGCTCTCTGCTGTTGACAATGTTAATGGCTTCAGACATGTCTTCAACAGGAACGAAGGGGAGAATGGGACCAAAGATTTCATCTTGCATCAAAATGTTTGTCTCGGGATCAACAGGGCTGACAATGGTGGGAGCAATGTAAAGGTTATCACGATCGGTCTCTCCGCCAATAACAATCGTGGAGGGATCAACGTTATCGAGCAAATTCTTTAAACGGTCAAATTGACGTGTGCTAACAATACGACCGTAAGATTCAGACTTTTGAGGGTTTTCACCATAGTATTCAACAATAGTTTTACGACAAGCTTCCAATAAAGGTTCCAGCTTGTTCTTTGCGACTAAGACATAATCAGGTGCAACACAAGTCTATAATTATATTGGAAAAAAAAAAGATTAATTGAATTGTACGACACTACATTTTTTCAAGCTCAAAAACTTACTTGACCGTTATTGAAGTATTTACCCCAGAGAAGTCTGTGAGCAGTGATATTCACATCAGCGTCTTCAGTAACGAAAGCTGGGCTATAGGAGCAATGCAATTTATCATTAGTCATTCTATATGCAATCAAGTATACAAAGAAGCTCGAGATTTAATTTTCTTTTTCACTTACGATTTACCACCCAATTCTAGTGTAACTTGAGTCAAGTGCTTTGCAGCTGCAGTCATGACAATTTTACCGACTTGGCCATTACCAGTATAGAAAATATGATCGAATCGGTTTTCTGTGTGGGATAATTAAAATTTCGATCTACGAAGGAACTCCATTGAGCGAAAAGAAAATAAGCTTACCTAAAACTGCGGTAGTTTCGGGAACACCACCAGTGACAACACTGTAGGCACGAGGATCCAAATACTTTGGCAAAACAGTGGCCATCAACTCAGAGGTTTGTTGAGCGACTTCAGAAGGCTATGTATGTATGTAGAATGCACGTTAACATTAATAAGTGTACAATAAATTATGCGCACATCATATGCAAATTGTATTACCTTGATGAGAACACAGTTACCAGCTGCAATAGCACCAACAACAGGCATGAGAAGTAAATTGACCTAAAAAAAGAAAGCCATTATGTGTTAAGATTTTTACTCGATTTGTATGTAAACGTAATATGAAGTGTTCTTACGGGATAGTTCCATGCGCCAATGACAAGCACAACACCTTTAGCCTCCTTTCTAATGAAAGTTTTATCGGCAGCGTTCATCAAGAAACGCTTAGAGGTATAAGTGGGCTTAACAAACTTATCCAAGTTTTTAATCATGTATTTACACTCGTCCACGACAGACGAGATTTCACCGATGAGACTTTCGGCTTCGTGCTTGCGCAAATCAGTCCAGAGCGCTTGACAGAGAGCTTTTTCGTTCTCGTTACAGAAGCGGATCAGGTTATTCAATTGTTCCTTACGGAACTTGACATCCTTTGTTAACCCTGTTCGTATATGTACGTTTAGCCATTATGTCAAATTTAATTCAAACTTTAATTTTATTATTACCAGTGTTGAATTGAGTGCGAAGGGCATTGACGATGATAGGGATTTGCTTAATAGCAGTATATTCAGTCATTATTATTAATAGTATAGATCAAGAAAGAAAAAAGAATGGAGAAAAAGAGCGTATTAAATAGTTTAATGAAATTAGTAGTGAAGAGTGAGAGAAAAAGAGAGAATATATTGTGATTTGGATGATTAATAACCATTTTATTGAAAGTTTGTATTTAATCGGAGCAAATCATGTCTGTAGAACACAGAGTAACTGTGTTTGGTTAAAGAATAGGGTATCTAACATATCAATTTGTGTTTATTACTATATCGTGAAGCGAAAACTGTCATTGCAATACAAGATAGAATATATCCACTAAACTTGAAAAATGCTGAACGAGAAAATTGTCTTTCTTCTTCTGGAGTACGAAATGACGAGTATATTTTCCACAGATTAGGAAGTGCCATGATGAGCTTTGTCAGTTAGTTCAAGATGAAAGGAGTGTAAAAAGGAAATTATACGTTGGTGTCTAAAAATGTATAGAAAACCATTATGGAATTTCTTGTGGAGTCTTACCAGTCACAGGCTTATTCTTTCTCCCGTTTCAATATGTGTGGAGAGGAGTAGTTTTTAGCTGCCAAATAAATAGTAGCACTTGGAAAGGAGTAGGAGAAGATGATGATGTAAACAAAAAAAACTTTATTTCACATCTTTTTTCCCGTCACTTTTTTGCTTTTCTTTAACTTTCAACAAGATGCCTCATGTTACAAGTTTAGTTTTCAACTCGATTGGCTTTGTGTCCAACCTCTACGCACTTAAACAAATTAATTCAACTGCGTTTGAAAACCCTTTCGCTTTAGGTTTTGGTGGTCAATATCAGGTAACTCAAAATATTCGAGAGTTGGGAAAATAAACGTGCTCATTAAAAACATATCAAGTATTTGACTATTCTAGGTTTAGTCACTGCTACCATAGCATTTGCTCTGAAGATAATTCGTTATTTCGTTCCCAATTTCACGCCAGGTAATAATATATCTGTGGGACAAGTTGTTTTTTATTCTAATGTTCTATAAAGCTATTTATGAAATTATAACCAATATTGCTACACCTGTAAGTACATACTATGCACATTGACTAGCTAAAAGGCGCCTTACTAATGCTATTTGATTAGTTGGAGGGTCTTATTAGTGTCATGTACTGGTCTTTGATGTTTATGGACCCCAAGTTCCTTATTCCAGAGGATATTCCTCGTATTCCTATTATTCTAGACATGACACTTCACTTATTCCCAGCGGTGTTTTTGTGGATTGACTTTTTGGTATTTGACGTGCAATTCAAGCGCTCCACTACGCATATCAAAATCATCTACGCTTTTGCCTTGTTTTACTATGGATGGTCTTGGTATTGTCATAGTGTCAATGGATATTGGGTGTATCCTTTCTTGGGTGAGTTCAATTTGCCCGTAAGAACTGCTTTCTTTGCAGGTTCTGGTGTACTTTGCATGTGTATGTATGAAGTAGGTGCTATCATTCATAGCAAAATTCACGCTTCTGCTGAGCATAAACAACATAATTTAAAACACAAAAATCTTAAACAATAATTCTAATAAATTCAAATCAGTTATCAAAAGAACTGTGGAGTTGGTCAATGCTCCTGCATATGTATGCCTGTTTTGTGTCTGACATTGCACTATGAAAAAGTGGCCAGTCGACGTCACGAAATCCCAAAAATTGTCGGACTTTGAATGAATTGGAGGGGTAATCTGGCTTAGGTGCACACAGGTCACTGGGGCTTGATAAATAATTGTTTATTCCTCTTTGTTATACATTAACTCTTTAATAAATCAACACCCCCTTCTCTGTATAATTATAATGAATCCTTTGCGTTCTCTTATTCGTCAAGCTGCTAAGCCTATGGCAAGAAGCGCTTTCGCTAAGCGTTCTCTCCGTACCTCTCCTGCCGCTCTTTCTGACGCGCTCTTTGTGGTAAATTAAAGATTTCAAATTAAAGACATGAATCAAATTTGACAAATGTGACTAATCCAAACTTTTTTTCTCATTATAATCTAATCTAATCAATTCATTCATTCAACAATTTTAATTTCTATTCAACACTTCATTTGTTCACCTTGATCTTTTCTATTTGACAGCACCACGATACACCTGACAACAATGCCAGCATTCCTTTTGAATTCACTGCTGAAAACCAAAAGCGTATTTCCGAGATTTTGAAGAAATACCCTGAACAATACAAGAAGGGTGCTATTATGCCTCTTTTGGATTTAGGTCAAAGACAACATGGATTCACTTCTATTTCCGTCATGAACGAAGTTGCTCGTTTATTAGAAGTTCCTCCCATGCGTGTTTATGAAGTTGCTACTTTCTATACCATGTATAACCGTCAACCCGTTGGTAAATACTTTTTGCAACTCTGTACAACAACTCCTTGTCAAATCGGTGGTTGTGGTTCTACAAAGATCTTGAACACCATCAAGGAGAACCTCGGTATTCAAGTTGGTGAGACCACCAAGGATGGTAAATTCACTTTGGTTGAAGTTGAATGTGCTGGTGCTTGTGTTAATGCTCCCGTCATGGCTATCAACGACGACTACTATGTAAGAATTGGAATAATTAGAAGGAATGGGCAGTGGGGATGGAATGAGAAAGATGGCTCCAAAAAAAATTTTTTTTGGCTGAAGTATGTATAATGGTTTACTAATATGATGTGGTCTATTTTGTAGGAGGATTTGACACCAGAGACAACCACTAAGCTTTTGGAAAACTTAAAGTCTGGTAAGGAAATCACACCCGGTCCTCAATCTGGTCGTCATACTTGTGAATATGCTCCCGGTGTTTATACTACTTTGAATGATGAACCTTACGGTCCTGGTTTCAGAGTTCGTGAAGATTTGTAAAAGAAAAAATGGATGATTTAATTATTGCTACATAAATAAATAACACAAAAAAAAGACGAATAAATAGAACTAATTGGTAAAAAAGAGTAAGAATGTCATGGCTGTAGTTTTTATTGTATTTGTAATTATTAGTGAGTGAGTGAGTGAAAGGGAAATGAGTATATAAGTTTTACAGTTGAAATAAATGGGATATGAGTTTTTTCTAAGTTATAAAATGATGGGGTTATTTTCATTAGTAGTGATAGATGATGTAACTGGGAAGTCCGTAAACATAGAAACCCATGGCTTTGACCATTTTTGCAAAACCCTCAGAGTCATACATGTGTTGATAAAGGTATGGAGGAAATACTGCTCCCTCTCTATGCACTGTGGCTTTCACCATAGTAAATGTTGTTCCAACTGCATCTAAAGGCACCTTGTGATCTTTTCCTACATTGATAGACATATCGACAAGCTAGTAAAAAAAAAAGAAGTAATTTGATTTAGCTACTACTATTATAATAATGGAAATGCAAAGCTATAATTAAACTTACAAGAGTACGACCAGCTGAATATTCATTGTAGTCTAAAATAAATTATATAATTAACTAAAGTGATTCTCATGTAACCCATACTTGACAGACGCTAACTCACCTTCCATCAAGACTTGATCGTCAGAGTAGTATTGCTGTTGCTTAAGAGAATGATCTGTTTCTTGCCAGTTGTTTCTATCATAAGCCCAGAACTCGTTATCATCTCTTCTATGTTGCAAACAATTTGGAACAACAACATCAGAATCAGTTCTCATCAAATCCTCAAAAATGGTTTTAGGGTATGAATGCAGTTTGACGTCAACCCAAACGACCCAACTATGGTACTCTTTAAGGGCAGTTGTTAACAAAAAGTTTCTGGATCTTGCCAAAGTCGCTCTTCGAGAGTGTAATGAGGTATCGTCGACTTTGCTATCCAATTCAAAATCTTTCTCGTAAACGCCGATATCATAAAATCGATTTCTCCACCGCGCTTGTAATTTTTCCACTCTGGCATGCAAATTTTCCAAAGTGTTATCTGTTGAGTCAGAAACTAGTAAGCCAATAGAGATAAGTCCATTAGGATAAGCGGATCCATCCAGAAGATTGAAATAATTATCGAGATATTCATAGTCATTTTGAAGTGTAGTTAATACTAAAATGTGCTCCCTAGATTGTTTTCCGTGGACTGTGGAGTTGAGGTTATTCAAGTTTAAATAATTGTGGTGTCTAACGACTTCTGTCAAATTGATATTGGTATCAAGCTCCTCTTCGGGTGATGAGGCAAGAGAGCGTGTGATGTGACAATTGTACTGGTACTGAAGATTATCACTCTCTTCGTTAAAGTCCACTAATTGATCAAATCCTGTAAAGTAAAATATGCCAATGATAAAGATGAGGCCAACTAATATTAAACGTTGTTTGCCTCGAAACGTTGATATTGATGACACCATTTGTTTATGTTAACGTGCGTCTAAGTATATGTATATAAAATGGAAAAGGAAAGGGAATGGAATAAACAAACAAAAATAGAAGAAAATATCGAGATATTCATAGTCATTTTGAAGTGTAGTTAATACTAAAATGTGCTCCCTAGATTGTTTTCCGTGGACTGTGGAGTTGAGGTTATTCAAGTTTAAATAATTGTGGTGTCTAACGACTTCTGTCAAATTGATATTGGTATCAAGCTCCTCTTCGGGTGATGAGGCAAGAGAGCGTGTGATGTGACAATTGTACACGTACACACTATTATCACTCTCTTCGTTAAAGTCCACTAATTGATCAAATCCTGTAAAGTAAAATATGCCAATGATAAAGATGAGGCCAACTAATATTAAACGTTGTTTGCCTCGAAACGTTGATATTGATGACACCATTTGTTTATGTTAACGTGCGTCTAAGTATATGTATATAAAATGGAAAAGGAAAGGGAATGGAATAAACAAACAAAAATAGAAGAAAAAGGAAAAGGGAAAAAGTGAAAAACTTTTTTTTTTTGGCCTACTCTATTCCCTCTTTCTCTTTCCCTTTCACTCTTTACCCAGATTACATCCTATTCTGAATCATTGATTGGATGAAGATGAATCGTCGCTCGTACTGAGATCCAATATCAATCCTCTTCGGCTCATTTTGGTGAATTTTCTCTGTATACGCTCTGGAAAAAGGTATATAATAGGATAAAAAGTCCTCCATCGTTATTTGAATGTACGACGATCTTCCATCTTTAAATATGAATGAGTCCGAAATCCCAAAAAACTTTTCAACCTTTCTTTTCAAATATCCTTTTTCTGCCAACTTTCACAATCTTGTTTACTAAACAAGGAAAAACGTTTTCAGTTAAAGTTTGAAAGCCAAGAGAAATGGAGGTTGAAATACAGGGCAATAATAGTTGACAAAAAGAGAGGAGAGGGGAAAGAGAGAAGTTAAAAATAGATTACTTTGGTCCAGGCCCTTTCAATATTAATATGATCTTCGCACTCTTTTTTGGAGGTACAAATTAATGTTACATATTATTTTCTAACTTTAATCGGTAAAGAGAACAATTATGTCTCTGACATGATCTTATTCCAAAGGCATGAGCTAAAAGCCAATTATATATTTCGTCATATTTATTATTTAATCGCGATCGAAAGTGTGTTCTAAAGTTAACTCTGCAATTGTAAAGTCTGTATTGAAAGGACTTGTGTAACGCACTGGTGAAGTGTATACATATCTCCTCATAAAAGGCGTCTTATCAAGAATTGATTTGATTTGCTGCGGCTCTATATATCCGCACAGTGCATAATCAGCCTTATGTATCAATGCTCTATTGATATCAGAATTCGACGCAACTGACGCGGATTGATTTACTTTTGCAAATTTTTATTTGGTTATGTGAGTAGAAGAAACCCGTCTGGGAAGAACATGCACTTTCCTATCGTGATGGAATTGAAGCTACACATCTTTATAATGCAGCAATTTGAGCAATTTTTGTCTACAAAGTATTTTGACAGTTTGAAAAAAAATGTTGATAGATTCTTCGAATTCCATGATCAGACTGTCTACTTAATATACCTGAAGGTGTAACGTTAATCCAAATCTAGTAAAAAAGGTCTGCACAGCAGGCAAAATATCCTTTACTACTTTGTAGCAAAAGATTGTATAAAGAAAAAAAAATTACTGTAACGATTGTTTGCGGAAAAAAGAAAAAAGTTACGTGTAGTATAATACCAAGATTAGACCGAACATTGTTGTATTACAGAACCTTAAATACAATTTTCATTTTATTGTTGAGAACATAAAATAA
Organism: Mucor irregularis B50; assembly: GCA_000587855.1. Classification (NCBI taxonomy): domain Eukaryota; kingdom Fungi; phylum Mucoromycota; class Mucoromycetes; order Mucorales; family Mucoraceae; genus Mucor; species Mucor irregularis. The sequence goes on along the minus strand of KK076504.1, from coordinate 257,978 downwards.
TAAATTCAAAAATGGATTTGTTGAATGATCAATTGTATGAGGTATTAGGTGGCGATGTAGTTATTGGATATTGAGATAGAGTTGTCATTGCTTTGTTATTACCATTATTTAGAGGACAATCTTTGTGCATCATCAGTAACTTCTGTAGATTCCGCACTTCTTCCTTCATTATATTAGCTTGTAACTGTAATTGCTCATTGTCGTTTGTTAAGAACTCAATTCTTTCTTGTAAGTTATTTAACCATTGTTTTTTTCTCTGTCTGCATTTTAACGCAGCTATGTAAAAAAGTAGCTTGGTAAAGACATGTTTTACAAATATTTTAATCGTTAAAGAAATTTACCTTGTCTATTTCTTTCGAGAAAGTTTTTACGTTTTTCTTCGCTGTTTTCATCATCTTCTGGTGATGATTTTCTTTTCATAGTTGGTCTGGATGAGGGCTTTACAACTTGTGTCTCTTCTTCCTCGGCACTGCTTTCAATGGATCCCCCTACGTTTGCTTGACTTGGTGGATTATATAAATTATGATTGAAAGAAGAATGGAAGCTTTGCAAAGGCGATAAGATTATGTTGTTGTTATTACTGTTACTATTACTGTAGATATTACTGGTAGTGTACATGTCAGTCCAAAGCATAATAAAATGAAATTTTTTATAAAACGAAAAGGAAGGAATGATTGTATGTACGTAATGCAGGTATATATATATTGTTATTATTATTTATATACTTATCGGATATGGAAACAATATCGGATCCAAGATCGGTTTATTGTAAATGGGCACTAATAGAACATTTGTTTTCTACAAAGCAGAATTCACACTACTAAAGAATGCAAATCAGTCGTCATGCCTCTGCAACTACCGTTCTGCAAAAAAAAAAACCACTCGTTCTTCTGACATATATATTGAAAAAATATTTAGTAGTTATATACATAGGAGGTGTACTTGATTATTATATGTATTTCAATGTAGTGTACAAATATAGGCATAAAAAAACAGAGAATCATGGCTGTATTTCATTTTTTTTACTGCTCAGAACCTCAGTTTTTACTTAAAAGAGGCAAGTAATTGTTTACAGCTAAAAGAAATTAGCATAATTATCTAACACAATCAATCTAGTCTTGGAATTCGATAATGATGCATTACAAGCAAAAGCAGGTGAGATCTCAATTGAATCATTACGTTTGCAAACAATGGCCTAATAAAGTAATGAACAGCCTGTTCAAACGATTTGCATGAAAGTGTTCCTAAATTTAGATAATCAATACCCGAGCGATACTTCCAACAATTGTAGTCTCAGTAGGCCCTTTGTTTAAAAAGCGTTTTGAGAATTAATTAAAGAAAGGGATGTCATCGAGGCGAATTAATTGCTAGTATTTCATTATTGGTATCATCAATTGTTTGAAACACCTCATCTTTCTCCATTTTAAACAAGATTCTTACAGATCTTCTCATTTTTAGAGTGAATAAAAGCATGTTGTAAAAAAAGAAGATTCTTTAAAGAAACAACGGGTAAACTATGAAGACTTATTGTTTGTGTGTGGTCGTCACAGGAGAAGAAGCATGTTGCACTAAAATCTAGTACGTATATGACCCGGAATCTGCCCAGGTGGCGAATGATTTACAGAAGCTGTTTGCAGAAAATTATCGGGTTCTTGAGTTCGCGCGTAAAGGCAATGTGGGCTGTACAGCCGCAATATTCTGCGAATTCCGGTTCGGCTATTAAAGGTTTCTGAAGTTTTGGTAAACACATGGAGCAAGACTTTTCCGAGATGCAAGACCGCTATTTGCTACAATTGCAAAATCGGTACCACTCATCAAAGGATCAGGATTGAACAATCGCTAAGCTCCAAAGCTAATCTCCAAAGCTAATCTTCAAAGATTCTAAACATAAAAACAAAGCGTTTACATCCTCACCATAGACCTGATCGCGGTAAAAGCTTGTATAATGTAAACACCGACATTTGTATTTCAAGTGATATGACTGCAATGGCACTCTGTTCTCACATAGACGAAAGTGACCGCGAAGAACTTACTATGTAATACTTTCGAGTTTTTTCTGTGGAAGTTTCTCTTCTTTACAACACTTTAATTGTGTAGCACATCTTGTTAAGAATGACATAGATACAGCTATTGTACTCCGTGAGAACGGACATACTTTGTAAGCATTGTATGACTTTGCTGGGAAGTCTACTCCATATAAAGATCTCTGCCCTCTATTATTATTGTTTAAAACCAATTATCAACTCCTATTTTCACGTCGTTGTGTAATTAAGAGTAGGCTTTCATAACTATTCAATTCTTTTATGTTTGCAATTCGTCACGACTTTCGTAAACATATACGATCAAAAAGCGATCTAAAAATACAACTACGACAAATGCGCCGAATTCCAAGTGAGCGTACATAAAGTTTAGTGCGCCTTAATGATTAACATACTGTGGCGGCAAAGTAGGTTATTTCGGAAGATAGGACACCCACTCAAAAAAAAAATTACTTTTTAAAGTTTAAAAAACATGGTATTTGATTCAATATTTGAAAAAGAATTAGACGATGCTTAAAATATTGTAATTTATTGTATAATCCACGGTTTTATTATTAATGGTTGATTAACAGAAGGAATAGAAACATCCAATTGTCTTGGCTTAATAGATTAAAGTAACACGACGGATCGGCAGAAAGAAGCTTATACATATTGTGCTATTCCTTCTGTGTTACAACTCTCTTGGCATTATTATCACGATGATGTATATGTTGTCTACAGTGTAAGAAATTGAAATTATTTTTCTCAAACCATTGACTTCCACTCAGGGGTAAATTTGGGCAAACACTAGTATAGGCAGTTTTCAATTAAGCGAATTGAAGGCATTGGAACGCCCCAAGAAATTTTTTGCAATTATGTCAAAAATTGTAATAATTTCACTATAATAATGCAATGATGAAAGAATAAAGTATAGAATCAGAGGATAATTCTTTTTTTTCCATCACCTCAGATTTGGCAGCCACCAGCCCATCCTGTGGCCCTTGTGTGTTACAATAAAGAAAAGGGGCATATAAGAAGTTTTTATTAAAAATAGATATAAGAATCATAAATGAGCATAAATATATTAATTCAAAAAAAGATCATTTTAGTCAATTTTGGGTTATGTACACTTAATGGGGTTTTTTTCATCTTTGCTGAGCATATCAAAAAGGTAGAAAATAGAAGTTATTGCGGCCACTTGGAACCCAGCCATCCTAATTTACCAAACGCATTCCAAAGAACACTAGTCTTATTCACATCGATGCAACATACTTTTTGTGCTTCAGATTTTCGAAACAGGGTGTTGTTTTCCGAGGCTTCTTTAGCCGCCAAAACAAGTGCCCACTTACATTTTAGATACTGCTCGGGTGTCAATCGAAGGGTCGCTGCAATCGTCACTTCTCCAGCATGTAATTTCTCAAAATAAGGCATGTTGCGAATTTTAAGTGGAGATCCTATATACAAAAGAGATTTGTTAGTGTACAAGAACGATGGCAATTAAAAAAGGAATTGTGTTTGTGCTTCTTTTGTTTAACGTATTTACCTTTCCAAGATATACGAACATGGGGTCTTCTGTCGAGCACATCAAGTTTAGGAATCCATTCCTCGCAATCCTTGAATACTACAGATTGATCCATATCTGCGCTTAAATTGTCGTAAATGTATGCAGCACTAGTCTTGGCTTTTTTTATAGTTTGAGTATCCTCCTCAGATTGTTGTTGTTGAGATGAATTTGATTGAGGAGGGTCGTTTGTTTCCACAATAGGTTCTGTGCTTTGGATGTAATCTGTTGTCAATACGTCTCCATGCGCAATTTTCGGTTGTGCACTTGCCGCGGGCAGCTCATCCGGTTGAGTTCGTTTAGTACTTGAAACTAATGTATTATTCGTCATTATTGATGTGTTAGATGGTATTCTTTGAGTTGGTGTTAATTTGCATTGAATAACTCCATTGCTTTGAGATGTCTGCTGATGTTTTCTTTTCTTTTGAGGCAAATGCTCTTGATTAGATGATTGAATCCATTGAGTTGGAATTGTAGTTGGTATAGGGGATGATGAAGAAGAGGTAGGCACGAAAGTTGGCATGCAAAAGGTACCTTTAGTGGATCTGGGAAGAGATTGCATTGGCTTCTGCTTTCTCCTCAAACAATTGCTTGACAGAGGAGAAATGCATGCAATGGATGAGGTCGAAGACGTTGTCGATGATGTATCCCAACCATCTTCGTGAAACGAATCCATTTGTAGTTTTGGAGTAACAGGTGGTGATATGAATTCAGTTGGAGCAGTTAATGAGCTAGCAGAGTGAAACATGGTATCGATAAGAAATGTAAAAAAACTAAAAGTTTTAAAGAAGAGGAAGAGAAAAAATTACCCGTTTCCTTTCTCCCAAATTTCTGCCACCCGTTTTATATGTAACTAGAGGGAACAAAAAAAAAAAAAAAAAACCGAAAAAAAAATCTTAAGGTGACGTTTGAAAATGAATGTTCACTCTTTCACAAACATTGATATCCTTTTTTAAAAATGATTCACATTTCAATAGGATGACTGTATTCAGATTATATTCACATCAATATATCATTGATCTGTTGATTTATGTTGGTAATGATTGGTATTTGTACCATGTTAATAATCATACCATCCTTTCCATTTCCTCATAAAGCAGTTTGATTTATTTGAATGTCAGATGGATCAATCTACTACATGGTATTACTATAGTAGCCGTGGCTCAAACGTGTCTTCACAGCTCTTGCCAAGTGTTACTTTTTCCATTCTCTATTAAAAATAGTAACTCCATGGGCAAATTTATTAATAAATGAAGTTTATTATGATATTAAAGTTGTAAATTATAGGAGCAATGGTCCAGCCATCACTCTGTTAGTAAGAGAAGGAAGAATTAGGTATAAGTTTTTCTCTTCTATTTCATTGAGAAAGAAGAATAAAGAGAAAACTATTACTGGTAAAGAGTATGATAAAATATATATAATATATATGGAATTGATATACAGGTAAGGGGTTTTTTTTTCAATTGGCAATTGTCTCTTCTTGTTCTGCTTGAGGTTTTTCTTGAAGCTCTACTTTGCATTCAATTGTCAGATGGATCAATCTACTACATGGTATTACTATAGTAGCCGTGGCTCAAACGTGTCTTCACAGCTCTTGCCAAGTGTTACTTTTTCCATTCTCTATTAAAAATAGTAACTCCATGGGCAAATTTATTAATAAATGAAGTTTATTATGATATTAAAGTTGTAAATTATAGGAGCAATGGTCCAGCCATCACTCTGTTAGTAAGAGAAGGAAGAATTAGGTATAAGTTTTTCTCTTCTATTTCATTGAGAAAGAAGAATAAAGAGAAAACTATTACTGGTAAAGAGTATGATAAAATATATATAATATATATGGAATTGATATACAGGTAAGGGGTTTTTTTTTCAATTGGCAATTGTCTCTTCTTGTTCTGCTTGAGGTTTTTCTTGAAGCTCTACTTTGCATTCAATCTCATCGCTTTCAACATCAAACAAATAATGATAGTTGAGGATTAGATATTTTACGATGTTTTGGTGGTGTCCCAAATTTGACATAGTGGTTGCAAAAGACGCTGGACCTGGTGTGGGTTGTAACAAGGTGGGACCAAACACAATGGCTAAGTTAGTGGCATACATGTGATTTGTAGCTTCGAAATCAGTGACACTAGAAAAGATGCGTTAAAAGATCGGTTATAACCGAGGTATCTATACAAGTTCAACTTACGTCACAAAGTGTTCAATGATTCTTTTGAGCAAAAGATAATTAGAATATGGAAGCTTCTTGATTACTTTTTTGATGAGGTAAACTCTTTCGTCATGGTCCTCAGATGCTGAAAAGAATAAGATGTTGTGAGTATTAGATGGAATATTTTGAATTGCAATAAAGTGATATATACCTGACGCTTTGATAAATTCATCATAATAAGTATAAGTTAAAAGAGGCTCAGGGAGTTCACGTAAGAATTGTTTAAATGCGTCGGCGACGACATTGATATCAGCCCAGCGTGGGCTCGTCATATCGACGTTTTGAACATCCTTGTTAAACTCTGCTTTTAAGGCGCTAACAACAGAGCCAGTACCAGCAACACGATAGATGCCAACTTCCTCCAAGCCTCTTCTTTCGATTTCGCCAATACATTTTTCAACGACCAAGGGAATTTGGTGGTTATGCATAAGGGTATCCAAGGAGACGCCATACACCGAAGTTCGAGATGCGGTTTGATTTCTGTTATTCCCACCGAGCATAGCTGCATTTTGACGATGACTTCCGCCACCTTCAAAATCTAAGGATTCAGCAGCCAACACGCTTTGACGTTTAGCCGCACCTTCGCGAGCAGAATTATTCACATGCTGCATCCAGTCTTGCATGTCTTCACGGTTCATGGCTTGGAATAAATATTGACCGCCTTCTTCTGTGACAATACGGAATACAAAATCACGCTTTGTGTAAGTACTTGCAACGGAGGTAGTAGAGTGAATTAAATTAATCACGGTGGAAGCTTTTGTTGCATAGGGATGATTTTGATGTTGAGTTTGTTGATGAGCGTAGTCGATACTTCCAGGGAAAATATGCTGAATAGGAGCGGCAACAATAGAATTTGGTCTTAAACCACGTAAGAAGGAATTGATACGAGGCATGACACTGTGTTGCTGAAGCTGCATATGTGTGGAGGACTTATTAATTGCTTTACGGTCCAGCTTTTCCACTTGGCGAGCTTGTTCCAGTTGCTTCTTTTGAAGTTTATGTTGAAGTGATAGCCATTCTTTGTCAATACGGTCTCTTTCCTTGAAATCACGCTTTAACTTGTCCAATTGTTCACCGACCAACTTGTTAAATACAGATTTCGACAGCTGTGATTTGCTGGAGGGACCACGAAGTACCATAGAAGAAGTAGATGTTGTTTTCTTGTTCTCACGCGCAGCCACTTCTCGGAGCGTTTTCCAACTTTCCTTTGGTGAGGCACAGGGAGAGATTAAGAAAGACATACTGATGCCTTTAGCTTCAACTTGCTGTTCATCTAAATCAACTTGAACATTCATGATCAACTGCAAGAATTGGTATACACATCTACGCTTATCAAAGTTGATGATATTGTCTTTTTTGTCAAAGGTATCGGGAATATGGAAACAAAGCTCCATGATACGTTCAAAGATCCAACCAAGACTAGGCACCACCAGTTGTTGATAACAGGATGCAATTGAGGTAGAAGAATAAGAGGCTGTCATTGTTCGTGAGGATACAACGGGTTGCGTTTTCTGAATTTGGTTTAAAAGATTTTCCAGTGTGTCCAAGTTGGCATGACCGTGCTGCATAGCGACATCGCTCCAAGCTTTTGTAAAAATCGAACTTCAGGGCTGACAAGTGCACTTGCAATAGCATATTCTACAAAACCAGGCACTCTTCCGGAGGAAGACGCTTCTTTTAATTCTGGGAACAAGGTCATCTTTTCGCTGGATATCTTGCTCATTAATACGAGTTGCAAGAACTTTTCTATGCGCAAAACACGTGTCTTGGGATCGATATCTGTAGCGGCAATTTCGTTCATGACCCAGCTTCGGATGATAAAATGCATGCAGTAGAGATATTGGATGGAACCAGGGAAAGCCAAGAGTAAATCATCGTCAGAAAAGGCAGATGGAGAAACCACAGATCTTCTAGCCCCTTCAATAGCGGTAAAAATATCAGACACAATGACTTCATCCGACAAAACGTGGTAGTTGGGAAGATGAGAAGACGGCGCATCTTCCACGGGTGAAAGAGAAGCCGACATGCGAGAAGTTCGAGAAGGTTTGCGGGCTGGAAGCCAAGCATAGAGATCGTTTGACTGGGCTTCAAAGACGTCAAATGTTTGTATCCAATCTTGCATCGTTACTGCACTAAACAATTGTCGTGCAGCTTTATCCACTTGTTCCAATAAGGCTTCGGGGGCGAAACAATCCACTAGACTCTTGGCATCTGCATCATGAGGTCGTGTTGAGATGGATAAGGGAATTAATTTATTGGTGGCTAATTGCAATGTTGTGTGATACTTTTGTGTACCATTTGTCAACTGTCGGTACAATTCTTCAACGCCGCGCGTACTCTCTGGGTCGAAGGGAATTGATTTCATATCATAACATGGCGATAGGTTCTTGCGAATAAAGAGGGTGCGAAGGTCCATCATCTTTTGCTCAATTGTGTGAGCCATCAGTAAAGCCTCCTCGTGGCTTGCATTTTTCTCTTCGTGCTCCGATAAAGGCACTCGCCACTCATCCAACGATTTCTTGGCGTTTGTCAAAAAGTGGTCCATGTAACGTGAAGTTTCTACCTCGTCAATAAAATCGTAGGGGTGTTCCTCAATCCAATAAATGAACAGATTCAAGACACGCAGTTGAATATCAGCTACTTTTTTCCAATCGTACGAGTCAATTTCTGGAACCGTGATTTGTTGCTGCTGCTGCTGCTGCTGATCCTTTGCTGACTCTGTTGGTGTAAAATAGGTTTCCAATAAGATCAACGAATTTTTTCTTTTCTTCAAACCAATTTTGCATTTCGACTTGGCGTCCAAATACTTTTTTCGAAGGAGGTCAAATAAGTGATTGGTGGAACAATAGATGCGGAATGTCATGAAAAAGACATTGATGTACTCCTCTTCGTCCATAGCAACTCTGCCAGGCTGTACTTGATGTTGAAGGCCTTCCGCTAAAGACATCATTTGCCATTGATCTTTTAATGCTTCTTCGTGGGGTAAAACACCACGTACAAGACAGTCTGCCAGATGATCCAAATAACCTGCTTTCACTGAAACCAATAAAGTATCCTCATCATCATCGATGTCATCTGTTGTTTTTTTTTTATCGAGTAAATATCACTGCGTTTAATGTAATGTATGAGAATAAGCTTACCTTTTTTCAAAAAATCAATGGAGTGAACAGACTCGACTTTTTTAATAGCACCACCACTTTCTTCTCCGTTAGCAGAGTCCTTTTTAAGAATAGCAGCAGCTTTAAAGATCAATTCACCTTGCTGTACGCTCAGAATAATTTCACCGTTATGACCGTATTGAGCAGCGCGACTTTTGCGATGAGCTTCAATCAATGCCTTTGTAGAATAAGTGCGATGATGACGGTTGGAAATCAAAGAGCCTAGCCAAGTGCGATTGTTTTCTGACTCCAATAAATCCAATTTACTTGCGGTAGATGAAGGGTGAGCATTGCCACTTCCTGGAGGGAAGCTATATGTACGGCGTCGAAACGCTTTACGATTAGCCCCTCTGGAAGGCGATACAATATCGTAATTAATAGTTGTTGTTGTTGTTGTAGTGTTATTATTGATGCTTCCGTTTGATGTGGATGCACTTGCCATATTTGTCAAGTTTGATTGTTTCTTCGTGTTGCTACTGATGGATCCATCTTCCAAGAACGAACGAATAGAGCGAATGCTATTGTGTGTACCCATTTTTCGAGGATGTGTGCTCTTTTTGTTAGAGGTTGATTGAGAAGAGATTGAAAGAGACGAGTGTGTTGCACCTAACCCTGAGGGCGATTGAGAGGATGTTGATGAGACTAAATTAAACGCCAAGATTAGAATCTGTTCTTTCTTTTTTTTTAACAAGAGAATTAATCATGTAAATTACCATGCTCTACATCCAAGAGAGAACAACCATCCAAAATCTTTGGGAATAATAAAGAAGCAGTAGAGGGAGGAGCCACATCAGTAGCGGCGTTTGCTTGAGTCTTTTTGCCAGTAAACTTTCTGCGATCATAGCCTTGACCAAAAATTCTCGGTTCACAGGCAAGAGAGCATTCTTGGAGATATTTGAAATCATGAGGAACAGACATTAGATCAGTGACGGAATGTTCGAAGAAAGATTGTAATGGACCCACGAACGGTAATGAATCAACGATAGAATTTTTCTCACTATTACTATGGTTTCTCTTCCAATGCTCTAAGCTGGATATAATGGTATCGTAAATGCGCTGACATTCCACCATATTGACGATATTGGGGACAATCAACATTTTGATGTGCTTGCGAAGTCGATCCACAGTTTGTCGAATTGTACCGAAAAAGGGTAAACTTGTATTTGGTGGGCACATTTGGATATCACGGAAAGAAACATCAGCAATATCGAGAACCTCGGTCTTGTTGTTCTCCCAACCTTGAGCCCACACATTTTGATTATATAAGCCATGATCAGACAACACTTTCACCCAGTCAGTTTGCACTCGGTCTACTAAATCACGATCTACAGCCTTCCAAGTCTCTCGAAGTCGAACAATGCCCACTGAACAGATACCCATAGCGACGGCACACCAACCAATCATATCACCCAATTCTAACAAGTGGATACCTATATGAATCCAATGTTCCAATAGCTTCGAGCGAATGATGGTGGTATCTTCCCATAATTGCTGCTGTTGTTGAGTATCAATCAAGACTTGATTGCGAATTAACTTTGTTAAAAAGTGAGGAGACACAGTGGTGAATAATAAGGAATTCAACATTTGCACCGAGATTTGAGGTCTACCCGGTAAATAAGACAATGGATTTAACAAATCTTGGTAGAACTGATGATGTTTTGCATAATGAAATAAGTAGATTTGTTGAGCGAAACTTTTTGGATCAATGTTCAAAAATACGTCCGGCGTAAGTCCAGTGATTAACAAGTTGGATAAATTAATTGAATCTCTACGTTTCCCATCGATTTCGTGTGCGCTTATATTTTCTACTTCTTGACTGTCTTCCAAGGTATCTTCTTCTTCTTCGTTATTATTATTGGATAAATAGAACTCGTCTTCAGCATTCATGATATTGCCACTGTTATTGTTTTCACAATTCTTTTTGCCATTCTTTGTTACTGTGTTGAGTACCAGCTCTTTAATTTCATTTGCTCTTTCCTTATCGACAATGGTATCCCCTTCCAAGATGGACACCATTCCAGAAACAACATCACCTATGATATCCAAAGAATAGCGTTGACACCATAGTGTGAAAATATCGAATAATCTTGATTCCAAGGAAGGATTCTTTGATAAAATAAGGCTGAATTGACTCAAGACTCTTGCCCCTGTTGTGAAATTAGAGTACAAGAGTAAAAAGACGTTGAGTAATTCATCATTGTTTTCGGTATTGAAAAGTAATTCGTGTATTAAAGCGTTGATTGTTCCACCTTCAATTACGGACCGATCATTCCGAATCAAGTCAGGATGATATCTTTGTGTAGCGTCGTACATCCTGCTTGTGGTTGTATCATCCCAACAATCTTCATCATTGACACGCCAAAGACTTTCACCGCCAGACCTGCTGCTTGATAAGTCTTCCCCATTTTCAATGACTGTCTTTGAGGTATTTGTAAATAATTGAATCCAATGAAATCCATCCTCGCGATGTTGAGTTGAATACACGCCTAAAATCGATGGTCGATTTATGTATGAAATACTAAAAAGGAGTAAACCGCCCGAATTATGATTATTTTTAGTAGTAGTAGAGAAAGGATCAGAACTTATTGAAGTTGTGGGTGAAGTTACTAATTCATCGGATTGTTGATGTTGCAATAATTCAATTTTTAGTTGTGATAAAGGAATTCTGGTATCCAACTTATAATTTGAAGATGACTTGGAACAAATATAAAGATCACTACTAGATAATATCAAATAGACTCGATTCTTTTGTTGCATTGTAACTTGATTTAATTCCATAAATACAAGACCTTGTACATGATTTAGACCTGCTGCTTGATAAGTCTTCCCCATTTTCAATGACTGTCTTTGAGGTATTTGTAAATAATTGAATCCAATGAAATCCATCCTCGCGATGTTGAGTTGAATACACGCCTAAAATCGATGGTCGATTTATGTATGAAATACTAAAAAGGAGTAAACCGCCCGAATTATGATTATTTTTAGTAGTAGTAGAGAAAGGATCAGAACTTATTGAAGTTGTGGGTGAAGTTACTAATTCATCGGATTGTTGATGTTGCAATAATTCAATTTTTAGTTGTGATAAAGGAATTCTGGTATCCAACTTATAATTTGAAGATGACTTGGAACAAATATAAAGATCACTACTAGATAATATCAAATAGACTCGATTCTTTTGTTGCATTGTAACTTGATTTAATTCCATAAATACAAGACCTTGTACATGATTTGTAGGTGAAAATAACACTTTTTGTGTATCCAAATCAAAATCATTTTGAGATAATGATAATCCATGATTATTTGTTGTATTGTTCTGAATCATTGAACTTGTCGATAATAAACTGTTACTTGAAGCAGAATAAGATAATTGATGATGATGTTGTTGTGATGGAAATAAAGACTTTAAAGGTGATTCAGTCGTTAACTTGTACAAGTAAAGTTTATGTCCTCTCAATATGATTTTATACAATTTCCAACCTCTTTCCAACTTTGTTTGTTTATGAAATGGCTTGAAATCTGTCTTTTTATATAAATAGCCTTCTTTAATAATGATCAAACTTGTTCTTTTCTCTGCAGCTGATATTGATTTTGTACGTGGTATCACCAATGTCAACGCGTCGTCTTCAGTAGAATAACTCTTATTGGGTTTAGCTACTTCAATCGTCTCTGGTAAGGTTGTTAATTCACTTTGTTGTTGTTGTTGTAATAAAGAGAATCCTTCCAAACCCATCATAGACACAGGTCTAGGATTCCTATTACTAATGACTTTAGAAGTAACGACATCACTAATAGAGTTCTCGTCAAAGGATCTTGATATTGGCTTCTCTATCGTAATGTTGTTGCTGTTATTGTTGTCAATAGACCAAGGCTTTGAATTAGCAGCAACAGAACGAGTAGAAGAAGTAGACAGTCGAGGGCTACTGCCACTACTGCTACTGCTATGGTTGTGAGTCGTTAATTTTTCGTTCTGTTGTTGTTGTTGTTGCTGTTGTTGAAAAAATCGATTCTTCAAAAAAGTAAATGCATTTGACTTTGGTAATGTTAAATCCTCCTCTGAAGTACGTGGTGTAGTTGGTCCTTTTTTATTTTTCGACTTCATACGTACGTAAAGGCCAAACGGGTTATTTTTTGATTATTCAAAGAAGGGAAAAAGGAAAAAGGAAAAATAAAATCTTTTTTTACGAAGAAAAAAAAAAAAAAAAAAAACGTCCCCTATTTTCATGTAAGAGAAAGGTGCGTAAAAAAAAGTACACTACACGCAGCTTGAAATCTTTCTATTTAGCTTTTCCCTCCTTTTTTCATGTAATGTATATAAAAAGACATACAAACACATCTGAAGGCGTACAAAAAGTACATCATGTCAATATTTGAAGAAAAGAAAAAGTATAGAAGAAGAGATACTTGGAAATGAATGAATTTTTTTTTTCTATTTAAAAACATGATTATTGTAATATGCAGTGTAATGTAATTGTTGTGTACAATAAGAACTTTATTCTGCATGATTGAAGAGATAACTTACACTCTCACCATTGTGCTACAAAACAAGAAAGGTCAATATAATAATACTTTTACAAGTGCAAATAATAGTTTTACTTACAGTTCTTCTTATCGCTTCAGCAAGAGTATTGGAAATATCAATTACAATTAATTTACTGGATTTCTCCATCTTTTCCTTGGGAATAGGGAAAGTATTGGTAACAACCAACTATATATAATAAAAGAGTGAATAGGAGTAATATATTTATATATAAGGGAGATTTTAATATTACCTTGTATACACTCTTGCAAGCTTCAATCTTTTCAATAGCATCTCCACTCAAAACACCATGGGTGGCAATAATGTAAACTTTATCAGCTCCACACTTGTTGACTAAATGCTCAGCAGCATCCAAAAAGGTACCAACACTATCAATAATATCATCCTATAAAACAAGTTATCACTCTGTTGTTCTCTTAAACAAATCAAATCATAAACACACTTACAGTCAAGAAAGCGACCTTGCCTTTAACATCACCAACCAAGGTGATTGTGCTCTCGCCATCCTTGTCAGCGACAACTGTGACAGCAGCATTTAAAATATCACCTCCAGTTACACCAGCTTCATTTAAGGAAGAAATGGAAGCAGTCAAATCATCGCCATCTTCATTCGTTTCGTCCTCTTCATACACGCGAACAGTAGAATCACCTTCACCACTCTTGGGCATACCACTGTAGGGACGGTTTTGTCCTTGAGGTCCCATACGAGAACGATCCTTGTGAATTAAAGCGAAATCAAGACGAAGAGCATCAGCCAAAGAAGTAACTCTTTTTTATATAAATAGTATTTCAATAAGCTTCTGTCATAACAACAACAACAAAAAAAAGAGTCTTTCTTACCTCTTGGCACCACCTGCATTCTTGGAAACAATAACACCATTTTGCCAGTTGGGGACGCTTTGGGTGATCCAACGAGCAATGACAGGTTCAGCGTACAAATTATCAACAGGACGTTGGAAGAAACCTTGCATTTGAGAGGCGTGAAGATCCATAGTCTAATGGATAAAAAAAAAACATCTTAGCTTCTCTCTTTCTACATATTATACTCTCAACAAAAGAAAAAGAAAAAAAACTTACGATAATATGATCAACACCAGCGACAGCCAACATGTTGGCAACGACTATCATAAATATAAATAAGCTGTACTCTTTACCCCACAATAACTACTTACGTTTAGCGGTAATACTGGTTCTACCCTTACGCTTGCTTTGCTTACAGTAAGGGAAGTAGGGGAGAACAGCAGTGATTCTCTTACTCTTACCTCTTGGCACCACCTGCATTCTTGGAAACAATAACACCATTTTGCCAGTTGGGGACGCTTTGGGTGATCCAACGAGCAATGACAGGTTCAGCGTACAAATTATCAACAGGACGTTGGAAGAAACCTTGCATTTGAGAGGCGTGAAGATCCATAGTCTAATGGATTAAAAAAAAAACATCTTAGCTTCTCTCTTTCTACATATTATACTCTCAACAAAAGAAAAGAAAAAAAACTTACGATAATATGATCAACACCAGCGACAGCCAACATGTTGGCAACGACTATCATAAATATAAATAAGCTGTACTCTTTACCCCACAATAACTACTTACGTTTAGCGGTAATACTGGTTCTACCCTTACGCTTGCTTTGCTTACAGTAAGGGAAGTAGGGGAGAACAGCAGTGATTCTCTTACTGGAACCAATACGAGCAGCTTGAATCATGATACAAAGCTCGATAATATTATCATTCATGTTGTTGGAACCAGACTGGATAATGAAAACATCTTCGTTACGAACAGAGACACCTATATGACGTGTCTGTGTTAAACGCTTTTTCCATTGAAGCTACTCTGACAAACGACAACTTACGAATTTCGACATTGGTTTCCTTGTTACTAAACTTCTTGGAAGTGACCTCGGAGAGAGGAGTACCGAGACGCTTAGTGACAAGAGCAGCAAGCTCAGGGTGAGAGGATCCAGCTAAAATCTTGGTGTTGCGCATGGTGAAATGGTTTCAATGACTGGAAGAAAAAAGTAAAACGAAAAAACACCCTTCTTTCGGTTTTTTTTTTTTTTTTTTTTTTTTTGCTCCACATACACACACATTCACACAGAGGCGTAAATTAAACCCAGTCACTTCTGACGCAAAAAAATCATGGAAAAAAAAAATTTTTATAGATCAATGACATGGCATAAACTTTAAATCAATCTTGGTTCCTAAATAAGAGGGAATCGCAAACAGACTCATTCTTAAAAAACTTGTTCTATTACAAATCTTCACCATAGTTTCTTAAGGATACAATGGCTACTAGATATAATTGTTCAATTTTCTAGCGGACAGTTTTCTACACAAATAGGTACACAATGCATGGACACAACTTGGTGAGCTTTTTGACATGTCAGTAGGCAGAGGTGCACATAGCTTGCGAACACAGGTACATCATATCCGATTCTCGCTACCCTTGATAAACACCTGCTGTCCCTAAGAGACCTCTGAATTGTAATTTCACTTCATTGGTTACAGCAGTAATTTGGCAGAACTCTTCTTTCACTGGAATTTCGCATTCAAGTATCTCACACTGCTGTTGAAGATGGCAAATCAGGATATTGAAGTCTACTTAGTACTAAGATAATTTTAAATAATGATACTGCCACTTCAACATCAAGTACTCACTCATCAAAACGTAAATAAGATAAATCTATTCCAAAGTATTGATTGAGCCCTTCACATTGCTATCATCCGTGAATGCATTGTATTCACTTTGCTGTCTCAGACTGATAATATCTCTCCCTTATCAATGTTATTTACACGCTTTTCTGCTCGTAATTATTAACTCGTGACTCCAGGAAAAAAAATCTGTTTGGATAAAGATTTCCTCGCTGGACTTTTTTTCAGCAAATATTAGCAAGTATTATTAGTACCTACGTCAAATAACTTTATTACATCCTGATCTGCTTTCACATCTTTATTTTTTGACAGCTTTGAAAGTAATCTGGTATTGGTTTCTATGTTTAAGCGAAGAACTAACTTAGATCAGACAATTGCAAAAATAGGTAGCTGACAAGACAACTATTGCTAACCCCAATTGTGATTACAAGGCACACGCCCGGCCCAGAGTATCACGTGACTTGCACGTGACCGGGTTACAAACTCAGAAATACTATAAAAATAAAAATTTTTAGTCACGCTCGAAGAAGACTTGGTACCTTCAAGAAGTGCTTTGGAAGATTAGGGTGTGCCGGAGATTGAACCTGGACCGACAGAAATGGAAATACCTCGTAAAACTCCGAAAAGAAGATTTAAACCAAAAACGCCTAAAGCAAGACCAAAGAAAAAGACTAAGTTGTTAGTTCTTAAAGACATCCACCAAGGCTAAATTAGATGCAAACTTACTATATATTACTTTTATTACTTCATATTCATAAGTTGCATCTATAAACTAAATTAGATCAGTACATTTGAAAATAGTATAAATATCCCTCAATTGTATTAATAAAATGATCATTATCTGTCTACTGTTAATTAAAAAGTCTATTATATTTCTTTAAGTCTTTTGCATACTTCGTATCAAAAGGCTTCTTTACACTTATATACGTTTACACTCTTATATCACGTGATAGGCGGATTCAAGCACTGGATAGCTTTTGACTGAAAGAATCCCTGGGACCTCACACTTGACATTTTTAAGTTCCGCCTTCTTGGCTCAGTTGGCAGAGCGTCTGCCTAGTAAGCAGAAGGTCATCAGTTCGATTCTGATAGAAGGCATACATTTTTATCCTTTTCGGGTGGAGGTAGTGCATGTAGCAATGTCAATTGGTGTGATTATGTAATCCGGGGTATGGCTGATGGAAAACCTTCTTGAGAGCGAGAGGATGCTGACATTTACATAGATGCAAAGTATTTTTTCTGGAGAAGAAAACACTTAATTCATAAGAACAGAGATGGAGAGCTTCGTTCTCAAAAAATCCATAGCCTTTCGATCACTCTCTATCTCAGATAATTTTCACTGCTGCGGTAGTGTCCATGGAAAAGTAAAATATTGCAACAGGAGTGAAATTGTTACATCTACCGACACGCATTGGAAAGTTTTATCAATGGGAAGCTCGACAATAATTGTTATACATAACGCGTACTTCTACGTAACCGTTCACTGTGATTGTTCTACGGTATGCCGAGTGGGCAAGATAGCGTTGTACAAACTTCATTTTTTACATCTCCAATTCATGTTTATGATGCGCTTATCTCAACTCAAGAGAAGATTTTATGGCTTCAAGTATAATTCGACTTTTGAAAGTGATTGCTTATATCTACATCTTTCGAATATTTCCATATTAGGGATAAATAATGGTTCATCGGAGATTGACGAAGTAGTGGTAAAATAGTTTATCAAATAACAATGGTTCGCAGAGAACTTGATATCGTCAAGTTACCGTATTTGGGATCAAAAGTCAGCCGATGAGCATTACATGCTAACCCCACAGTCAAAAGTATTTTTTTTTATCTCTCCTTTCTCCTTTAATTTTTTTCCCTCTTTTTTACTTGCCTATATCGCAAATGGATACTGCAGACAGAGGAAATGTTATATCCGAAGTGACACATACCTCACCACGCACAGTAAGAACAAACTGGCTACGTTTTGCTTGGGGCCAAATATCCGGAGCCACTAAGGCGTTATTGATTCTTTCCGTAACAATATCCCTCATACAAGTAAATACTGCCTATCAAGAATAATTTGATAATATGGAACTAACAAAGAGATAGATAGTAACAACCATCGTTGTACTTGTTTTGGGTGGTCGAGAGAATCTTTCGTGTGATAAACCATTACAGCTATACTTGATTGTATTTGTCGTGCGAGTTGGCTTGTCTTTACCGTTAACAATTTATCAACACTTGTTTGTTACGAGTAGAAGAGTTAGAGGAAGACGAGCGAGAAGAGAAAACAGAGTAAATAATAATAACAATGATAATACCGTTCCACCCGAGGCATCGTCCTCTGCCGCTGCCGCTGCGGGGACAACAACAACAGCAACAACAACGACAACGACAACGATAACAGAAACAACAGCAGATTCCCATATTGAAGGAAACTCAACAACAAATTCGGAACGACCTTCTACACTTGTTAGCGGATGGGCGGAAAGGTATTTAGAATATAGGAACCTCCCAACTTGTACAACGAAAGATATTAAAACCTAGTTTTGGGATGTTCCTTCAATTCTTTTTTAGACTAAAATCATTGTTGGATTTGTTTGCGATTTTATGGTTTATTGTAGGCAATTACATGATGTTCTCTTCTTACGTTTGTGCGGTTAATGCAACTTTGTATTATTATACGATCTTCGCTTGGTTATTATTTGGTTACACTATTTTGGTTATTCCTCTCTTGGCTTGTGCCTCTGTGGTATTTTGTTTGCCATGCGTATTAGGTAACTTTAATTATTCCCACTATGTACATAGCCACAATTAACTCTTTTTTGTACGCAGTGACAATGCGAACATTCAATATAAATGTATCCAATGTCATGAAAGGTGGAACCAAAGAAGAGTTGGCAAAAATCCCAATCTTTAAATTTAAATCCACTGAATCAGATGATACAGCAGCGCCACCCATCGGTAATCAACAACAACAGTCAAATACAGACAATAGTGCCACAATGAAAAAGGGAAATTACTTTCGCAGACTCATGAAACGCCGTCAAAGCGCAAAAAACGTCGATTCTAAAGATAACGTCAACTACCCTCACTTGACTATACCAAGAGCAGATGATGCTGTTTGCTCTATATGCTTATCAGAATACGAGAATGACGAGCTTATCTGCAAATTATGGTAATATTGATACTCGATAAAATGAAAGCTGTGTATCTCAATATTTTTCTCGATGTCATTAGGTGTAATCATATCTTCCATGAAAGTTGTGTGGTGGAATGGCTGGCGTTAAATACCAACTGCCCATTATGTAAGCGAGATTTTCGAGGAAAAAATTATGTGGAGGACTCTGGAGATGAAGAAGAGCGAGTTTAATTCAATTCAGAAACGAAAAAACTACGTGTACTCATAGAAAAAAAAAGGTGTTCTACTGCTTGTAAATAAATATCATACCGACAAAATAATATATCAATCTCCATGGTATCTCGGATTTCTCTTTTTTAATAATATTAGATGTAATTTACATTTTGTTGGGTGTATAAACATTTCTTTTGGAGATCTATTTCTTTCTTATGCGTGTCTTAATCTGAGGCAATCAAAGCTACAATCATACGGTAAAGATAATAGAAGAAACACTACGGAGTATGCAAAATGTCAGTTGGTCATTGCTTTGTGTCCTTATCTATTTTCCACTTACACAGGCGTAGAATCCAAGTTTGATGAGGCTTTCCTTTTTATGCTTTGATAAGGTACGGAAGATTTCAGTAGCGTCATACATGTGTGCATTATTCATAACCCTATCGCATATGACACGTAAGTGGCCCTGTTTTATAACATTTGCCTTCTTCATGGATACTCACTTTTGTGCGTTCAACACTAATACTGGCAAATTGATAAGCATAGGAAGCCAGTGACCTGTGACTAAAAAGATAATAAAGACAAAAGCTTGAAGGCCCATCTCGGGCAAAACAAACTACAACAGCTTCACGTTAAGAAATATGCCTTTCAAATACTGAAAAAGCAAAAGTGTAATACCTGGTTGAGTTTGTTACAGAGATCGATGGGATTAATATAATCGCATTCCAAGTCTGAAAACATGATGATCTACATTTGAAAGAATAAGAGATGTATTGTAAATAAAACAAGTCAGTCACACTTACAAAGAAAACCATCAAGAACAAAAGGATGGCAGAAAGCACAACAGCTGTCAAGAATAACATTACGGGGCCAAACATTTCGAATTAGAAGTGACAATAGAAACGAAGTTAAAAAACAAAGGAAAAGGGGAATATCAATTTATTGGGTTGGCGGGATTAAACAAGCGCAAAGTTACCGCTGTAAGTGGGCTCAAAATTCTTGATGATCAAGTACACCAACAAATGTATCGATAAGGCACGCCTGCTACAAAAGCAACTATTTTTTGCTTGAGGTACAAATCTAAGTATTATTGATTACGTCAATAAAACGTAAAGAACACATAGGGTACACAACGACGACTGCTTGGTTGAAATTGAAGGCAAAATGTTTAAAGGAAAGGAATAGTTGGTATTCTTCGTTCCAAAACGCGTTTATTTGACTTACAAAATAACAGCAACGTACATCAATCAATTACATCTGTGATTTTTATGACAGTGATGAGACGCTGCTAAATATCAATGCCCTTAAAACAAATGGTTACGTAACACGATTGTTCTTATATACATTTGGAGTAAAATTTTTTTAAAATGTGTAGACTTTAGTGTCATGCACCCATAGGAGAAAAAAAAGGAGTTAATAATGTAAACCTTACATGTTACACTTTTTAGTAAGCCCACCTTTGTCAACTTGCATTAGTACGCAGAGGATAAATAGAGAAAGTACTTTCAACAGTTGCTCAGCAAGATAAGTATCATGCGATCTGTTGTATTGTAATTCGTTTATGCTACAGTTGGATCTGTAATTTTCCAACTTTCAGATATGTGAGGTCTGACTAATTCAAAAGAATCATGTAATATTCATTCTATATCAAGGTATTTAACCCGCTTTCTAGTCAAATAAATGCTCCATTACAAACATGATTTGTAGACTAAATACGATGCACACAACGTCTTTAAAAACTAAAACATATGCAAATCTGTGCCTACATAAGCTGCAATGTTCTTAGTGACACGGATGTACATTCAGGAACAAGTGTTAAACTTATAAAATGACCACGGCAGAATTTAAGAACTTTCTTTTTATTATAGATTTCAAGCCTCTGTATATGTAGGTATTTATTTCTTCAATTTCATTCTTGCCATTAAACAAGGATCAGTGATATGTTTTTGTTGTGATATTTGCATAAAATATTAATTAAAATAAGATAGAGCACGAACAACAGTAAGAAGTATTCTTGAAATAAACAATGCGAACTATCGTTATGTTTATGTGAATTAAAACAGAAAAGGTAATTATAAATATATACGAATAGTCCAGAAATGTTGATGGTGCATATTTGAGAGACGAATGAAAGTGCATTAATCAAAAAGACCTTCTTCCTTTAATAAAAAAGCAAAACTGAAAAGACATTATCAAATTGATAGTCCAACTAATAATCTGTTATCGAGGCTTTTTATTTCGATGTAAAACGGTATGTATATGTAAATATTTATATAGATTCTTTTTCTTTTGACTCTACAAGGAGAGCTACACTGGGATTTGGTGTTGCTGATGGTGACTTTGATATGGTTGGTACCACCGACACAGGGTATTCAAGTTTCCTCTTGTTTCTAATAAAATATGCACTGCCCTTTGAAATTCCAATTGTAAGCCCCTCACCGAAACCTCATCGGCAGAGTTACCCAAATTTCTACGGGTATCGAACGGTTCTTCTATACATAGCAGTCTGTTACTTTCGATTCCTTTATTCCAGCCTTTTTCAGCTTTTGTCATGATTCTACCAGACCGCACAGAAATCACTTGAGTTTCATAATCAAATTCGTATGCAAATTTTCTAAAGAATGCGTATAGTAGACCACCTAAGCTCTCATAATTGTTTTGACCAAAGCCAACGAGACGTGATAGATCATCACAAAAAGATGAATTCAGACCATTAATTTCAATATTATCGCTTGATAATCGGTGTGGAATTTCATGAAGTTTGGGTAATATAGGTGGATTTCGTGTTTGTAAAAAGTGGATAATCATACATGTCCAGGTATATGTTGAGAGTGTACCACCACTTGCTATGTATATGTGTGTGCGGTTAACTTCAAGATACCGAGTTATGTAGAATAGAGTTTTGTTTACCTGCGTCGTTCAATTTTCTTTGCTTTGTCCAATGCTTAATTATTAAAATGAGTGGTCTAACACGCGGATCGATTGCGACATAAGTCTTTATCATTCTTGTATTTTGAAGTGATATTGTATTATTCACATTTAAATCGCATGCCAACTGTCTGAACGTAAGGTATATAAATGATCAAGTACATGTAGAAATCCAATAATGACTTACAATACTGGGTCCCAAATCTTTACAATAGGCACTTTGGCTCTTGGAATCGTTCTCACTATTTGTAGACCGTCTATGTAACGAATTCAAGTTAAAATATGATTAACTTTCATCCGTACAAGTCTTACTTTTTTTTAAAACATTTGCTAATGTTTTTATACACCTTAGTCCATGCCAATTGGTAGAAATACAAATATCAACATCAGATTGATCAGTTCCTAGATTATTTTGTGAAGAGCTAAATACGTACATTTTTTTTTCTCTTTTAGTCATTCTAGTGTCGTATACACATACAGAAAAAGTGCCCTTACCCAAATAGATGTACATTAATACGTTGGGTTGGCCATTCTCGATTTAGAATTTTTTCTATTTTAATCATCATCATTTGTCTTTTGTTAAATGATTGTCGAGAGGGTATCAGTCTCTGTAAGTGCGTAAAGTAAATTTGTGTAATGTTAAGCCGGGCACTTTCTTTGTATGCGTATAATCCTTACTTGGTAAAGTTTTAACATATCGAAGGACAAGGACTCATGAAATGATAGTGTGATAGGTGGGAATTGCAAATAATCTTCTCTGTAGTCTTCCTCTTTCATATAGCATCCATTCGTGGAGGAGACAGTCGAAACCACAGTGGAGTCATCAGTTAAATCAGATGAACAAGATTCAAATGCTGAAGATGATGGGGAATAATCTTCCTCTTCTTCTCCGTAGAGACTATTGTTTGAATTAAATTCTTGATACATTTCTTATTTGTAAAACAATAAAAAAGAGAGAAAGGAAGAGAAAGGAAGACTGTGTGTGATATGTGTCTAATTTAATGAAAAAAATAACTCAAAAGGGAAACAAAAAAGGTGATGGAATTGGAAAATGTTATAAGCTTAATTTTTTTTTTTTGTGTTTCAACACAATCCCTTGACTGTATGCAAACCGAGAACATTTTACTAAAGAACTCATAGTCCAAGCTTAGCAATTATAGAACATCAGTTGATCTTGACTCTTTATGCAATTCTCCCGCCCAATCATACGTGCATAATAACCAAAACTAATAGGCAATCGACGATCCTTCTTTTTGGTATTTTACAAATACTAACGGAGAAAACCCAGGAGCTAACATACTGCGGCCAAGGTCTTTGTCTAAAAAAACTCTATAAGTATTTATGAATTGGTATGAATTCATCATTTATTATATAATTAATTGTTCCTGCTACTTTCACTCACCTTAAATTATACCTCACTTTGTACAGCACATGCTGAGTTTATGTAATAATAGAGACATGTTACTCTCCACTAAATATACTTATCGGTTTATGTACACACTACTATCACACCTCCTACTCCTTTTTTCTCTACTCCTTTACTGATCTCCCGAGAATATTCTCATCCGGGATGAAGTTACGTGAAAGTGAACCTATACCCGTTTGTTTATTTGCTTTTAAACAATTGCTTTTTGTGTTTATCATTTCGTACTCATAGTAGTTGTATTTGGCAGCAGCAGTGTGGTTGGACCACTACCTTAAAAGAATGTCTCAATATGCTCTTGTACAATATTCAAGTGATTACATGATTCTGCAATTTTAATTGATACGAATGGTGGGTATGGTAATCATTGATAACGATGTGTGAGCGTGTGTATTATACACATGGCAATTAGGTAATGTCCCAAATATACATACTTTGTCCTACAATAGAAGAATTTAAAAGCCCTTTTTTACAAGAGTAAAAAGTGCATAAAATCCTTTTCATCGTTACACGAACCTGTATCGTACTTTACTGAAGATTTAATAATTGGCTTTCTTTCTTTTTCTTCGTTGGTATGTTATGAAACGCATATCCATCATCTTCAAGCAAGATTATGACAACTTTGTGTGTATGTGTGTACCTATTAAGGTGATATATTAAAAATACAAAAATAGTGACTTCTTCGGCAGTCAAGTAAAATAATGAATGATCTGGAATTTGATGAATGTGTATACCGTTTCAGGTACTAATAACGCAGATCTTTGTTGAATATCCAAAACAAAAAAAAAGAAGGGCAGCTCAAGCTTTAATTCTGACAGTCGATTGAGCAGTATTAATTCACAATTTATTTAGCTGGTTTACCTACTTGTATGCCAAAAGCGCCTAGTTGAGAGCTGTGACCAAACTTATAGTATTTGGAAAAAAGAGAGAGAAACGAAGAAAAAAATACGGGTTAGTGACACTTTGTAGTTACACCAAATGTTGATGAGAAGTTGAACGCGTGCAAAGTGTACCTGTTTTTGTGTATCACATTCTTGAAAAGTGTACTGAGCCACTAATTAATAGTTGGACGCGCCTGAAATAATCATTGTTCGCTTCTGCAGATAAACTGAGCCTTAAAGGAGAAATAATTATTTTCTCAACCAATACTTCATAAGGTGCAACGTTTGATTTTCAAGGCACAAGATCCATCTATTTTTAGGAAATGCGTCAGTCAGTCAGTCAGTCATCTTTTTTTTCAAAGTGCGACATGAATCTTCTTGATCTATTCACGCCTTTACCAGGGCCATCAACAGATCAAATCTTACAACCGCGAATAATAAACAAATAAGAGAAACAAAATTTTTGAATCGTTGAGTAGAAAACAGCTCCTATTTTGAACGATATAAAAGAAATAAGGAAATGTGCAAAAAAGTAAAAAAACCGAATGTGCAATTACAATTGGTGCTTTTCCCTTTTCGTTTGTATGTGACTTTTTTATATGTATTTCTTTTTTTGTTTCAAGATTATTTTTTTTTGTTTTGTTTGTCATCTTTCCCTTTCACTTTCATCTTCTTGGACTTGCAAATCAAATCCATCTAAAATATGGTATGTCTCCATAACATGAAAGAAGATGTTTCAGAACTCTAATTAATTCTGATAACAGGCAATGTCATTGCAAAATAGTATTCTCCCTACAACAGATAAAGAATCAGCTCAACAGCAAGTAAACATAAATGAAATTCATTTGAAAGAAGTGAGTAAATATCTATCATCTATATCATTAACCCTTTACTAATTGTCCTGTCTTCGAATATACAGAAATCCTTGACACATAGACGTCAAGCATCGCATGGGCTTGAAATTAATACTAAAGACGCTGTTGTACCAACATCAACATCATCCAAAACAAATGCTTTTTTTCACACGTCTGATATCCCTACACCTCGCCCACCGCCTTCCATCTCTCGTAAAATATCGATCAAACAACAAATTGTTGTAAACACAAGTAGTAGTATATCCCCGCCTTCTCCATCCATTATACCCCACCATACAACTTTGGACGAAGAAGAAGACGACGATTTATATCATCATGATAGTTATGCTAATCGATTAAGAAACCTTGTGGCATCGTCACGTCAAGCATCTAGTCCACCTGCTCCATCTCCTATTCCTCAATATCTAAACGCAAAAAAAAATCCGTACTCATCAACTGATTCACCTTCTTCACCGCTTCGTTCTTCATTTGATGGTAATGTAGTTGATGAAATATTGGCTTTACCTACCCCACATCCTTCTACAGCCTCGGCTGATACTACGGTGCCACCACATCGTCGTCATTTTATATTTCCAATTCCAACAGACAACGCATCGAATGAAATACCTGTACTCTCTTCAGACATTCTACGTCCTTCATTATCGAACGAAATACCCAGGTTATCTGAAAACCTTAAATTAGGTGATACCTTTGACGTGACAGCTTTGAAAAGAGAAAACATACCTTTATCTCGAATTGATGATGCAGATATGATTGGAAAACTCATTGGCTCTTACCGCGTTTGTAAGTCATTAGGAATGGGTGCATTTTCTCAAGTTTGGTTGGCCACACACACAGAAACAAAAGAATTTTATGCAATAAAAACAATACCAAAAGGAAAGTTATTAGATGATCCTCGTGTGCGTTCGAGCATTGAAAGAGAGGTCGGTGTATTGAAGGTAAGGGTGGTTCTATTATGAATACAGTGCACGCAACTCACTATTTGCTTATAGTTTATTGATCACACAAATATTGTACATTTGGAAGCTACCATGGAAACAGAACATATGATGTGTATCGTGTTGGAATATGTGGAAGGAGGCGAATTATTTGATTTTGTACAAAAAATGCATCAACAATTACGTACTACAGAAAATTGCAAAGTGGACGAAAAGAAAGTGAAAAAGATATTTTTGCAACTACTACACGCCGTCAAATGGTTACATGAACATAATATTGTCCACCGTGATTTGAAGTTAGAAAGTTAGTATAACGGCGAAAACTTTTATCAACTTCTTGCTAATTCGCGCATTTTGGTTAGATATTCTTATTCAGAAAAAGAAGGACAGCGATGACGAAATACTGAAAATTACAGATTTTGGTTTAGCACGCGTTGTGGATCCCGAGTCACCTCTATTAACAACACGATGTGGTTCTGAAGAATATGCTGC
Organism: Mucor irregularis B50; assembly: GCA_000587855.1. Lineage (NCBI taxonomy): Eukaryota > Fungi > Mucoromycota > Mucoromycetes > Mucorales > Mucoraceae > Mucor > Mucor irregularis. Next base: position 230,966 of record KK076504.1, on the reverse strand, counting down.
ACCTGAATTAATCCAACAATCAAAAGAGGGTTACGACGGTAGGAAGACAGATACTTGGGCTTTGGGTGTCATCTTGTATTCTCTTCTTGTTGGATATCTACCCTTTCGTTACGACCCTCGTAAGCATGAGCGCGTCTCTCAATTGTTTTACCGAATTTTGGGCGCTGAAGTGAAATGGCCGACAGATATCCAAATTTCCCAAGAAGCAAAAGATGTTGTCAAGAGTATCTTACAAAGAAATCCAAACAAGCGAATTCCAATTGATGAGGTTGAGGGTTTACCTTGGTTTCACCTCTAAAATTTTTTTTTGCAATAAAGCTCTTATTTCATGCTTATAAACAGACGTAAGAAGCATATGCCGAGATTAAAAATCATATTAGAGCCCTTGGCGTTCTTGTTGTTAGGTAAACAAGAAGCATGTCGTTTAAGACTTGGATCTTTCTGAAGTCGGGGTAGCCATCATTTGCCTTTATAAGTGCTGTGGAGATAATTTTAGTAGCTTAAAAGTCACTTTGGCGCACTCGACCTCTTGCTGGGCAAATTATCTTTTTTTGACAGCGTTCGTGCAACCCAAAAGATGAATGATGGGATTATGTCGAGGGATGCTCCATCTGGTAATAACTTTTGAATTCAGGTAACAAGAGCCAAATCGCTAGAATTTCTGAGCCCTTAAATAGTAAGAACCTATGAAAGTGACATTTCAACCAACTATAGCATTGATAGTGACACAGTAGTGGGAAGCCTTCGCATAGATAATCTCATATATTTAATGTAATACAAGAAAGAACATTTGAGATTATAAAGATTTATCAATTACGAGACATCCCTCTTTCCCTTTCTCACTATGTATTCCCTGTCCAAGAAAAGAAGGAAGACGCCTGAAAGGCTCAAGGTATTGTGTTACTGACTTAAACCTCTTTTACTGTGTCATTAAAAGCCGGATCCCGGTACAGTAAAGATTTCTTGAATTAAAAAACTTTATGCTTACTCACCCCTGATATGGTTGCAATGCGAAAAATGGTGTTGTCTCAAAAAAATGTGTAGCTTGTTGGGTCAACTTACTAGCATTCCCTACATTTATTGAAAACTACAGCAAACAAAAAAATCACTAATAATTCAGGATGATCGTCATAAAGAGCTGATTGGAATTTGATTCGAAATCTATAATTAAATACGTATGAAGACGGGCTGACAACTGTGGCAAAGTTCAAATCAATGTACGAAGCCAAAGTGAGAAAAGAAATACAAAAGCTAAGAAAAATAGACTTGAAATTGATAGTTGAAGGAACAAAATAAAAAAAAATTCTGCGTTATCAAACGGTCGACGTGTGGTGGACCAGCATCCAATATAGTTTCATGATTACTAACTCCAAGGTTGAAACGCTCGAGAATGGTAAACGTAAGAACTATAAAATTGTTGATGCAGCAAAAAAGTGTGTGCTTAAAAATTAATTTTAATGAATACTGGGTGTGTCACGAAAACCTGAGAGAGTCAGAGGCTTTTTTCCCTGCTTCAAAGGAAGGAAAAAAATAAATATGTCAACAAAAAAAAGGCGGTAGTATTCGACAAAAATGCTTTTATTAAGTATGCTTTGGTATTGATGGTAATTAGTTATTGTTTGGGGTAAAGTTAAGTATGAAGAAGATTAGTTAATACAAATCATCTTTTATGAAGTATATATGAAGAAGCGGGGCAAAACAATTTAATCTTCGTATTCATCACCCTCTTCATCACGCTCGTTCTCATCTTCATCACGCTCATACTCATCTTCATCATATTCACCACGTTCATTCTCATCACGTTCGTTTTCATCTTCATCGTGGTGGTAACGACCCCATCTGCGACGTTTCAAGGCAGCGGCCATGGATGATTCATCGACTTCGTATTCCTCACCCTCTTCTTCCTCACCCTCTTCTTCCTCGCCTTCGTTCTCATCCTCGTTTTCTTCGTCGTAGTGGCGACGGCGATCTTCGTGATCGTTCTCCTCATCCTCGTTCTCATTCTCATCCTCCTCGTTTTCGCTACGGCGACGCATATCAGAGTCTTCCTCTTCTTCGGCATCTTCTTCGGTTTCCTCGCTATCATCTTCTTCGGTTTCCTCGCTGTCATCCTCAACAGCATCCTCAGATTCTTCCCAATCTTCCTCAGTGTCACGACGGCGCATACCTCTATCGTCCTCATCTTCCTCGTCCTCATCCTCCTCTTCTTCATCGGCCTCGTTTTCATTTTCATCACGTTCGTTCTCGTCATTTTCATTCTCATCTTCCTCTTCCTCATCAGCTTCCCATTCACGGCGAGTTAAAGAACGCTTGGAGGCGACATTGGCACGAAGATTGTTGCCAATGTCGGTAATTCTGGTATTCTCGAGAGCATGATTGAGAATGTTGGTAGCAGTAACATCAGTACCAGTGACATCAACAAGAGGGGCAGCATTGACAGAAGTCATGAGAGCAGCGGTAGCAACCAAACCGAGAGAGAAGAAAGTGATTTGCATTTTTGTTATATTTTTGAATATATGAATGGATAATGTAGAAAAAAAAAGGAATTATCAAAAATCCATGGTCCTTTTATACACTTTTCATCAGATATAAAATCATAAACCATTGACAGAACGGGATTGCGATGAAAATTTTAAAATGCACACATCATGTACATCTTTGTATTGATTGCCCTTAATTCTCGGACAACCTTGAACACAATTCCTCCTTTCTTAAGATTTTGATGCATGGAATTGTTGCTAGATTGCATTATTTGCTTGTAAACTTTCACCATTACATACTCTTCAATTAACACATATACTACCTGGAGCGTACATATGTTTATTTTTTTAAAAGGAAAGTCTTGAAAACTTCGAGTTCTGCGTCCTGCCATCTCAAGTTTCTTTTTCATTTGTATCTGGTTATTGAACGTGCTCGATGTGCGCGAGTGGCTTCTTTGTTTTGGCAGCATTCGATGTCCCTGTATGACCATCGAGAGTCGAGACTATGGTGCTTTTTACTAGTGGTTTTTAGAATATATGGTGTACGCAAGTAAATTACTTAAGGTGCCTTGAAGCTCTTTTACTGTTAAAGCACTAGCTAGTAGTATTTACATCTTGACCGAGGACTAAGATCAAACCTTGTTGCAGATCAATGGTCTTTGTTTACTACTTACATATAGGTACGTTTATGTATAAACATCTTTATTGTTAGCAAATTTGATCTGCGCATGCATATACATACCATCGAAAATGTTGACTGTGTATGTATCACTCTGAAAGCGCTTGGTAACAAATGAGAAAAATATGGCATGTATTTCGTGACTAATATAATAGGACCTGTGTCTTGGTTCTGAGAAAACTTACACTGTAAAGGGGGCATGGAAGTTTCCACTCCTCATAGACTTGTTTGCTCTCCATGCGTTTTTGCAGTTGTGACTAGAATTTGTTGATCTAATCTCGTGGTGCAGTATTGATGGCCCAGATTATTTTATTTCTTAACCTCAACCTCCAATATCACTAGCATCTATTAAATATATATTTCGGAACAGAGTAAATGTTTGACTTTGAATGATTTTTACTATAAGACTATATCTGTATACATCTTTCATAAAGAGCGAGGCACTTTAATTTTTCTCAGATCAATTATTTTCTTTAGATCAGCTGTCCATGTCTAGATTTACCTGCATATCTATTAGAAACATCGACTGGAGCACATACATAAACTTTACTGCAGTTCAAACATCTTCAACAAGCATTGGAGATCGTTTCAAAAGAGCTTTGTATCTTAAATCGCTCCTCTTTCATCGTTTCTTTCACGCTATTGCCGATATAGATCATGTAGGTATATATTAACCTCCTCAATTATTTTCATGTGCAGAAGCGGCAAAAATCAAAATAGTAAGCGCAGCATCGAACTATACATGTAGAGCTTAGCAAGAAGGGGGAGAATAGGAAAAGCAAACAATAAGTGTGAAGTGTGACCGTAGCAGTTGGTCATATGTTTTACATTTTGTTTCTTAATATCATGCACGTCTGATGCTCTCTCTCATTCTCGATTAAAAGTGAAAAGAAGTATATCATTATCCTTGATGGCCAATAGCCTTGGAAAAATGACACATCGGAAGGATTACATAAGAACACAGAAAACAAACTTTACTGCCTCGGTAAGTGTATATTATATCGTGAAATGCGATGTATGGCAAAACATTTTATTGACACCTGAAAAATTGAAAAAAAAAAATATCGTTGCATTTTTCACAGGTTAGGAGGGCATTTCCGTTTACCAAAGTTGAATTTTTGAACGAAGATTTATTTTTATTTGCTCTACCGTGAAATAAGAGAGTTATGAACTGATTGAGCAGAAGCTTCCTAGCGTGCGGCGGAAATGAATGCTTACGAAATGATACGCTCTTAATAGTAAACTATGCTATTTCTTGGCTTACTGATGCGTAGTTGTAATATGGGTACAGTTAGACGTAAGAAGGCGTGCCATTGTCAAAAGAGTTGAACGTATCTAGAATACAGAAATATGGCTACGAAAATCCTTTATCACATTTATAAAAATAAGCATATTTTTTAAATGTGATTTGCAGCGCAAAAGACCTGGAATACCGCACGAGTTCATATTCCTCGCGTGTTTCCAAATGTGAAACAAATATATTTTCTGGGCAGATTTCCTTCGTGGCGTAAAAATAGATTTGTCCTAGTAAGAGGATCATTTGGCGAGTTGCTGCCAAGCTATACCCAACCCAGCAGTGACGACACAGATTGGTTACACAATTCACATGAAAATGATGCATTTTCTGGCAACGACGCAATAAATTCAATAGTCTTGGTATTTTTCCTTTATTTTTTTCTTTTGTTCAAGTACGAATATATTTTTAAAAAATGTCTATGTTTGATAAGCTTAAAGAACAAGCAACACGCGCTGCAGCAAGTATGATGTTCTCCACAACACAGTGTGTATTCAGTGACTGACCCCCCCCTTTTTTTTAGGCGCTTCCACTTTTGGTCAAAACGCCACTCGTTCAGTCGGTGACATGGCCACCAATGCTAGTAAGTAAATTCCAAAATGAAGTGACAAACACCAACTGAACTGTGTTTTACAGGTAAGAGTGGACCCAACTTCAATAGTCCTATTCTCGGCAACTTGTCAGAGGAATGTGCCAAAGCCTCCAGAATTCTCGAACAATTCATAAGTAAGTTGGGATTTTATCAGTCGTAACCGAAACATAACTCTAATGTAAAGTGTTTCATAATTAGGTAAGGAAGAAATCGAAAATGGATTCGATACGATTATTCCCGTTTCGGTTATCAAGGAGGCTAAGGGCCTCGCGATCTTCACTGTGGTGAAGGCAGGTTTCCTGTGGAGCGGACGTGCTGGTAGTGGTATTGTTGTCTCAAAGTAATGTTTTATTTGCCTTGATTTACCATATTGGAGATAAATTAATTAACAGCTCATTTATTATCTTACAATAGGTTACCTGACGGAAGTACGTATACAAGTATACAACGATGGTAGAGGAGTATTTGGATACTGACATTTTTACTTGAATTATAAAGAATGGAGTGCACCTACAGCTATTGCTACTGGTGGTGTTGGATTTGGTGCACAAATCGGTGCTGATATCACCGATTTTGTCTTGATTTTAAATAGTGAGGAAGCTGTTAGAGCTTTCTCTCAAGGAGGTAATCTTACCTTGGGTGGTAATCTCTCCGTGAGTGCAGGTCCTATTGGTGCTGGCGGTGAAGCATCCATTGCTGGTGATATTAGGGACAAGAAAGTTACTCCCGTCTTTTCATACACAAAATCTAAGGGTTTGTTTGCTGGTATGAGTATCGAGGGTACAGGTTTATTGGAATTACAAAAGGCCAATGCCAAGTTCTACGGTAAACCTGTTCGTGCTGAAGCATTATTGAAGGGTGATGTTGAACCTCCTGCCGAAGCAAAAGTGTTATACGATACCATCAAGAAAGCTGAAGAACGCGATGCCTATTAAAGAAAAAATCCCACTTTATGTTTATAACCCAACCCTTTAATTCACATTAAACGAAATAAATAAAGAAATATTTTTAATGTATATTAAACAATTGCACTCTGAATTTCGTCTAAAGAGATGAGGGTCTTCTTACTATCTTGTCCATGAACACGCTCATGTAATTCTAATTGTTGTTCATCCAAAGACTTTTGTCCGATGACGATGGTATAAGGATATCCAATTAATTCAGTATCTTTCATTTTAGCTCCAAAACCTGATCTGCGATCATCGATGACGATATCATTCTTCAATGAAGGCAAATTGTTCAATTTGTCATATACTGCATTGGCAATATCTTTGAACTCTTGCTTTCTATCGTCTGTTGGCACAATACAAACGCTGTAAGGTGCGAGCGATTTAGGCCATGCAATACCTTTGCTGTCATGTTTTGCTTCTGCCACGGCTGCTAAAATTCTTGTTACACCAATACCATAACAGCCCATTTCTGCAGGAATTTGTTCAGGTTTATTTCCTTCACGGAAAGTACAGTCTAACGCAGCCGAGTATTTTGTACCCAAGTAAAACGTGTGACCACACTCGATCGCTTTCACGCTGGACAGTTCCGTACTACATGTCGCACAATGATCACCCTCTTGTGCTAATCTGAAATGATCCGGTTCGTGAATAGTCAACTTTTTACTTGATGTTGATGTAGAGGATGGGTTGAATTCGAGAGCTTCATCCATAAACAAATGTAAATGTGATACGTCATCAGGGTTCATGGCGTTTAATTTATGTTGAGGGATTTCGTTCATATCCATCACTGCTCTTTCGCTCATTAGTTGCTTATTTTTCAAGTATTTGCTTAGCTTAGTTTGGACTTTAAGTAAGTTGACAGATCTTCCTTCTGGCGTAAATACAGCAGCCAAGCCTAATACATTGCCGTCCTCTTCAGCATTTAATGCAGAATAACTCACCACTGTAGACTGAATAGGTGTTTGTAACTCAAGACGATCCACCACTGACTTAGAAATTACGTCTGTTGTTGCTGATGTGTTGGATTTTGCTGCTTCGAGCTTCATTTTTCCTATAGCTAGTTCCTCGTTCGCAGAATAACCACAGCCTGAACAAGTTAAAAGTGTATCTTCACCAACAGTTGAAATAAGATGATATTCGTGCGATTTTGATCCACCAATATTTCCACTATCTGCTTCAGCGACCACAAATGGTATTCCAAATCGAGTAAAAATATTACGATAGGCACCAGCAACATCATCGTAAGCCTCGTATGCCTTTTCCACTGAACTATCAAAAGAATAAAGATCCTTCATAATAAACTCGCGACCTCTTAATAAGCCAGCTCGAGGACGCAATTCATCCCGGTATTTTCGGCCAATTTGGTATAAACGAATGGGTAACTGCTTTGCTGTTCTTAATTCTGCTCCAACTAGATTAGTAATCTCTTCTTCATGTGTAGGTGCAAGAAGCAAATCGTTATCTTTTCTGTCTTTTAAGCGAAAGAACTAAGGGCAAATAGGTATTGTTAGTAGGTGGGGAGCCTATCGTTCTTATTCCGTAATTTACCTCGCCCTTGGAGCCATCCCAACGGCCTGTCTTTTTCCAACCTTCGGGATTCAACAGCATGGGTAAAGATAGTTTTTGACTTCCAATCGCTTGCATCTCCTCATCGATAATACGTTCAATCTTTTCGACTGTTCTTAAACCAAGAGGTAAAAGAGAGTAGATACCCGCACCACTCTGTCTTACAAAACCGCCTTTTAATAGAATACCATGACTTGCTGAGGTATTACTATTATCAGAGTTTTTGTCTTTTGTAAGTGGTATGAACTTGTTGGAAAGCTTATTTCGTCCCTGAGTAATACAAAGTTTATATTAAATAGAGTGAAGAAGAGGTTGAATACAGATATTTACATCAAGTGAAAAGTGTCTCTTGATCAGAGTTGTACTCGAGACAGTTTTATTTCTAATTGACAACATTAGCTGACTATGTGAATTGAAGGAAAAGTTGTACGTTCCTGGTTTGACAGAACAAGCTGGGGGGTACGTAGCAACATTCGGAATTTCGAATTTAGGTTTTGACAGTTTGTTTTTTGGATATAATCACATTGCTAAATTTAAGCTGACCTTTTTCGTTTTAAACATAAGGTTTCAGGTAATTTAACGTTCATAACTTAAACTATTATAAAATATACCAAACTATATATCAGGTAAAATAGATTATCTTTGTCTTCTATTATCAGTTGGTTTTTAGAAAAATCAAAAACTCTGGGTAACGTCTCACTTCTTCCTCGTCTAAAACGACGGATAGATCTTGCGATGGTTTGAGATTATTTCTATGGTGGAATCAAAACATTGACTCAGCTGTTAGGGCTGTGACCAGAGCGAGATTTATTGTGTTTTAAACTTCTTCCCGCACATATTTCATTGAAACTTTTGGGTCTCAAATTTAAGAAAGTAAGGTTCAAAGCTAAAACGGGGGTTTACAAATTTAGGCAATATATATAAACATTTGATTTTTTCTGTAACATGCTCTCTTCCTTTTATTTTACAAACTCATATCCTTCAAAAAATAAAAACAATTAAAAAAATGCATATATTACATTCAGATTTCACACCAGACGAACATATCAATAGGAGAAGCTCGCTTGCTATATCCGCTTTATTAAATGAAGTATCGGTTGACCCGATGCAACACCCTCTAGCACCAAATACAAAGCAAGATCAATACATTTATCAACCTACTACTACTACTGCTGCTACTGCTGTCACTGCTGCTAGCGATGACTACTTTAATAATATAAATGATTCCCCCATATCAAGCGGTGCTTCATCACCGAGTGATGTCAGTGGTAGTAGTTGTAGTAGATATTCATTTCATCAAATTGAGCCCCCTGATTTATGGAATCATTCTAGAACTGGCACACACCAAACACATAATGGAAATATTGTTATATCTTCATTAACAAAAGCAAAAAGAAAGCGCATTTTACCACATCAATACGAAAGATTAATACAAACATTCGAAATATCTGATACCCCAAGCTCTGAGATAAGAAAGCAATTAGCAGAAGAACTAGACATGACAAGAAGAGAAGTCCAAGTAAGTACTTGGTAATATAATTCACTTGGTTATTCTGTACTTATCAAGACTTTCTATTGTAGGTTTGGTTTCAAAATCGTCGTGCAAAAGTGAACAGAAGCAAATCTGCTCCTAGCACCAGACAGAACAGTCCATCATCACTGCGTTCGTCTTCTTATAGTGAGCACAATCGCCGCAGATCAGAATATACATCATCTTCCTCTTCAACGCCTTACCAACCTATTAAATTGCATCATTCAAGATCTATCTTGAATCAACCATCACTATCACCTTCCAAAACGATTTTGGAAACCTCTTTTCGCACATCAAATTCAACCTCGCCCAAAAATTCCGCTATTGACTTGTTAGCGTCTGCTGCAGAAATGATGCGTCAAAATTAAATAAATTTTTTTTTTCATGCTCTATTTTTACGTACTTTTTAAGGGGAGAGTGATATTCAGTGTGCACAAACAAACAATTATTGTAACAATTAAAGCTCCACATTTTCTTCGTCTTTTCTCTCTTTCACCGTTCCCTTTTATTCGAACCTTTGCTTACTTGAAAGTAAAGACGCACATATACTAAAAGTGCTTGACAGTTGTTTACATAGAAAGAACACAAAAAGTTTGGGTAAAAAGACACCAAGACTTACTTGTCTCTAAGCTACAACTTTTTTCATCTGTTTCTCATCATCTCTTTCTATTGTAGTCGTGATCTCTCAACTATAAACAATGTCCAATGCGTTGTTACTAAGACTTTTTACTTCCGAGTTTTTCAACTCTTGGATTGCAGTTTCTTATTTATTTCGATATTCGGATAATGTGGGAATTCAACATTATCTATGCAATGAACTCAAAAAGTTTCCCATTTCAGAAATAGAGTTCTTTTTACCACAGCTTATGTAAAGTTGATATTGTGAAAATGAAGTTCCAAGTGCCTAACCCCACTCTCTTTGTAGCCATTTACTTATTACAAGACCCTCTGAGTCAGTGGCGCTAGAGTGTTAGTGTGTACGTTTGCTTACTTGAAAGTAAAGACGCACATATACTAAAAGTGCTTGACAGTTGTTTACATAGAAAGAACACAAAAAGTTTGGGTAAAAAGACACCAAGACTTACTTGTCTCTAAGCTACAACTTTTTTCATCTGTTTCTCATCATCTCTTTCTATTGTAGTCGTGATCTCTCAACTATAAACAATGTCCAATGCGTTGTTACTAAGACTTTTTACTTCCGAGTTTTTCAACTCTTGGATTGCAGTTTCTTATTTATTTCGATATTCGGATAATGTGGGAATTCAACATTATCTATGCAATGAACTCAAAAAGTTTCCCATTTCAGAAATAGAGTTCTTTTTACCACAGCTTATGTAAAGTTGATATTGTGAAAATGAAGTTCCAAGTGCCTAACCCCACTCTCTTTGTAGCCATTTACTTATTACAAGACCCTCTGAGTCAGTGGCGCTAGAGTGTTTTCTTGTTGAAATGTGTGAAAAATCCACTCATATTGCACTTATGGTAACTGTCGCCAAAATTATGCATAACAATTGATCCGCTCACCATTTTATTTAAAAAAAATATAGTCTCTTTGGTATTTACAGGCTTACTTGGCTGATCTTTCTACTAACCCTTCGAGTCCTTCTTTTGAATTGTGTAAGAGATTATTAAACAAATCTCAAGCCATTGTATTTTCAGAGGATGATGAAGACGAAAATGATGAAAACTCCACGAACGCCACCGGTAACGTTCCAAACAACAACAATATCAGAGGATTGGCAGGTCAAAAAATACGAGAAAATGCGTTACCTGCATTAGTGGGAATGGGTGCTATGCTTTTAGGCTTTGGACAGCCATTAATGACAAAACCAGCAGGTCGAATTGCAATTGCTCAGGGGCGCAGAGATAGAACGTTGAGTATCACTTCCCAACAACAAGTCGGAGATGATAGGGTGTTGACACGTAGAAATACAACAGATAATATCACTACGCCACCACCTATCTTGAATAATTCTCCATCCACTGATTATTTAACTTCACCTACTACGGCAACAGCACCAAATAGTCCACAGCAACAGCAATTTATATCCTCATCACAACCTGATCTTCCTATCGTGTCCAAGAAGAGATCGGCTCATTTTAACCCATTTACTAGCTCACCTTCGTTAGAAGATCTTCATCGAGGAAAAGCATTCTCTGTGTCTCGCTATTTGAAGAATGCACAGCAAAAAATCAATCGAAAAATGATTCAACTTGGGGAAGAACAAATTCTATCGAAAAAAGAAAGCAATGGCGGTAGTATCTCAAAGGGTAGTCCTAAAGAAAAGAAACACTATCAAGATCACCTCTCTGTATTTGATCCAAAATTGACTGCCTTAGGTCAGTCTTCTGTTCCTACAAACACTGAGCCGTTATCTCCAGCACTATCCCAATGTTCTTCATCAGAAGAAATGATCACTTTACGAAAGAACGTACGACTATCCACAAAGTTGTCTACTTCGTTTGAATCGTATGATTCTGACAACTCTCTATCCAACGACAACAGCTCTGACGAGGACGACGAAGATGTTAAATTGCGCCACTCGCTGTCTAAATTAAGCATGGATAATCGAAAGTCTCTTTTAAGATCCAATTATTTCAGATCAGAAATGCAATTTTTACTGGCCTTGGTGGATATTGCTACACGTCTGGTGATTGTTCCCAAAGAAGCACGTATGAGTGCTCTGCATGCTGAGCTCACCTTGTTGAATCATAATTTACCCGCTGAGATTTGTTTACCATTATGGTGTCCTGCAACATGCGATAAACCATATCATCATCGTATTGTACGAATCAGTCCTTCGGATGCAGTCGTACTGAACTCCGCAGAAAGGGTAAGTTAAAAAAAAATCATTGTGGAGAAGAATTATACTGACTGCCATATTGTTTTAGGCACCCTATCTGCTGATGATCGAAGTATTAGACGATGAAATGAGCTTTGAAGATGATGCCTATACCTCGGCCTTATACCGTATGCGTCAATCCATGAAGCGTAAAAAGTCGAAACGTGATTCCGTCACAATCAAGGTAGATTCCGTATCTTCCTCTAATACCGAGGTTTCAGATATCGGCATAGTTACCACAAAAGAATCAACAGCCGTGGTTGAAAAAGAAAGCAAAATTCCATTACCTGCTAAATCTTCAACAACAACAACAACAGCAACGAAAGAAAACTCTATTTCCAGTAGACGCAACTCTCGATCTGCAGATGATTATGCTGAGCGCATGAGGACGGCAGCAGTGATGTTGGCACAATTGCAGATGCCTGCAACAAATACAGCCACAGCCGTGACGCCCAAATCAAAACAAGGGACAGAGCAAATTCGCCAGCGTATTATCAAGGAAATGATCGCATTGGAAGAACAACGCATGGCAAAGATGAAGACGGAAGGAGTCAGTAGTGGAGTTGGAGGAGGAGGAGGTGAAGGAGCTGGAGGCGATATGTTAGAGGACGAACAGCGCATCGCTTGGATGGTAAACAAGGAAGATCCGAGTGGTTAGTATTTGTGTCATGTGAATAGGATGCATCGGCTCTAAACATCTCTCTATGTAGCTGCTGTATTATCAGAGGATTGGGAGACAAAGAAGGCAAGGCTGCGCGCTGCCTCACCTTACGGTCATTTACCTAACTGGAGATTAATCTCTGTGATTGTCAAGAATGGTGCTGATCTTCGACAAGAACAATTTGCTATCCAATTGATTCGTGAATTTCAACGTATTTGGGAAGATACAGGTGTCAATGTCTGGGTCAAATAGTAAGTTTTAGCGTTTCAGGATAAGCAATTGCAGGCAATTAACACTTTTATTAGCTTCCGTATATTAGTAACTTCTGATGGATCGGGTCTGATTGAAACGTTGAGAAATACAATCTCACTCCACTCCATCAAGAAAGACGCTTATACAAGAGGGTGGAACGAGCAAGGCGCTGTATTTACATTGTATGATTATTTTGAAAAGGTATAAATGTGATTGCTCACAAACCGTGGAAGACTCTATTAAGTTAACCTTTTGCTACAGATGTTTGGACCACCAGATTCAGACGAATTTATCAAGGCGCAGGACGCTTTTATGAGAAGTTTAGCAGGATATTCCATAGCGTGCTATGTGCTACAAATCAAAGATAGACATAATGGTAACTTGTTAATTGATGAATCCGGTCATCTGATCCGTAAGTATAAGCTCAGGGATACTTAGTATAGATGAATGTACTTAGTGTGATCTCCGATTAATAGATATCGATTTCGGGTTTATGTTATCCAACTCACCAGGTTCTGTTGGCTTCGAGATGGCACCCTTCAAGTTATCGCAGGAATACATTGATATATTAGGAGGCGTTCACGGGGAAAAGTTTGCAGAGTACAAGGCTTTAATGAAGGCGGCGTTTTTGGCTGTGCGTAAACATAGTGAAAATATTTTACTATTAACCGAGATGATGAGCAAAGACTCCAAGTTGCCTTGTTTCCAGAATGGAGACTTGACAGTGTCCCAACTAAGGGACAGATTCCAGTTACACTTGACTGAACCACAAGCAGAAGAATTTGTGGATAAGTTAATCATGAGTAGTTGCTGTAATGTATTTACTCGACTCTATGATACATTTCAATATTATTCTCAAGTAAGTTAGCTGGCGGGTTTACTATTAACGCATTCATGCTGATCTTTATTTTTTTTTAGGGAATCTTGTAGATCCGTTTATATTTTATTTTTTATTCCTAAAAAAAACCTTAATTACTTTACCTTATCTTTAATACCCCCACTCACTTACTAACTCGTGTATGTATAATAAACCAAAGTCAATGTTTCTATCTAAACAACATCGTACGCTTCTTGTATTTCTCTTTTAGATGCTTAAATTTCAAAATAATTTTTGCTCCAAGTCAAAATTTCACATCGTGGTAATAGAATCATCGGCCGAATATAGATCGCCGATGCCTATGCAGCTGTTTCTTACATGTCTTTCCGCAAACGACTCGTTCTAAATGATAGTATTTTACCACACAGACGTATTAAACTATAAAAAAAAGTCGCCAGATTCATTGTACATGATAAATTAATTATTCACACAAACTAATTATTATTGTTGCACCCTTCCGACGGTTATAAATAATGACATCAAATTTTATTCGAGTTTAATTTAAGAATGTCAAACATTCTATTTTTATTCGCGCAGAGGATATTAAGATAAAACATCGTAAGAGTTCAAACAGTTGTAGCACATGAGTAATTTACTTTTTACGTTAACTCGAAATTGTAAGACTCTAGAAGCTATGCATTTGAGCATATACTTTCAGTAAAGAATTCTGTAGAGTTTGCTACTTTTCAAACTCTCTCATCAGTCTACGTGTACATTCTCAAAATACTCTTCGCTTGAGAGCGAACGAGTAGATCTACCTAACAGAGTCATCAAAACTCAGGTTTCTAAATAGAATGTATGAACTTCGATTTACACACCCAGCCTGAAAGATTATCCTCTTCACCATACTATCCTTCGAAATGGACTAATGTAAGGCTAGCCACTCTCGGTTTTAATATGTGATCCTTCCTGCATGGAATCTTCTAAAGAGGATGCTTTTCCTATTTACCATATGCATGGGCAGCAAACCTTAATGAGTAGCCGGAGAGGATTCAAATGCACATCATTTTACGAAGGTAGTACAGAGATCAAGCCTTGTTCGCCTACATGCCTGTGTTTCAGTTTTTGTTTAATATGGTACTCGAATTGTCCACTCCCACTTGTCGCGTTTATTTTAATCCCGGTCTAATCTGGAGGTTACAGATATGGGGGTTGTTCTGTGTAAATCTTGTTCCATTTATATGTATTGATATGCACGGATAAAACCATATGTGCCGTACATACGCTTTTTTTTGAACTTTAATGTCACTTGGTTTTTTACATGAACTGCAATCTTTTCAAGACATAAATTCCTTATTTAGACCTGTGATTATAACAAAATTTCTTTGACCCGCTCTTTCCAAAATAAATAAAAAAATTAGTTTCATTCTAATCAACGACGATTCGATCGACCCTGGACAATGTTGGCTTGGTTTATACTTCCCGCTTTTGAGCTAATTTTGCGAGACGGCCAAAACATGTTAACTGAAACTGACACAACATTTATTGTTCTTCTCTGTTATGAATAATGCTTGCAACATATTTACGTGTCCCTTATCAGATGTACGGGATAAAATGATAGATGGGATTCTTATAAAGAGACATTCTCTTCTAAGAACAATTGAAGTCATGAATTAATTTAATAATTACGCAATTAATTTGCACACTTGCGTGACAATTTTATTCTACGTAGAATATGGCAATATGGTTTACCAACATGAAGAAAAGCATTTCCCCTAAACTGTCAGCTTTAAACTCAGATGTCAAACGAATAAGTAGACTACATATTTCGATTGAGTATGAATTACAAGTTGCTGCTCAAGTTTTAGTAGCTTTTACACTTCAAGTATGTTTAAGCCGACCATTGCTAGCAATTGTCATACTCGTTCTCATCATTCAGAACCACTTAAAGATCTGTTACTGTACTGCCAATATAATATGGATGAAAACTACTCATTGTGATCAACAATATACACACCCGGCGGATAACTCCATATCTCCGGATGTGCCCTCTGTAGCATAAAGTCTCAAAGAGTGGTTTATATGAATCAGCGGGCGTGAAAGTTTGCTCCTGCACACATTTCATTCGTGCTGGTTGCTTATAACGTGATGTATTTTCGAACGAAGAGAATAGAAGAAAAGGGCATGATTTCAAGCTTACAAAACTCTTACGTAAAGCTTAAGAAAGTAAGTAAACCAAGTACTTGGTTGATTTTGTATTACATACCATCCCCGAAAACAAAATGTGTTTCGTAAAAATTACGTGATGAATTGCCAGCGAACATCACGAGCATAAATTCATTTCGAGCCAAAAAAGTGAGGTCGTTTAAATGAACCACAATAAAGAAACACGGTGTGCGTATGTACTTGGTTGACTACTTAGTAAAAATAACAATTCTTTATGAGTGTTGAGCACAGTCGTTTCTTAGACATTTCTTGCTAAAATGTTCTTTATAGAATCAAAGTAGGATAGTACTGTGTAGGCGTCTTTTTTATCACATAGCCCTCAACCATGAGTAACAAGTATTTGCATGTTTTGTGCTGTCTGTCTTTTTGAATGAAACACATAAAACAATGTTTAACTTTTGAAGCTCACAGCACCTTTCTCGGGGACAAACACAGATTTTAGCAGAGCGGGATCCATATTACTTTAATTTTAGTCATTTGAAAGTACAAAGTTCTTATGACAACAACAAGACTGGATTTACTTCAGCTTCACTTCCGCAGTCAAAATGGTATTGTAGTCATTACATGTGTACACACACTATATTTGTTGTTGCTTTTTTGTAACATGTATCACCAAAATGTTGAGTAGACGGGAAGATTTTTGACGCTAATTTTGGTATACCGTTTCAACCCGAGGAAAAACAATCTACCTCTTTGAGTGATTCACAGCTAATTATCGTGCCTCGAAAACTAGATCCATATAAATGAATTATTCATAGTGAAATATAAAGTGAAGCCTTTTTCCAAGTAAATATCCTCCGTATGTAACAATTGGTTTTTGCTCAAGGACAAATGCGAGCTCAAGAAATAAAGTTACACGAACATCGTCCAGATATGTGTATGTTTATTTTGAAATCTAATGGAATACAATATAAATAAATAATAATTGACCAAACTAATAGTTTGCTACAAAGTAATATAGGGTATGTAAGAAAGTATTATGATTTTTTGTGGAGAAAAGAAAACAGATGGCACTTTCTTTTGGTGCTGACTTTTTCTCCTGATTGAGTTTTGTTCTTTTGTTTCTCTAAGCGATTTCGTCTCCATTGAGGACCCTTTTTCATAAGTATCGGTAAACAAACATTATTAATAAGAAGAGCAAAGCCAAGGATAGTAAACATCCAACCCGTACCAACACCTGAAATGCCAGGCTCAATGTAAACGGTGGCAATGGCTCCCAAGAGGCAACGCATTAAATTGTTTGAGGCGGTAATGGAAGCTCCTTTTCCAGGAAATAAATCAACTAGTAGAGTTTGAGAGGTATTCATCACACCTGAGGCGCTTATACCAAAAATGAATTGAATAATCAATGGAACGGGCAATGGAGTGTTGATCTCCAGCATCCAGCCGTAAATGAATGTAGCAATTACCATTAAAACCAGGTTATACCACAATGATCTTAAACGAGCTTTAAAAATGGGAAACTCATCGGGATCTTCCGATAGTCCTTGCTCCTTGAGTTTTCTGCTGACAACGCGGTAATCATGATCTAGCCACTTGCCTTTGATAAAAGACCCTGAAATTGTACCGAAACCCATACACAAGAAACACAGACCAATTTCTAATTCTGACAGGTAGGGATAGTGGATACTAAATTGTTTTGTCGTGGAGGTCATGAAGCAATAAAACACAGTGTAAACAAGACCATTGAACCAGAGGACGAGGAATACATCGGGCTCTGCCATGTACTGAAATGGAGCTAAAAAGTTCATTTTACCCCGGGGACCATTTTTTGCTTTAATGGCAGCAATATGGTCTTCATCTAACTTTCCACGACGACGGGCTAACCATTGTGTTGGTGTTGGGTTGGCATAGCCAGATCCATTACCCACCAAAGAGCGTAATGTTTCAGGTACAAAGAGACCCACAGAGACAAGAGACGTACAGCCCAAGATTAACAAAATCCAAAAGATCCATCTATCACACAAAAATGGTATTTAATCTCGTATCAAAATGAAAGCAGCTCTTTGTAGTACCCCTACTTACCTCCATCCTAATTCTTCGGAAATAATACCGCCCAAAACAGGACCCAATACCGGACCAAGCAATTGTCCTAATCATTGGAAATAAAGTTGAATGACTGATTTTAGACCTTTCTATTATCTTTCACCTACCTAAAGAGTAGAATCCATAAAATGATCCACGTCTATTAATTTGAGTTTGAATTGAGTGTGAAAAGAAAACAATTTATCCAGAAATAGATAAAACTTACTTTTTAGATTGAACAATATCACTTAAAACACCTGCACTGATAGCAATTACTGAGCTAGATCCAAAGGCCTGTAGACAACGAAATACCATCAAGGCAGCATAATTGGGAGATAATGCCAATCCTACACAGGCACCACTGTAAATGATCATAGTGATGAGCAAGACAGGTCTTCTACCATAATGGTCCGCAATTGTTCCCCAGAATGTAGGTGAGGTGGCTTGAAATACCATATATACTGTAATTGTCAAATTCACTTCTTCTGTAGATATCCCCAGCTCCTATAATATGTAATTCACAGTTAAGAGAAAACGTTAAGTCAAAGTCAATCCATAAACACTTACTGCTTCGATCTGATTTACGGAGGGAAAGTAAATGCTGCCCGTCAATGGAGACAACATACCCGTTAATGAAGTAATAATCAAGAACTGAATCAACCGAGAAGTTGAGAAGATAGTGTATGGTTCCTCGATTTCATTTGTTGCTGTTGTTGTTGTGGAAGCATGACTGCTATGGATCGATTTTTCATCGTTTGATTTGCGATTGTTTTCCTTTTCAGAAGCAGCTGTAATGCTGTCATGAGTCGAATGAGTGTCTTGATCGTTTGTTTTCTCGGTCACCACCATATATAGAAGTGAAGTTATGCGTACGGGTAACAAAGAAGGGAAAAAACAGAATTGATTTATATAAATTTATCTTTTCCTCCTTCTGGGTTAGATTCAAAGTGCGACTGATCCGAAAAGAGCGGCCGTGGGGTATCCTTTTCCCGTCACCAATCATACCGCCGTGCGACATGATGGGCCATGAAAAAGGGCCAAGAACAGTGAATCCAACAAGCAAATGTTGAAGCCAATTAGAATTGATGTCGCTGGGCAACTTGAATGCTTTGAAATTATGCCGTAAAGGGTTTCTTGGCGTACAAACAATATGACTGCTATGGATCGATTTTTCATCGTTTGATTTGCGATTGTTTTCCTTTTCAGAAGCAGCTGTAATGCTGTCATGAGTCGAATGAGTGTCTTGATCGTTTGTTTTCTCGGTCACCACCATATATAGAAGTGAAGTTATGCGTACGGGTAACAAAGAAGGGAAAAAACAGAATTGATTTATATAAATTTATCTTTTCCTCCTTCTGGGTTAGATTCAAAGTGCGACTGATCCGAAAAGAGCGGCCGTGGGGTATCCTTTTCCCGTCACCAATCATACCGCCGTGCGACATGATGGGCCATGAAAAAGGGCCAAGAACAGTGAATCCAACAAGCAAATGTTGAAGCCAATTAGAATTGATGTCGCTGGGCAACTTGAATGCTTTGAAATTATGCCGTAAAGGGTTTCTTGGCGTACAAACAATATCAATCGAAATCGCTTCGTTTGTGAGTGGATCCTTTTCTTTTTCAATCGTTAAAGATCAATGAGCACGATATTTTATAGGGAGAATGATGTGGAAGCGTCGTCAACGAGAATGGTAGTCCGAAGCCTGGGCTACACCGTTGATCAAAATGACTCTATAATTGAGACTATTGCCACTCATTACATAAGCAAGCGGGTTGCTGAATACCTGTCAATTTACGCCGATTCGGCGAGTGCCGTACGTACAATTTCGGTGCTAAATTTTATATTCCGGAACTTGAGTAAGTGTGATTACGATTGCACAGGATGTGTCATAGTGCTTAGAAGTGAGCATCATTTGATCACCTATTCTATCCGTATAAGATTTGTAATAACCCGTTTTATGTAACCACTACTTTATTTCCTTTTCCTGCAGCTCAAATTGCTGCGCAAAAAATGCCATACTGATCGTGTTGGTGACCTCATTTGATTACTTACAGCAAGTCCCAAAATGGAAATGAAGAACTACATTTAACTCACTGAAGTCAGTTATTTCAAGTACAGTCGCAGAGTGGTTAGTGTCAATGGAGTTGATAAAAGTCGTTTTATATTCCAAAAGCTATCAGAACACGTATTACATTGTTTAGTCTACCTCTGAGCAGTTCGAACAAGAATGCCAAACCACTTTGCTGCAGTTGATGCACTCATACACTTATCAATGTACAAATTAAAGAACCTGACTATATCCTGTACACGGTACATTGAGTTGAATTCTAATTACTTGATAGAAGTTAATAAACATGAATTGACAGTCGTTTGTAAGGCGAACATGATTTTGTAATATTCATATGCATTGATATGCAGAGAGGTGTGGCTGGTACTACTACATTTCATTTTGCAACGCCGACCTGAATCATGCCTGCCTGTGTGGATGTGCGTGAGCAATTGTTTTCATTCTTTCTTGCAGGGTTTCTTCTTCCCTTCTCTATTTTACGTAAACACACTTTAATATATATTCTTTCGACTTCATGGAGGAGCCAGCAGCAACAGGGATAAAGAAGAAGAGACTTTCACTCGCTTGTAACGTGTGTCGTCGTAAGAAGGTATTATTTGTCAGCAAGTCAGATTCTTTTTTTCGCTTCTAAATTCATTGATCGTTGTTCTAGATCCGTTGCGATGGTGTTAAACCTACGTGTGGTAAATGTGAGCGATTCCGTCAAGAATGCTCTTATACTAGCACTATGAAAAAGAGAGGACCTCGTCAAGGACATATTGAGCTATTAGAGCAGCGATTGAAGAAAATGGAAGAGCTCATGACGGCGGGGAGCACCACGCCGATTGCCACTCATCCCACAACCAACAACAGCAACAGCAACGGCAGTAGTGATACTACTACTAGTCGCTTACCGCCTATTTTATCTAGCGGGGGGATGCCTACAAACACACCCCAATTGGGATATCAAGTGATACCTCAAAGAGCTATGCCTACGTGCTATACACCAACAACACAATTACCTCCCATGACGACAAACATGGCGAGCGATCTACCAAGCGATGATATAGTGGATCATTTGGTAGATTTATTTTTCAAACACTGCGCAACTATATCGCCTATTTTTGATATCGCAGGGTTTAAAAAGTCAGTTTTAAACAAGACGTGCAACCAATTTTTATTACTCTGTGTCATGGCAGTAGCTGCAAGGTCAGTGAGAGTGTAAAGGGGACCTTTACTTTTGATAGTGAATTAACAGTAAATACGATATAGGTTCTCAAAGAGACCGGATATTATGGAATCACCTGTTTGGATGTCTGGAGAGAAATACGCCATAAAAGCGAGAGCGATGATGGAGAAAGTCATTGAATCAGGGTGTCTCGAGCATGCGCAAGGGTTTTTAATGTTGACAGTGCACGAATATGGATGTGGACGCGGTAATCGGTGCTGGGCTTACACGGGTATCTCTGTGCGTATGTCGCTCGAAATTGGATTACACAAAGAAATGATTTTTGAAGAACCTTCCGGTTCAGTTTTGGATTTAGATCGTTGGTACTGGTACGAAACACGTCGAAGGACTTTTTGGGATGCATTTATGCATGATAAATTTGCAAGTGCCTCAACAGGAAGGCCCATTGTACTTGACCCTCTAGACTGTGAAACCATGTTATCAGTAGACTATAATGTACTCGATCTAGAAACGAGCGATGATTTTTATCAGTGCTCTCTCAACAACTCTAAACTGGTACACTATCATATTATTAGAGACGCGATGGGCCAAATTACGGGCATACAATGCAATCATATGAACCCCGAGTCACCCGAACACAAGCTTTATCTGAAAAAAGTGGGGTGGGATTCACATATCATACGAGAAGCTGTCATTCTGGGAAAAGTAACGCAGCTTGTAAACCGAGGATACAAAATAGAAGATGGCATTTATGGTCCGTATAAAGAGGAATCTGATTTCGAAAAGTTGGATAAAGAATTGGACAAATGGGCAGACGCTTTGCCTTTGCAAATACGAAATACACCAGCCAACTTGGAGCATTTCCGCGAAATGAATAGCGAATATAGGTCTGCCAAATTTTTACTTGGCCACGTTTTACATAATTCCTTAGTGGTGCTATTGAATCGTCCTTCTCTGGTGATTGCTGATATGCCAGCTTTGGGACAAGTTACACAGGAGGTACAAGATCGAGTGCATAAAAGTATGGATAAATGTCTAGCCGCAGCTGATAATGTCACAGTGATGTTAAAAGACTTGTGCTGTCAAATCGACGTGATACCACCCTTCATTACTTATTTGGTATACACAACTGCTACAGTCATGGTGAATAGTAGCTTTTCAGTGAACCCAGTAGAAAGTCAAAAAGCAAAAACCGCCCTGAATGAATACTTTAGATTTTTAGCCGTAAGTTTTGATTTTTATATTGATTGATATTATGCCAAAATTTATCTGATATTCGCCCCCCTGTGTGAAATATAGGAAATGAGAGTTTACTGGGCGATGGCTGATAAGCTCTATACAATGATACATGACTTGTACACAGTCCATCAGAAGGTGGTGGGCATGAATCAAAATTGCCTATCTTCTATTTCCCCTACTACTGAAAGTAGTTCCGCAGCAACTTCTTGGGAGAATAGTAATAGTGGTAGTAATAGTGAATTGACTACCACTACTACTACTGGCCCATCACTTGATAACATTTATCCTTATCCTTGTTCAGCCGCTATTCCTATTCGTAAATTACCTATGGCTGAAGTATCAATGTCTACCAGTGACTATACCCTTGACCAAGCTTTAAATTATAATTCAAGTTATATAAGCAATGCAACAACAACAACAACAACAACAACAGTACCAAATGATGTAAATAATACAAGCAGCACAGGCTTTTTACAAAATATGAGAAGTCGATCTTTATTTAATGATCAGTCTTTATCTCCATTTGATTTATGGATTCAGCAACAACAGCAAGCTAAAAAACCGTCATGATTATCACATTGTTGAATAAATAAAGTAAATTATAAAAAGTTTTTTGTTACTTTGATTCTTTTTTTTTTTTTTTTTGGTATCACTGTTCGTTTTTTTTTTTTTTCTTCTCTCTCTCTTTTTCACTCAAGTTTTTTTTTTTTTTGTAACGCGTAAAAAGAAAAGGAGATCATCTTTTCGGTTTTTCTTTTATACTAAAAAAAAAAAGAGGTTTAAAGTGAAGAAACAGTGATCTCTTGTGAAATCAAGTAAACCAGTCATTCACAAACAGCCCTTTTTTTCTTGATTTTTTTTGAGTTTTTTTTTTTATACTCATTTCGACATTGGCCTCATTAACCTAATGTCGAACTCAACACAACCTTTACCGTATGCCATTTGTACGCCTTGGCAGTTACCCGACGCTTGTTCAAGAACAGTCAACCGATATTGTTTGTATTCCTCTATAAGTGAATCAGGTAAAATAGCAGTAAAGGTGGTGTTACAATTTATGCAGCTCAAAAGTTTATTTACATTTATTTATTTCTCATAAAAAGACGATACGCAAGATATCATGAAATCCAAAGATTTCAATTACGGTCAGCCTTCAAGACACGTCGCGTTAAAATCAATGAATACGATCAGTATTGGACACGGTGACCTTTTTAAAGTGCTTGAGGTATGTATGCCTGAAAAAAAAAAAAAAAAAAAGTTCCCAGTAACTCAGATTGACTAGCCGTTTGAAATCCGCTGCATCTATCCTTACTTTACTGCTGGCATTACAATCATTTCATTTTACAAATTGAGCGATGCGCAAAAGTGTATGGACATTATACAGTCTCAATTCAATCATATGTATACCACTTGTTACGTAAAACCGTGTCTTATTTACAAGAACTTGAACGAGAACATCTTTATCACGATTCGACACAACAACAGCAAGAAAGAAGTACCTCCACGAGCAGCAGAAACGAAATGCAATTATTTAAACAAGTTACTCAGTTTGGACTCGATTCATTCCTTGTCTGAAGCAAACATTTCAGATGAACTTAAAGTAGTTGGTGTTGAATTTGACGATGAAAGAACAAGCGCTAAATTATTACTTAATTCGCATGATATTGTATTTGACAAGGTAAGTATAAATACATTGGCAAGACATGTACAATAACGCTTATTTTTACTGTGTAGGAGTACAGCATGGAAGCATTTGAGGCCAAGAATAACTCATTTCTTTGTTCTTGTCATGCAAACAAGGACTTGCGTTGGAAGCAACAAGACACACTTCCTACTTGTTTTTTGAATTCAAAATTCATCGAGATGGACATCAACAACAACAACAACTGTATTAGTAGTGATATTAGAAATAGTAATGCAAATAAAATTTACTATTCCAAAAATCATGAAAATCATAGCTTTTTAGTGTGTACGTAATTATTTAAACAAGTTACTCAGTTTGGACTCGATTCATTCCTTGTCTGAAGCAAACATTTCAGATGAACTTAAAGTAGTTGGTGTTGAATTTGACGATGAAAGAACAAGCGCTAAATTATTACTTAATTCGCATGATATTGTATTTGACAAGGTAAGTATAAATACATTGGCAAACACTGTACAATAACGCTTATTTTTACTGTGTAGGAGTACAGCATGGAAGCATTTGAGGCCAAGAATAACTCATTTCTTTGTTCTTGTCATGCAAACAAGGACTTGCGTTGGAAGCAACAAGACACACTTCCTACTTGTTTTTTGAATTCAAAATTCATCGAGATGGACATCAACAACAACAACAACTGTATTAGTAGTGATATTAGAAATAGTAATGCAAATAAAATTTACTATTCCAAAAATCATGAAAATCATAGCTTTTTTTCTGTTGATCCCTTCTCTTTGAAAGCAGAAAATACCACCAGCAAATCTACTACTACTACTGCCGTTGAATTGAGTTGTACGAACAGTAACAGTGCAGATATTGAAGTGGTTTCATCTTTCTCCTCTTCCTCGTCATCATCATCGTCGTCTTGCACTACTACTTCGGATCATAGCGATGATTGGCAGAGATCAAAAAGAGAATCTTACGATTCTTCCATGTTGACGTGCACCACAAGAAGTTCACCCACTCTCTCCACATCCACCAAACATGTAGAAGACGATGAGCACGATGTAGTAAGCAGTGACCATGAATATGTAACACCCACGATGAGCATGAGTCCTATTACAACAACCACCATGACTTCAAGCATTTCATCCTCCTCCTTGACGGATTCCTCCTCAACGACAAAGACGGTCATTGTGTCTGAAAAGCCTGTCTCTCATGGAAAAAAGAAATCGAAAGATGAGCGAAAGAATGACTTTAATATTGAGAATATTTTGAATGGAACGGATCTTCGAACGACATTTATGATTCGCAATATCCCCAACAAGTATACTCAGGTATGTCATTGTGTATTTTTTGTAGTGTTTGGATTCATATTCATATGTACACGCTAATATATTTACTCTTTTACGTACGTAGCAAATGCTCATTGATTGTATCAATGAAACTCACGCAGGCACCTACGACTTTCTCTATCTTCGCATCGATTTCAAGAATAAATGCAATGTTGGATATGCATTTATCAATTTTATTAATGTAGAGTAAGTACATGAAAGCATACAAGCAGTTGTGTAAGTCATTATTTAACCAGTTGAATGTATATACCCAGGAGTGTTATTTCTTTTTACAAGAATCGAGATGGAAAGAAATGGTAACGTATCAATGGGAATACGTATGCTTTCTTGATCTAATGCATTATTATACATATTTACAGGAAACTGTTTAATTCTGACAAGAAATGTGCTTTGTCTTATGCCAATATTCAAGGAAAAGACGCACTGATCCGCAAGTTTAAAAACTCTCAAGTGATGGACGAGGACGCAGCTTATAAGCCCAAGTTATTCTATACAGAAGGTGTCAATAAAGGTAAAGAACAACCCTTCCCTAAACCTGATGATTCCAATCAAACTAGCAAGAATAATAGCCAACCATCCAAACATCATCACCGCAGTCGAAATCAACGCAAGCGTTAAACTTTCTTCCACTTTTCTCACAGAAAAAAAAAAAAAATTATGATTTTTGTTTACAATCTTTTTCCATCTGATTGTAGAACCCACTAGAACGAAAAAAAAAAGATAATCTTTTTAGTGTGTACGT